>JARKID010000235.1:0-110743 GCA_029449255.1 Mycena polygramma
GACGACGATACCACCGAAGAAGAAC
This sequence comes from Mycena polygramma, assembly GCA_029449255.1. Taxonomy (NCBI): domain Eukaryota; kingdom Fungi; phylum Basidiomycota; class Agaricomycetes; order Agaricales; family Mycenaceae; genus Mycena; species Mycena polygramma. Next base: position 26 of record JARKID010000235.1, read on the forward strand.
CAAAGTTTCTTACCATCGGGTTAATGGTCAGTCGATAGAGGGCCAGTCATGAACACAACTGACGGCAGCGAACAGGGCAGCCGAATGTTGGCAAGGTTCGTGTCATTCTCAAATCTATGCCCTCTTCATTAAAGTCCATCTCGAAAGTCTTCTTGTTGAACGCATTGTTCGGCGCCCATAAGGTCAGAGCGTCCAAAACCCCGGGAAAGGTCTGCGTCCTCGGTTTTCTTCCTATACTTGCGAGTGAACGCGACTGCACAGACAAAACATTTCCAGACGCTCTTCTGGACACCAGACGTTCGTCTCGTCGATTGTCCTGGGCTCGTAATGCCGAACTTCGTGCCAATGGAGATGCAGGTAGCATAATGTTCATCTACCAATACATTCGTTGCAGTAACACGTCTAGGTTCTCGCTGGTATCCTTCCTATATCCCGAGTATCCGCGATTCCCTCCTGCATCCACCATGCCGCAGAGCTCCTCCCGCTCGAAAAAGTGTTCAATATCCCGCAACCTTCCGACACGGATGCCGTAGTGGACAAGCGGACTGGCGGAACGGTGATCGACCCAGCAGCAGCAGTGAGGTCAAGGAAAAGGCGTGGACCGCGATGGATGTGCTCATTGGGTATGCCGATTCCAAAGGATGGGTTACTGCCAAAGCTGGGCGGTCAGACGTGCATCGTGCCGGTAATGCCAGTACGTTCTTCTCGCCTTTTTCGATTTGGATTATATATGTGGACTAGTGATGAGAGCTCTTGCAGAGGGCAGAATAGCATGGGCGTTCTGGCCGCCCGACATGACGTAGACCTGACCTCCGATGGGAGCCACGAAGGGTTGGGTATTGGATCCGGGTACGCAGGACGAGCAGTGGGGAAGAAAGCGAAGAGGAAGAGGAAGGCGCCCACGTTGCGGAAGAATCCGCAGAAGAGAGCCAAGATGACATCGCTGAAGGATCGGAGGAGGACTCGGAGGAGTCAGATTCACCCGCCATACAAGTTTGGTGCGGGAAGATTTGGGGCCCTCCAAGATGTGGAGGATACAGATTCAGACGCGGACGACTCGTCGTGAGTTGGAGGATATATCTCGCCAAAAAAATGTAAAACTCTCCTGATCCCATGTACAGTATGTAGTCGAACCGTTCCTTATGAGTAACCTCTTAAACCTACCGTACAGGCGACATTGTCAAGCGACGCGTCGAAGGCGGTCGACGCGCCGAAAGGCAATATTTGGCGCTATTTTGACCGTCAGCTGGCTCTTTCTCATCTCTGCAGCCAATCTTCAACAACGGGTGCCATGCGGCCATGCTCTGCTGCAGGAAACGATCGCCTAAGTAAGTGCCACCGTCGTAGAAACATGAGACGCGTCATGCGTCGGCTGAGTTCCGCAACAGAGCTTATTTTCCGGTTGGAAGATCGCGCTCATGCTTCCACCGCCGCGGTATCCAACCATCTGACTCTCGTCGGCCCGTTGAGGGAGGCGCCTTCATTTAAATATGTCCTTGCAAATGCTTGGAACTTGGAACTTGACCTAGCACCCGTGAATCGTTCGCCATGCTGCGCTCTTTGCTCTCGTTTTTGTTTTTGTCGATGGTTTCTGCTCAGACGGTGTATCTAGCAGGTGAGAAGTCCTAGGTATGATAAACTTGTGTCTGACCGAATTTCAGGCGATTCGACCATGGCCTTGGGTGGTGGAGGATCTGGCACTCAAGGTAATGGAGCGTTTGGTCCCCCGAAATTTTGGCTCAACCCAGATAGGCTGGGGTGTGTACCGCTATCTCAGTTCCTGACTATCCCCGTGGTCAACGACGCCGTGGCTGGCGAAAGCGCGCGTTCCTATAGCGCTGAAGGAAGGTTCACTAGTCTCTTATATAAACGCCGCTACAACAATACCAACCCAATCTCGTTTCGTTTGTTGTGAAGGTTCACGTCGCTCATTTCCTCGGTCAAATCTGGAGATTTTGTGGTATGAAGAACCCGGTTTGATTGTCCTAACGATTCTCATGATTTGTTGTAGATCAATCGAGGTTTGTTCATGGTCCATCCAAGGTTTTATCCTAACACTGCGAAAAAGTTTGGGCACAACGACGCGAGTGCGGGCGCGGTTGATAATGGAAAACAAGACGCGGTTGGCGACGGATACAACATCACGTCAACTGTAACAGCTGCCAAGTGAGGTCGAGTACGTTCCGACTCCTGTTTCTGACCACCTCGCGATAGTGGCACTCAAATTCTCATACATTCCTTTGCGTTCTATATCGAGAACGCAGTCAACTCGATTAAGGCCAAGGGTGGAATACCTATCATCTGTTCGTGCGGATATTTTCGCTGCAGCGTCTGTCTCATTCTTTCCTAGCATCGGTCACTCCGGACAACATTTGGACCGGAAACGCCATCGCAGCCGGCGGTCGCTTTGTCACTTATGCACACAGCATCGGTGTGGTATGTAGCGACTTTTTTACGGTATGTTCAGAAATCTTGACTTTCTCAGGACACGAGTATCGCATATGTGGACCACTACAATTATGTTGCCCAAGCGTACAATAAGCTCGGACAAACTGCAGGTAGGGCACCGCCTTTTAACCGATGAAGCTGTACTGAGGACAGTAGTAACCGCATTTTACCCGATCGACCATCTACACACCAGCGCGGCGGGGGCTCTCGTTGTATCGGAGGCGTTTGTGCGGGGTCTATTGTGTGGAAACAGCACCTTGCGCAACTTCGTCAATGCTCAGGGACAGGCCGCACCCAGTACGTCAATTTCATCAGAATACCGTCTATCTACTGAGATAAATTCCAAGATGGCTGCTTGTGAGTGGGAGGTAGCGTACAGAAAGGTACTCGACGTCGGTACATCACATGTAGTGCACGCCCATGTGATTCTTTTTTTGGACGCGACACGGTCCGGAGGCACCAAAACCTCCGCTATGGTGGTCACACCGCTATGTCCCCGAAAATACTCATTCGGTGAATTGTTACATGGCTACATGAGCTGCGAACCTTCCGATTCACCTGACGCGAACGGCCCGATTCCTTCCCAGAATATAAAGGCAAGGGGTCGCAAGAGTCGGTCATTCATACGGGTTGTGATGCTATCCAAAGTTCTTGTCTCCTTGGCCCTCTCCTTCGGCGCATATGCCCAGACCGTGTACCTTGCCGGTGATTCTACAATGGCGCCAGGTGGGGCTGCGTTCAGGGATCTCTCTCCCGTCGCGAAATTGACAAACTTTCTCAGGTGGAGGAGGTTCGGGTACGGATGGTAGGATCTCATCGACGCCAGTGCTTTGACCAGACGCTGATATTCGCTTCAGGCTGGGGACAATATCTAGGACAGTATCTAACAATCCCGGTTGTGAATTCCGCCATCGCTGGCCGCAGTGCGCGCAGCTACACCGACGAAGGCCGCTTTACCACGCTTATCAACACGGTGAAGAGCGGAGACTTCGCCGTGATAGAATTCGGGCATAACGACGGCCTGAGTTCGGGTGAGTTCCTGAACAATCCTAACGCCGTTTTCTCAATGGAATTAGTCGATAACGGTCGAGAGGACGCGTTTGGAGACAATTACTCGACGACCGCTACCGTCACAGAAACAGAGTGAGCCAGCTGCTTCAGGATTCAGTACACTGCTAACTGACCAATGGCAGTGGATCCACGGAGGTCATCCATACCTTCACATATTACATGCAAAACGCGATTGTTTCTCTCAAAGGAAAGGGTGCAACCGTGATCGTGTCCAGTCAAACACCGGACAACATCTGGTCAGGTAGCAGCATCGCTGCAGGCCCGAGGTTTGTACAATACGCACAGGAGGTGTGTACTTAACTTCAATTCGTTTCACTGAATATTCATTTCCTTCAAGGTAGCCGCGAACAATTCGGTCACATATGTGGACCATTACGATTACGTGGCGCAGGCATACGAAAAAATCGGCGAAACGGTAGGTTTACCTCCTTGTTCGCTGTTTCCCTGCCTGAACCACGGCTAAAGACCGTAAACACCTATTACCCAATCGACCACACGCACACCCTCCCAGTTGGAGCCCAGGTGGTTGCGCAAGGTCTGAGATCTTCCCCTTCACTCGTTTACTGGCGCTCATTCCCCTTATTTCCAGCCTTTGTCCGGGGCTTGTTGTGTGGGACTTCTACTTTGAAGGCCAAGGTGAATTCTCTGGGTGAGGCTGCACCTAGTACGTCAATTCAACCTGCGTCTTTTCTCGTGTCTAAAGAAAATCAGACGGCTGCCTCTGAACGCCCGAGAATGCAGGGACTCTCGGACAACATATGGAGTGCGGCCATAGTAGTAGTCGAGTTCAAATGTATTACCCCTATCACGTTTTGGGCTTGACCAAATTACGACCAAACATGTTAGTCACAAAGCCGAAATGCTTTCTTGGTTTCCCCAGAGCCCTGTAACTTCAGATGCCCCGAAATCAGCGCCATTGCATGACGAAGAGAGCGGTGTAGATGTGAAACCTCCGCCAGAAGAAGCGCTACCCCACGACCGAATACTGGCGAGCCTGTTTCACACACAGGACAGTTCGGACAAGGGCAACGGTATTCTCCTCAAATTCCCCCACCAATTTGCCTCTCAGGCTAGGCCCAGGCTCTCGTCGCGCCCCCGACTTGGACACAACCGGCGACCGCGTATATGACCCTTTCGATGGATCCTTCCTTGGACCACTGGTCACCCTCGATGAAAATCTACAGCCAGAACAGGACACCAGAAACGACGTTGCTGCCAAAAATGAGGAACTCTGGTCACATCTCTCTCGCGTTTTGGAGTTGCAAAACCAAATCTCTCGCATGCATCTGGACATGGAAGAAATCGGTCTGAATGCAGGTGATTCCAAAGGGAAAGGGAAAGGGACCAGATCTCGGGCGGCCAGTGTAAGTCGGGTCGTCATCGACGACGCGGAGGGCGACGAGGGTATTGGCGGCAAGCGTGATGAAGAGGCGGAAAGAAGCAAGGCGAGAGAGGAGCAATTTTCGAAGCTCCATGGTCAATTTCGCGGAAAGAAAGAGGCCATTGACGGGATTATGGTCAAGGTCAATTACATTCCACAATTCCGTTCCGCCACCCGGCTTCATGCGCTAATATTTAATGCACCAGCTTGACTCGCTATCCAAGGCTGTAACCGAATTTCACGCGCTTCAAGCGCCGAAAATCCAGTTTGCATCCTCTCGAGACGATTCCATTCCGGCCACCAGTACTCCGGCGGAGTACCAGTCTGATCCAGCGACGAAGCCCACATCGCCCCCTCCCCCCGTGAATCTAATACTGAAACAAGTTGCGGAGCCGGGAACTCGAGCAGGACTTGTGGAAAGTCCTATCTCCACTATAATGACGTTGCCTCCGTAAATTACTTTATCGCGTAGACTCGTAGCTAGATCATAGTGCGACCTAATGAGCGAGGAACACTGCAGTCCCCAAGTTACTCGATCACCATCAATTCGGCTTTGCTCTGACTTTGACCTACACCCGCTATGGGCGCTACAAAAGTCTTGTCCAACATGAAGCAGCCAGACTGTCGCCCAAGCCGGCAACGTGCCAAAACGCTACCCCCAGTACATCTGAGTGACACAATTTCTGAGCAGGATGATTCTATGGACGAATCGAGTGGATTTCGCTCAGCGCGTGGTGCTAGAGCACCAGCTACTCTGGGCGGGCAGCAAAGGACGAGTCAAGACGCGTTTCTTAGCCGACACGGAACTCTTCTCAGTGCTGGCGCCACGACACTAAAACGGACTGTTGAGCTCAAATCACTTCTTGGAAATGTGAACTCGCGTCTACCGCCTGGAGCTCAAATATTGCGGCAGCCTCATGGCCAAGGTATCCGGTCTCAGACTTGCCAGTCTACTACCTTGTTAACTCGCCCCTAGAAGACTCCACTTCTCTCGAACAGGCTAAATCCCGCGCGCGAGGTGCGCTGGCCAAACAATTCCCGAATTCTCCGAAGTCCTGATGGTCAAAGTGCAGTTGAGATAGACATTGTGCCGTACAGCAACGTATGTGTCGAAGGCGGTATTTTCAAGGGATTCATCAAGCTTCGCATCCGCCCTCGCATGTCGAAAGAGTCCGCAGTCTCTATCTCGGACGGAAAGCTGAGGATCATTGGATTCGAAACTGTTGAGGGAGATTACCACGAATTCTTCCAGTATTCAGCCGCCATTTCGACGGTGGCCACCTCGCCTCTCAGAATGTACATCTCCCCGCCCGATTCAGAGGGGTTCTGTGAAGCACAAGAAGGAGTTCACAAGCTCGAATTTGAAATGCCCCTCCCCATGGGCGGAGTTCGCCGTCCAAAAGGTCCGTTTTATGGCCACTCTGGGATCGCAGTCCGATACATAGCTCTAGTGTACGTACCCCCCCTTCTCAAATCTTTCGTTTCTTACCGTTTTGAAGCTCTATCAAAGTGAAAGACGAATTCAACAAGCGGAGCATCGCTCATTTCTACCGCGACTGTGAAATCTGGCCTAGACTCAACCCTTCTGTAATCCTGGCCCCAGCGGAACAACCCATCAAGGCGACCACATCCAAAAGCCTCTTTATGGGCGGGAATGGACTAGTACAATTGACGGCTATTCTGCATCGGTCATCTTTCGTCGCGGGGGCCCTAGTGAGCGTGGATGTGGAGGTGAAGAATGACAGCAAAAAGCTCATAAAGAGTCTCACTCTGACCCTATATCGATCTACCGTCGTCTTCAAACGGAAAATCCCTCGTGATCCCAATTCCGTCGTACGAATCGACATCGATACATCTCAGACAGCGACCACCCGAAAGGCAGTGGCCAGCTCAACTTTGGAGATGACTCAGGGCTTTCCCAGAGGACATGCGAGCGCCGGTGGCTGGTGGGCTGGTATTCCAAGTGGAGAGCGACTGGCGTTTTCTCATCTCCTCCTGATACCGGTAACCCCGCTGACATCCGTCGTATCGTATTACTCACAGTCTCATTTCTTTAGCCAGACGCGCTCACGCACACTCGGGAGCAGCTCATCGAGGTTGAATATACGATCAGGGTCAGCTTGAACGCTAAAACATTGACCACAGACGTGTGCGTGGACTTGCCGATTCGGATAGTCAATCTCCTCTCTCTGGATCCTCCACCCTCCTGTAACGAGGGGTCACAAAGCCAGCCGTCCATTATACGCCAGTCCCAGTCGCAAACCCTTCATGCGAACTCTGCCCCTGCATCTCCCCTGTACGACCACTATGGCGACCTTTGTGACAGCGACGCAAGTGAAGATGATCTCTGTGGCAAGTCCCATTCTGAAGATGAATCTCAACCCGAAGCACAGCTCGGCAATCTCTCCATGCGTGAAGATGCGGAAGCTCTCGTCCATCATGCTATAGTGTCCGCCCAAATAGACGACCGACCCGAACAGGCGCTTCAAGATGAATGCATCGAGAACCAGACGGCTGATGTACCTCCGGAGGAATGCGAAGAACGAGAACAGGGGACCCACGAACCTGGTGTTTGCAGCGAGTCAGAGTTGCAACCCAACTCCGAGCACGACCATCCATCTCGATCCAATCGACCTCGCGGTCCGTCGTCTTTCGCTCGGCGTGTTCAACAGAAACTCGAAGTCGCAGCGGCGGCGCGGCAGCCTCGAGCCTCGGTCCTCGAAAGAGAGAGGTCAGAATCAGAGTTGCATACAACACAAGACCCACCTACATCAAAAGACACTAAGCTCTCTTTGGACGTGCCTCCAGCCTCAGCAATTTCTCGTGTTTCCGGATATCAAGTCGCCTCTTCCAGTTTCCTGGACGATCGGTATTTTGGCGCCACTCCGCAAACCAGCGGTCTAGATGCCGGAAACGCAGGCTCATGCAGATCGAGAGTGTTGCCCAATCCTCCGATTGTGGGGCTTCCATTCCCCGAAATGGTGCCAAATCTCTCAGCTCTGGGAATCGCCACTTTCCGTGTTGCGGACAAAGGACCTGCGGACCTTGGAGACCTCAAGGATGTGCCCTGTTCCCTCGAGCAACTCAAACAACAAATGAAACCGAAGAGACCGTTCATCACTCCTGGCGCCTCAGCAGGTTCAGTCAAGGATAGGATAAGGGAGTTGGAGGAGCGTGTGCAGGCCCCAGAGGAGCAACAATAATGCGGTATTACAAGGTCCGTGGATTCCTCCGGTTGCGTACAAATTAGTAACATAATGTTATGGCAGGTAGTGGATGGATACAGTAGTATGTGAACGACGATCGCGTACATTGAATAAGAATCCCATTAGAGCATGAAGACGGTGGGAGAGGTGGAACGAAGAAAAGTAATGTAGATATTGATCGAGATCGTATTATGGTCGCGGTGCGTGTGGCTCCTGGCCTTGGAAGCATCCGCGGCAAATTAAAGGACAAACCAAGGAGATATCAGCCCCCAAGGACCGCAAGTGCGGCGCGCAGCTCTCGCCGCGCCTGCTCTGCGTCCTCGTAATCCAACGCACTGATCGCAAAGCGGCAATGTTTCTGGGCCTTGGCAATCACCGATGGCGTCAGCTCTACCTCTGGTGGAGGTGGAGGTGGGGGAGACAACAGTGCAGGGGGAGTGACAAAGGTTGGTGGTGGCGGGACCACAGGCGTCGGGATGTGGGGAGGAAGGGGCGGTGCAGAGCCGTATACAACACCTGGGGCTGGAGGCAAAGGCGGGGCAGAAGGTTGCAAGCCACCATACCCGAGCGGCGAAGATTCATCGAAGGGAGGCTGATGTGGACCGGGAGCGAAGACAGGCGGATTCGGGTCAGGCACAAAGCCCAGCGGTAGACCTGTCCCATTATGGGGCACTGGACCGTTTGAATCCTGCCACAGCTTGTGAGGTGCAGAAGGATATGTCGGAGACACAGGTGGCGAGCCGTCTGTGGACGACGACAAGCCACCGACGACAGATGGCGTGAAATGCACAGATTTTTTCCCGTTCTCGGTGCTTGCAGGCCGATTCGTATCTCCAAGACCGTCTGGTTTGAGTAGGAGACCTCCCTGCCCGTCACCGGAGCTACCGTCGCTTCCACTCCGCTCCTTGCCCTTACCTTTTTGCGCAGTTGGAGATAGCGGGGGCTCAAAAGTTTCCGGGTTGCCTGCCGTTCCCGGTGTGGCGGCAGTGCTCCAACTTCCTGGGGTCGCGTCGCCCGCATGCTCACCGCCCCACGCACCCGGCTGGAGCCCAACATCGACATCCAATTTTTTCCGGGGTGGGGTCCGCGGCCGGTTCGCATTCTCTATATCGGCAGATTGCATTCGCGGGGAAGTGCGTTTCACTTTGGGAGGCGAGCCCCCAGGCGGAGGTGCATGCGCCGTCGGGGGCGGCGGGGATCCCCGGACTGTGCCAGCAGAAACAGTGCTGTCTGTACTTGATAATGACGGGGGCGCAGCAGCTTGTAGTTGTAGAAGCTCTGCATCAATTCCGGCGTCCGAGCCAACGGGTCCTGGCGTCGGTTTTCTGCCTTCACGGTACGCCTTGGCGATATCGGCAGCTTTCCATTTTGCATATCGTATCTTTTCTTCGTTCTAAACCTCGGCATTAGAACCGGAAAAAATCGGGGAAGGTATGCAACTCACAGATTCAGAGACCTCGGTTTTCGGAAAGGTTTTGAGGACCTCAAGGAAATTTGCTGCAGCCAAAAATTTCTTCGCAGTGGACCTGTAACAACATTCAACACGCGTAATATCGATGCCAGAAAAAAAACTGCGGACCTATTCCCTGCACCCGAGCGATCCTCGTTATCTGCCATAGCGAAGACGCGAAGAGCAAAATTTTCGACAAAGGCGGCGCTGGCTGCCTCGATATCAATCGCGTCTGTAGGGCCGATTTCCGCTTTCAACTTTTCGAGTGCACCCAACAGCTCAAACAGAAAGTTGCGGGATGCGGGATCCTTGGCTTTAAGCGCGATTCCGACCTGTGCTGCATAGTATGTGCCTAAGGCACGTCAGACGCGGCCAGTTGAGCCAGCAGCGGAGACATACACCAATATGCGATTATCGGCTCTTTTGCACGGAGTTCATCCGCGCGCTGGAGATACGGAGCAACGGTCTTGAGGGGGACTGGAATAGGTGGGAGAGACATGGGCATTGGATTGAACAAAAAACTGCAGGACTGCGGCCTTTATAGAGTGGGAAACAAAGAGACCTGCGCGTTCGAGTTGCTGTACATGATGAACAGCGCCGTAAACAAGAATCAAGATCGGCTGTTTTGCTCTCTCTCACCACCATGTCGCTGGATGGGCTCCGCTCACGCCTTCCCGCAGGCGCGTTGTATGACCGATACCACTCCATTCAGACCTCCGGTCCTTTTTTACTGCCAACATCGTGCCACGCCGCTCTCGATCGCTGTTCTGGCTGCTCACATTCCCGCCCCAACCGCGTCACCTGTTCTCCACTTCTGACAGATTGCTGTTCCTCTTGCTTGAGCTATCTATGCGTCCCAAGCGCCGCATCAACGTGCAGAGGCGCCTCTCGTCGCGGAAACCCCTCGCCGCCTTGTCAGTTCATCACCGGTATGCATAAAGCTAAAGCTCTGCTTCTGTCAACTCCACCGCAACTGGTACCTCCCGGCGAATTCGTAAACTACCTTGCGCACTGTGCAAGAGTCCAGATTCGGGGAACTGACGTCACCCTGCATCGCGGCGGCTTTTTTTCACGGCCCCACGATAAGGACTGTTGAGGCAGGCCTGGCAGGGCCGCGCGCTAGAGGCATGGCCAACCACCCGACCACGTCCCGGGACAATGCGCGACAAGGTGTTCCCGGTGCCAAGTTATGCAGTAGAACTTTAAATTCGAGATGTTGGGGCGTGGTTAAATACAACACCGAGACGGCGACTACAATGGAGCTTAGCACGCTGTTGAACGTACGTTGAACACCATTAGTTAACACGCCATCGAATAGCTTCGCGGCGTCTAAGACAACTGAACTCGAGAAATAGGGGCTATTTGGCAGCTCCGTTTGAAGTCAACACAAACCAAACTCATGTCTGCCCGCGTGCATACCAATCCCTCGAACCGTGCCAAATCTCGAGAAACGCTCGAAAAGAAAGTCGTTTTCAAAGCCGTTCTTGATAGTCCTTTTCGTGTACCATGGTATCTATCCGGCGTCTTTACCTTTCTGCGACTGATCTTGTCCAGGCCGTCTGTCCCTATGAACCTTCAGAATACCGCGCTTGCATGCACAGTCTCCCTTCTAGATGGTGTCTCCGAGTATCAATCTGTGCGCGGACAAGAGAACAGGAAGCGTAAACAGCTTTATAAAGACTCAGCTCATAAGAAGAAGAGAAAGACCGACGCCGATGCATCTCCAGGGAATACAGATATCGTTTTACCCGATGCACCGGATGCACCTGAAGAAACCAGTTTACCCATCCGCCCGGCAGTTCTCTCTCATTTGGTCGTCGGGATTAACGAGGTTACTAAACGCCTCGATGCCCAAATACGCTCCTTGCGCAAAACCGTGTCGCTCAACCCTGATCCTGCGGCCGCGCTGCCTTCACCCCCTGCGCCAATCAAAGTCATTGTGGTTTGTCGCGCGGATGTCGACCCTCAGGTTCTCATTGCCCATCTACCACACGAAGTGGCCGCCTTCAATTCTTGCAATCCATCGGAGCCTATCAAAATAATCCCCCTACCTAAAGGCGCGGAAGCCACGTTGGCGAAGGCAATGGGTTTGCGGAGAGTCGCGGTGATAGCTTTCGAGGTGCGTCCAGTTCGAAAAAAAAAATTGTTCGAATAACCCATTGCGCACTAGCGCGACACGCCTGGACTCGCTGCATTCTCCTCGATACTAGACTCCGTTCCGACGTTGACAGCGCAGTGGTTAACCTCCCCGACTGCGTCTGCTGCACCTGCTAAACCACAGCTCATCCCCACGCACGTAAAACAGCTCCGCACGACTGCTCCTAAGGATATGAAAATGGCAAAGATACTTCGAGCGGAGGGGAAAGCAGCTGCAAGGGATCGAAAGAAGCAGAAGGCGGCACAAAGGGTCAAAATAACTGTGAAACCCACTGAAAGATATGGATATTGAGCAGTGTGAACGCCCACGACGCGATATTTTGGTGGGGCCGATATTTTTTGACCGTGCTGAGGTTGAATTATCTGTGGCTATGGTACTGGTAGGCACACGCAGGTAGAAAAAAAAATATTGTCTCCAACGGCTGGACGTCGAATCGCCCACCCACTTACTCGCGAGCCGCCGGCTAGTCCCGACGGTTACCTCCGGTAGAAGTTGAGCTGAGCTCAGACTCGCTTTCGCAACTAATATGTCTCCGTGAGTACTCAGCCGCTGTTTCTTCTCATCTCCGTCATCTTTATCGGACTATGTTACTTGAAACTGGAGGCACAAATTCGCCACAAATTCGCCGCTGCAGATATCTACCTCGAAGCATTCATCAAAGAGTTCCTTCCTTCTCTTATGAAGGACGTCAAACGGGAAAAAGTGGAGGGTGTGAAAAACCACGCACATGTTTGACCACCTGTTTATAGGCGAGAACTGAAATGGCCCCTCTGCTTGGAGGCGATACGCAAGGCGGCCTGCTCGATGGTCCGGAGAGCCCCCAGATAGTTGGCAGTGTAGGCCGCGACAAACGCGTTCAATAGGTCGGGCAACGCCATTAATGCCGGATGCTGCGGCACGGTAGCCAGCTCGCGACATGCAGTCTGAAGGGCCTTCTGCGATGTGGATTGAAGACCCTTGGTTCTGTCCCTGTAGATGCGGGAAATTTCCTCCGCTGAGGTAGTGTCTAAGCCAAGCGTAATCAGCTTGGGGAAAATGGCCGTTGGTTCCGGGAGGGAAACCACAGGGACTGGGGCAACCGAATTCGAGGGAATGAACATGCGGAGGCCTGGCGCGCAGGCATCCTTGATCGCCTTTCCGATGTCAAGAATGCTACGGAGCGCTTGGGCCGCGATGAAAGAGTCGACCATTGTACAAGGCTTCTGACATTTACAGCTCTGCACTCAGTGTTATAACAATGGGAAGGGTTGTTTGAGAGTGTTTGAAGAGCGAGGACAATGCGGAGTTGCAAAAGGACAATGCACATCTTGCAGCCTCATGATCAACAGGTGTACATGTAATGAAAACTTAGCCACGAATTAGGCGCTGAGAGCTATGTAGAGCCCTGCAGCTGCGAATTGATGTGACCTTGAGTTCGCGTTGGTCGCGCGACGCGTTTAATCGCGTCGCATATTTAGGATTGTGCACGCGACCTGTCAAACTCATTCTGATGTCACGACGGCCCGATCGCGTTGATCCAAACCTCATTGGAGGCTTATCGAAATGCTTGTGGCCATTGTAGGCACACGCTCGTCCGGGAAAACTGAGGTCGAGAACTACCTTGTCTGTAAAGACTTCCAACGCCTTCGAATCGTCGGCGACCTGGAGGTTTACATTCAATACCAGTCACCCGCTGGGTCTCGACTCACACGAATACCTAGGACTTGAGCTCGGACTCGGCTTCCGACCAGGCTTCAACCGTGGATCCTTATAGCGATGCGATCGTCTCCAGACATCTCTCATTCTTGTCTATGGGACCTAGTCCTCAAACACCGTCTGTTAATAACTTCGACGAGAAACCTCGCTGTTTTTTTTCCCCGTCGTCCTTGTTGGACTACGTTACACGAAACTGGAGGCACGATTTCGTCACAGTGGATCTATGTACTAGAGACGTTGTCGAAGCATTCGTCAAACGGCCCTTCTTTTTACTTTTTTCCATTGACGCTCCTTTGCTCGATCGGTTTTACCGGTCGAGTTCCAATATGAGGTGAGGTGCCATATGCAGGAACAGCCAAGACTTGACGGGACCGGTGCATTAGCTCTCACTCTGTCTCTCTTGAGCAATTCGTACGGGAAGATGATAGCATAGTCTTCGGCACCGATCCGGAAGAATCCGCGTCCTCCCTCCATAGTCTCAGTGATTTGGTCAATATCCACGTCTCCAATAATTTCAAGAACCTTTCCGTGTTGCATTCTTACCTAGATGACCTGAATCTACTTGATCCGGGACATCTGCGGCCACAGTGGGACGCATATTTCATGGCCAGTGACTTCAACTATTCGACTCTTCATACCACCTAAAGCTCCACAGACACTTGCCTCCCTTGCTTCCAAGAGATCCAATTGCATGAAACGGCGCGTTGGTGCTGTTCTCGTACGCGAAAATCGGATCCTTGCGACTGGATATAACGGCACACCTCGAGGTGTGAAGAATTGCAATGAAGGGGGGTGCATAAGATGCAATGGGACCTCGTATCCCGGGGACATCGAGTACGAGTGTGTTTGTCTTCACGCAGAAGAGAACGGTAAACTGCCATATCTGTCTCCACACAAGTGATATCTAAAATCCACCCCACAGCGCTTCTAGAAGCAGGCAGGGAGCGAGTCGGTCAAGGATCTGTGCTTTACTGCAATACGTTCGTACTCACCTTCATGCTTTCCCCTTCTATGTTGAGTGCTTACAGATGTCCCTGCCTGAAATGCACCATCAAGATAATCCAAACTGGGGTCAAAACGGTCGTTTATAATCTAAGCTATAAAGTGTAGGTGTCCTCCGATTCCCCCATCAGCGAGCAATTGACTCCCTCCAAGAGATGACGCTTCTGCGAGGCTTTTAGCTGAGGCAGGAGTTGAATTACGACGTTTTCAACCAGTTGAAAGACATCGAAATGCAATTTAAGTCATCGGGAAATATGTAGCATATACTTCCGGACTTCCTTACTTCCACTTGTACTATTGTACAACAGCTTCAAGCTTGTAAGGTTTGTTGTCGTTCGAATTCATTGGTCGTCCAACTTGGCGTTTTGCAAACGGATCAGTCGGCCCGCTGAGCTCCGGCCCTTTTCTTGTTCAGCTTCCACTTTCATGTCCGACCTCTCGCGGTAGGCTGCTCTGCTCTCGATCGCACTTAGCATAGCGAGACCACATATAATGGTATGCGGCGTGCGCGAGCTTCAGGGACACTCCTATATACCTAAACCCCGCAATTTCAAGACGATTTAACCTGAGATTCAAAAATAACTATCTTTTGGCTCTTGCACCGAACACTACATTCAATGGCAATCGAAAATCCTCGTCTTTTGCTCATCGATTCCTATGATTCCTTCACATACAAGTGCGTCTCTTTTGCCTCACTGTGTCTGGTTTTTAATTGGCGACCCAGCCTTGCTTCGCTTTGCAAGCAATCCTTTCCTACCTGCGCAATCTACATCATAAAGAATGACGCTTACACCATGTCTCAACTTCGTCCGTTACTCGCCTACTTCTCCGCTGTCGTCGTTGGCCCCGGCCCAGGCTCCCCGGAAAACGACCAGGATATCGGAGTTATCAAGGATCTGTGGAACCTCTCGGAGGAATCGTTAATCCCCATATTCGGCGTCTGTCTCGGCCTTCAAAGCCTGGGCGTTGCATACGGCGCACAATTAAGGCGATTGGACGTTGTGAAGCACGGCCAAATCTCGCCCATTCAACATACTGGTGTTGAACTATTCCATGGTGTGGGGATGGTCAAGGCTGTTCGGTACCACTCCCTTCATGTGGTACTAGCCAAGGGAGGCGCTGTAGAAGAACTCGCCTGGGCTGACGACGAGTCAGAAAACGGTCACGTCGTCATGGCTATAAGGCACACGTCCAAGCCTTTTTGGGCGGTACAATATCACCCCGAATCTGTTTGCACGCGAGGCGGTGGATTGGAAGTGATTCAGAATTTTTGGCGACTCGCTCAAACCTGGTCTAGAAAAGCGGGACGACGGGTTTTATCTTGGAACCAGGATGTTGAAAATGTGACGGGGAAACCGTGGCAATCTTCCTCTCTTCCATCCTCACGGCCGTGCACTGCACCACAATCCCGTCCGACAGTGGCTACCCAGATCTTGGATATACCCAATCTCACTGCCGTGACCGTGAGCGAATTGTTCGGGGTGTTGGACGAAGAATCTCCCTTCGTCATGCTCGACTCTGCCGCGCAGCCTGGCCGGTTCTCTATCATCGGATCCTTAATGCAAACCTCTCTCCAGATCACCTATTTTGTTGGTGACAGTTTCCTCACGCTGACACGGGGCATGCATGGTAAACGAGAAAACCTTGGTCGACGCGATGTCTGGGCCTGGCTCGCAGACTTTATGGGCCACAACAGAGTTCGCGACGGTCATCCCGACATACCCTTTTGGGGCGGACTCATCGGTGTGCTCAGCTATGAGCTGGGAGTTCGGTCACTCGACGTCCCTTTGAATAAGGAAAACCATCCAAGGCGACATCCGGACCTAAATCTAATATTTGTCGAGCGTTCGGTGGTTCTCGACTCCGCCACGGGTCGCGTTTTCATTCAATCACTTATTCCCGACGATTCTTGGATCTCCGATACCGCGTCCGTCCTCAGCAACGCATCTTCGCAGAGTCCAAAGGTCGTTCCCATCACTGCCGAAACATCGAAGGTCGCTCCTATCGTCTCGTTTCCCGATAAGTCGCGTTATATTGCCCGGATCCACGAGGCTACGGAACGAATACTTTCAGGGGATAGTTACGAACTGTGTTTAACGGCCCGCACTTCCATTTCTGTCCCCAATGTTTCTCCTCTGTCCGGTTCGACTTCTTGGCGCCGTTATCAGGGTCTCCGATCCAAAAATCCTGCTCCACATTCAGCGTATATTCGACTTCATCCTACCACACTTCTCTCGTCGTCGCCGGAACGGTTTCTCTCTACTTCGCGTCCTCCACATTCCATCTTCCAGCTGAGGCCGATCAAAGGCACCGTTCAAAAGGCGCCTGGATTGACGCGCGCAGCAGCAGAAGCCGCATTGATTGGAAGCACGAAAGAAGTCGCGGAAAATTTGATGATTGTGGATCTCATACGCCATGACTTGCATGCAGTCGTCGGAGAAGACGTTCAAGTCAAACAGTTTTGTGTTGTGGAGGAATACGAAACCGTATGGCAGCTCGTTAGCGTCATCGAGGGCAAGCTTGAAGCAGGTACATCTGGCGCGTCGGACCCAGACAGCCAGTTGGGATGGGAGATGCTTCGGAGCAGTCTACCTCCTGGTCAGTCAGTAGTTTAGTGCCAATCGAACTCTACTGAATAGCCGCAACAGGTAGTATGACTGGCGCTCCGAAAAGCGCAGCGTCGAAATTCTTCAGACATTGGAGGACCACGAGCGGAGCATTTATTCGGGCGTATTTGGTTATTGGTGTGTTGGCGGCGGCTCTGACTGGTCTGTTACTATCCGAAGTTGTTTCAAGTTCGAGGACCACTCAAACGCCGCATCGGACGACTGTTGTCCTATGGAGCATTGGGACATCGGCGCTGGTGGGGCGATTACTGCCCTGTCCGACGCGGAGGCTGAATGGGAGGAGATGATGGTCAAGCTCAAAAGTGTAATTGGTGCGTTTGGTATTTCCTGCGGTTAGAATTATATTATCTCTGCGATCTCAACGATCGTAAAATGTAGACGCATATTTAGATACCTAGAATGTAGCGATAGAATTCAACTTCGCGTCCATCACGATCTTTGGCCTCGAACTTGCTTTGAACGTCTGACAGCAGTGGCGGTGCCACATTGGCGCTAATCTCTATCACTTTCCGTCTTCGGTCTTGCACCCAACTTGCTTGCACCCATCGGACTTTGTGACGAACTGCAGTATGATTCTTCCATCTCCCAGGTACACCTGCGTGCTCCGGGGTCGTAAATTCTGTGTTGAAATCTCGCGGCAGCGATGTTAACCCGCGGTCTGGCATTCCTCTGGATTTTCAGGATTCCAAGACGCTACCTCCGGTTTTTGAAAATGAGAAGTCCATTTCGCCGGTGTCTCTTCCACGATATCGAAGTCTCCGAAGACCGACGAACGACATAACATATACGTTTAGCCCTTTGCCTTCGAACGCCATGCTTCTTGCTCCGCCGCCCAATCTTCCGGATTCCCAACGTCCGTATCATATATCCGTGAGGTACGCTGCAGCTGTATCCCGGACGCGTCCATTCAGAGACATCCATTCAGCTTAAACTGCTTCACGCCAACCAGCTACATTACCATAATACGCAAAAATTCCTGGGTAAGTTAGCCGCACCGAACAAAAGAACCAGATTTAAATATTTATTCAGGATGGTGAGCTGGTCGGCGACTTCGAAATCGGGGTGAATGCTCGAAACCCGGGAACGCTATGTCTCCGGGGGAACGAACATCCCATATCTGAGCTGCTCTCGTCTCAGTTCAACGTCTTCCGGACGGTGTGTGCCGTTTATGTGAAATACGGATCAGGTCTTAAAAGCGACTTGCTCTGAAGACTTGGGAATGGAAAGTGAAGAGTTTTGGCCCAGAAATGCCCATGACTCTGTTCTGGGATGACTACAGTGGTGGTGGGGTCCTTACCGTAAGCTGGCGTGAACGAAACTCTTTTCATTCGCGAGTCTGACGAGCTATAAAGTGCTATTCATTACCAAACAGGAAATCTACTGATCTTCTGGCCAAATTCACTCCGCGAACTTCATTACGGCGGCAAGGGCAGCCATTTGAGCCACCAAAGTTACTTATAACTTCAGTCGGGTACGACTCAGTTCTTCTAAACAGAGGTTGCAATCGGTCTAACTTGTCTTTTCTTCGTAGGCATGATTTGTTTGACGATATCCTGATGTCGGCCCTTGTTATTGAGCGTACACGGACTGCTCCTCCCTCTTGATACCATTTATTCGACGACATTCTGGATCGGTGTCAATATTGAGGGCATTACACTGCTCCCTCGTGTACTCTTTAGGGAGCATCCTAAAATCTGGGACGGCGTCTGTAATAAATAGCATATGTATATTTTACCGTGGATCTATTCTGTGTGCAATGGGATTCTGAAAGAAGGTTACAGCTTTGCGGTGCCGTATTCGGCGCGTCTCGAGATGTGGCGGTGCCAATCAAGCTTACCTCGCTCCTCCCACAACTGCTTTTTGACTCAAACGCCTCCTTTGCATCCACCGCCATGATCAAAGTATGCCAATGCCACCAGAGAGTCGGCTTAAACTGACCCATGCACAGATATGGAGCATGAAGAAGAACGAGGACGCGGCGGCGAAGAAAAAGCCAAAGACGAGTGCGGCGCAGATCCGAGTGCAGAAAGGTGCGTCTTTTTGCCACCTTCAGCTTCGCGTCTCCCAACCGCTAACCGGAAACAAAGATCTGACAGAGCTTGACCTTCCCTCGACCATGAAGACCAACTTCCCCGATCCCGCCGATCTCCTGAACTTCTCGCTGACTATCACCCCGGACGAAGGTGCGCAGTGGCGCGTTCTTCTTCCTCCTTGGTCTGAGGCTCACCCTCTTTGATGCTACAGGCATGTACAAGGGTGGCGCGTTTATATTTTCTTTCGCGATAAACACCAACTACCCACACGACCCCCCGAAGGTCAAGTGCACACAAACAGTACGCCTTGATTCCCCTTGCGCGAGTGTCAGGCATGAATGCTGGGTCGGTTCGCAGATTTACCACCCAAACGTAGACTTGGAGGGTAACGTGTGTCTGAATATTCTGCGAGAAGACTGGAAACCGGTGTTAAATCTGAACTCGGTCATGGTCGGGCTGCAATACTTGTTTTTGGAGCCGAACGCGGATGATCCCTTGAACAAAGGTGCGTTCTCTTGTCGTCCGTTGAGCCAGTTCTGACGCGTGCGGGTATCGCAGAGGCTGCAATAGAGATGAGCAAGAACCGGGACCAGTTTTTGGCGAACGTCAAGTCATCCATGAGAGGGGGCAACATCAAGGGAGTCCAATACGCCAATGTCCTTGCTCGATGACTGGCCTGAGTCTGGCCCCCATGTACACTGCTTCCTTTCCATTCTTTGTCGGTCTCTGCATCTCACCCACCGCATATCTCCTACACTCATTTCCAATGGCGTAGACACACACACAGTAGACGTTCTGTCGCTTTCATCGTTGTGGAAACCATACATACTGCTATACATAATTCTCCTCTTGTCGCGGTGTTTCCAATCAACTGCCTCTGTATGTGGTGAAGGAATAAGGGCTGATTAGTAACGGAATATGGTAGTGTTCTTCGGGATTCTCTATCTCGAATGTAATCTTTAGGCATTGTGAGGAGTGGACGCGGTACAGTAGAGCAGAATCGGCGATTACCTCGACCCAAGGATAAAAACACTTGCGACCCGATCTTTCAAAGTATTCCTTGGGCGATCTTAAATGGGACCGCTGCAGCCTGATACCGCTAGCTTCATACCTTGACTTTGAATACGATCTTGTAAGTACCGGGGGTGAGAGCAACATCGAGTTTCTTGGCCTCCGAAGAGTCTCGTGCAGGAAGGAGATCAAGACATCGGCCATCCGAGTTGGTTACGCTTGCCATTTCATAAGCTTTGTGTGGCCGGCATCGAGCATCTTACCCGGTAGCCAGAGGATTGAAGGTATCAAGACCGCCGGTCGTTGGATCAGCTGGGGTAAAATCCTGCAGACGAATTTGAACTCCTTCAGCAGGCTTTCCTGTAGAGGAGTCGAGGACTGTGTTCCATTAACGAGAGCCCGGGTGTTTGAGGCGCCATAGCCTACCATGGCAAGTAATTGGCGACTTGGACATGGCGGAGCGATCAAAAGAGAGGTCGTCCCGATTAGGATTCGGAGCTTGAAAAAAAGTTGAAAGCGGAACACCATGAACGCGCCGCCATTCGCGAAGCATCTGGCCTCCAACGGTACGTGCCTTCTCTGTCGTCGCCTGCGATTATCTACATGACCGCTAGGAAGACAAGAAAACTCGCGACAAGGCCATAAAGTCGCTTTCAGCATTCCTTGCCGATGATGCCCAAGAGCCCATTTCGAAACCGGAGATGGACAAACTTTGGAAGGGAATATTTTACTGTGCGCGCAACGGTTGTCCGTCTGAACTGCCCTCTCATGGCGTAGTACAGGCTTCTGGATGTCGGACAAGCCGCTCGTTCAGCAAGCCTTAGCTTCCGAGTTGGCGGAGCTTTTGTTAACTGTGACCTCGGTCTCATCCTCGCTTTCTATTCTCCGTGGATTCTGGGAGGCCACTGTGCGTGAATGGAACGGGATAGATCGACTGCGGTGCGCGCCTCCCTCTCTGCATATGTGCAAACATGACCTGTTCTAGGCTCGACAAATACTACATGCTTGTGCGGAGATTCGTCAACGCTACGTTTCGGCTCCTTGGGCGCTCAAAATGGGACAGGGATGCGTGCGAGACCTACAACGACATTCTGACGCGTGAAGGAGGACCGTTATAGTGCGCACAATTCCCGTTCAATCGACCCATCTTAATTACTTGACCAGTCCTACCGACATACGCGTCCCTACAAGTCTGGCGTACCACTTGTCTGACATATATATAGAAGAGCTGGAGAAGACTTTGGCCTCAGCCCCCGAACCAATGCTACCCGCCCCTCTCTCAACCCTCCTCACCCCATTCTTCACGCTGGCCGCCCGGACGCCTACAAGCACCACCTACAAACGTATACAGTCGGAACTGTTTGCTCCCTTGTTTTCTGCCCTGTCATCTCCGCAAACCTCAGACGACCAGCCGCCCGCGAAGCGAATGCGATTGGATCCTGATGCACAGCAGCAATACCCTGCGCTCGTAGCGAACGCATGTTTTGACAACCCTTCGGAAGGTCCAATCGGGGGCCCTATTCTGCGGAAGAAACTCCTTCGCCAGATCTTCGAAATTGCGAGTGAGCCAGATACCAGGGATTCTAGTAGGCGAAAGATGTACGCCTTGTTCAAGGAGAGTACAGAAGATGACACTAGCGAGGAGGGCTAATTTGTTTATAATCACGCAATGTACTTTCTTTTTTCTAGTTGATATGCATGCACAGGCTCCCGTCGGAACCCCGCATGCTCTACGGAGATAGCTTTCTAAGTCATTTTCTCCGCGTCATAAAGGCGTGAATAGCAGGCGTGAATGGCATACACAGGAAATGGAACTAACTGGCAGGACTGTAAATACCCCTCAGGTCAACCTCTGGCAATGGTCGGGATTGCCAACGGGATTCAGGGCCCACGTAGGGAAAGCGGTCGTCTTTCCACCGGCACCACCCACGGCAAAAGAGTATACAAAGGTCATCACCTCAGTTCCGCCATCCAGAGCCGCAGACATCCTTTCGCGAAAGGTTAGTGCCGACAAGTTCCATCAGTTATACGGCTTACAGGAAGTTGTATTTGCGGAAAAAGCCAGGTCGGTATTTGCGGAGCTGTGACGAGGTCAGCACGCGAGATGAAGATGCACGAACGGGACGCACGTAGTACTGGGAAAAGATTCCCAGTAAAAACGTGCAAAAGACGGAACTGTTGATACCGCCTAGGAAGAATAAGCGACAAGGAGCACAGATGGAGCGAAAGAGACATGCCAGAAAGGAAGCCGATCTCAGAGCAGATCTTCCAAAAAATCGTGAGCCACTCGGTCGACATACTTGGCTCAAAGACAAGGACACACCATCGGGGTAATCACACCGTCGAAGCGCGCGTTGGGGAATTTGCGGTGTAGTATGTAGAATGGGATCGGGATAAAGAGGCCAATGATAATTGAGAGAGGAACAATCTGAAGCGAGTTCAGTCTCAGAAAAAATCGTCGGTGGGAGGGCCTACCCCGTAGGTGCTGCTAGGAGAGTACAATTGCTTCGCCAAAGCGCCCCACGCGATGGCGTCGCTCTAGATTCACCAACATTAGCAAGGCTTTGACCGTTATATGAATTATATACATTGAACGACTGAACACTGGCACCGCTCCTACGAACTGGGTGAATCCATGGCCTTGTAGATCGGGTGAACACCCACCAAGTGACGGTTCCTTGCACCGACTCTAAAATCTCTCTGTGGGATGAGACGATCTGGAGCATGATCACATAGTTGATTAAAGCCCCAATGATGGCACCAAGACACTGCATGGTAAAGGTCACTCGAGGCGGAAGCTTCGTGTATTGCCCCATCTTCAGGTCTCGCGTCATGGAGCGGCCTTGCTCCGTCGAGTTGTAGGCATATAGGGTATAGTACAAAATTTTGATTCAATTCAGCTTAAAATTGCGAAAAACATGCAATAATTACCATATTGGCTTGCGGTTTTCCGGGGAGAAGTCCAGCACCAAGCATCTGGACGTATTTTCAACGGCCGAAACGAAAGAAAGTGCTGAGACCCACCCGCGCAATGTCCTCAGTCCCGGGAACATAACTGTAGTTCAACTGAGATCGGGAAGCCAATTGCAAAGGGGTACCTACCAAAGAATTGCATACAGCGTAGAGATGATGGGCAAGAAAATAACAGCAAAACCAACGGCAATGAAGAAGCCCCACCTGCAATACATATTAGAGAGTCAGTCATAACGAATGCGCAGACGTGCCAGGGCAATTGCGAGTTCTACGCGATAAGTCAATTACTATATCTGGAACTCGATCACGAGACCAACCGCGGTGTAATTTGTTGCCAGACCCATCGCCAACGAAGCAACAAACATGGCAGTGTACCACCAGAAAGGAACCTCGTCGTAGACCTTCATTTTCTGATAGTGTGGATCGGGGTTGTCACGGTTCAGCCTCAAGGCCTCCCAGACTTGTTTCCCATTCCAGAGAGCCATGTGTGTGACAGTCGCGCCAAAGGACAGCGACCCGCCAACCTTGGATATCGCGTAGGAAGTGCTGAACCACGGAAGACCCTGAGCTGCGAGTTTCTCGTGGTTCAGAGTAAAGTCATCGTTGAGGATAAGGTCTTGCTGGTACTCTGTTCCGTTCTAGAGGATGTCAACGAAATCCAGACGACCTTAGAACAGTCTTCAAGCACCTCGTAGAAAAGAATCTATCCAAAATTAGACCAATCGTTTCTGCGAGAGTCAGGACACTAACCTGCGACAGGAAAGGGAAATTCTGCGCCTTCCAAGCTGCAAGTCTTTTATTAGTTTCGTAAAGATATGCCGATTCGTTCTTACCATTCGTAGCATATGCACCGGAGAAGGAAAGACTGCATGAAAGGACGATCAATAGGGGAGAGGGTTGGAAGAAAGCCCTAATAGGCAACTCACACACAGATCAAAACGCCGGCGTAAAGCGACAGTTGAGTTGAAAGAGGCTGGAATAAGGCTCCGTAGGCGGAGCCCCCAGAACCAATGTAGTTCCAGTCCAGGCAGATCGAAAAAAGGCCCAACCCTGAAGAGGTTTGAACATCTTAGATTACCTGTTTCTATCGAGAACCTGCCTTCGTTTCCTGCAGCACCACCGAAAATCCTGGTGACCCATGGGCTCTTTTGACGCGCCAAGCAGAATATTGAGATTCCGGTAAGGGTCGGCGCGATATACTGGACGATAGAATGTCAGTCGTCAGTCCCGGGATGATGGAGTTGCCGTGCCTACCTCTGGAAACCATTCCCAGACAAATATACCGATGAACAGTACCCAGAAAAACTTGACTCGTTTCCGCTGCAAGATGCTATCTTGATTCCGGAAAAGAACGTCAAACCTGGGTCATAAGGGAGTGAGATAGGGGCGTTAGGAGTGAACGGTCACCGACATTTGGATGGTGGGGATCTGTGGGCTTGGTCAGTTATATAGCAGTTGATTGCTCTGAAAACAGTACCAGATTCGGGAACACGCAGTATGTTGGATAGACCAGGAAGGACCGACACATCCCGGCTGGAAACAAGCTCATAGATAAGAAATATGATATGAATGAGAGAGCACTGACCAATGCCATATCCGAGCAGTTGACTGCCCAGCAGGGTAAAAATTGCGACTGCGGGATTGGGAGTGAAGCCGTAGAAGAGGTTATCGGCCGCGAATATGTTTACTGTGCCAGTGATTATGGCATCGAGAACATATACACATTTAACTCACTGGCCAGAGCACCGTGCGTCGAAGCAGCGGCCATAATCAAAATTCCAACATTCTCTTTGCTATGTCGGCTATTAATGTGTGTCTGCACTCTTCAGCCACCATGTACTCGCATGTTGAATGGTCCAGGATTCATGAAACGCCAGAAGGCATTGTCGTTCATCTTGAAGCGCTTGTGTCCGGGCCCAGGTATAATCTCCTCAAGCACCCTAGGTTGCGTTGGTGTACTATGGATATCAAGTGCAAAGGGACTGACTTTCCCATCGCAAAGCTAGCAACTTGCAGGAAGAGCTGGCTCACATAAACGCCCTGCGGTCGGAACGTCTAGGAGCACTGTAAGCGAGTTGATAGTCCTGCACCAGAAATGTACCCACAAATATTTCACCCAACACCGCCCCAAAAGCTGAAAGTCCCAAGGACAGGAACCAAAGCCGAAAGGTCCAAACGGGAAGAGTAGGATCGTCATGGAGAGAAATTAGACGAGTGGACCAATCGCTCGCCGTGACTGAGATGCGTCAAGACCGCGTCAATCGAGTACAGACAACTGAATACCGATTGGCTTCTCCGCGCCGTTTGCGTCCATGTCGATGACCCGAATATCCTCGCATACCTCTCCAATGTCGGAATCATTACTTAGAAACACGGCCTCCTTCGTGTCTGAGGCCTTTTCATCCAAGTATTCCGCAGTGGGAGGACCGACAGCAGGCAAGGCATCGATAGATTCCATTTCGAGTCGCGAGCACGAAAGAGCAAAAGCCTTCTCTCATCTTTGTACAGTACGGTGCTTTTATAGAACGAGATAAGACGATAGGTTCGTAGCACGGGTCCCATGACGGAGAAGATAAGTGCAGGAACCATCCCCGACATATCGGTCCCGCGATAGCGCGGGCCGTCGGCTCCAGAGCCTCTTGCCTCAAATCGCGGGATACATGTATAGCAGATTCGTACGCAGATGTGCGTTGGCCGGTTCAGTTGAATTTTAAATACTTGTTTGGTCTTGTGATGCATGATGTGATGATCCAACTCTTCCGAATCCTTCCGAGTTTCTTCTCGCTCCAAGTTCAAGTTGCACAAAAAGTTGGAAGCCTTCCAGAAATTACACCACTCCGGCTGTTCAACTAGAAGCTTGTCTTTGCGCTCCGGCTGCGTTCTGTTTTACTACTTGTGATAATGGAACAAACCGCACGAGTACTTAAATCGCAACCCGCTTTTCTCAGGACACTCAACAACCACAGCAACTAGCAATAACGATATTCCTTTGCGTTGTGTGTTCGATATGGATGCGACAATTATATGCTACAAACAGCCTCACGTCGCTCTACTATATACATCGAGAATCCGGGATAGTCTCATGAAGATGCCTGAGGAGTTCGTAATTTGTTTGCACTCAAGGCTCTGTAGGTTGAATTCTTCAGCAACTGGTCCAAGACAACGACACAAACCTACAGTGGTCTCCGATAGGCGTTCCAGACTGCCGCCCCAAGGGCGATTTCCAAGCTGGCCCAGACCAGGAGAGTCTATTGCAAGCAACAACGAGTTAGTTTCCCTCCAATTGTGCAAGGATCATGGTGACCCACGTTACGTCTTGCCATGAGGAGAGTGTACATGGTGTGGTATTGAATTTAGGCAAGGAGGGCTGGGTCTGATGGAATCTGGGGGTGGATTGCGTTAAAAGGCGGGGTGTATGCCTTGAGCTTTTATTCTTTGGCGTGGATGTTCCAGACTTACAGCGAGGTGGGCTCGATCCACGGCTCCGCCATCGCCTACGGGTTCCAGCCTCCCGCCCTTTCCTCCATCACTGTCCGTCCATTCCCATCACGGCCAGGCGAGTTCCAGACCGGACGGATGGAGGTCAAGTCCTCCGGCTTGTTCCAAACTCCAAGGGGCTGTATGCACAATCTCCGTATCAGTGGCTCCTTCGACTCTTCGAGCTTGGATAGACTTGAATTTAGAAACGCGTTGATAGAGCTTATTGGCAACACCCAAAAAAATGATTTCTCAATCGAAACGAAGAGTGTCTTGAATAATTGATGGAAAAAACGAGAGCCCCATTTGGGGAATATTGCTCCACACCGCGTCCTCCGACGCGTCCTCTTCGCTGCTCTGCACGATTTTAAGGGCCTGGGGGGCTCATTCACTTCCGCCCGATGTGCACGAGGTACTTCAGCAATATTATCGGACGTCGTGGGCTGCCTGATACCGATGGTCCTGACTTTTCAGAACACTCCACGAGCTCCACACAAAAAAGAGTTGAGCAAAAAAACGGTTCGCACAATCGAAAAAAACGGTGTTGCCAATAAGCTCTGATGGCTTGGATCCCGTGATCGTATCCGCGCGTAAGCATTTTTACTCATCTCTCCGTCTTGATAATGCCCCTTCCTCTGGACCTGTATGTTGCCATTCTCGAACATATTCCACCGCATCGCACAGAAAGCGACGGAATCAGGACACTTGTGAACTGTTTAGCTGCCAACAGTCAGCTGCGCGAAGCTGCGCTCGTGGGGGCGCTATGGGAGCCGCATTATCGTGTCCGATATCTACACCACGAACAGGATTCCGAATCCCGTCGCAAAGCTCGCTATGACTCCTGGCGCTTGATGTATACCGAAAGGCGACGCCAGGACAAGGTAGCCCTTGGGCTTCTGGACGAAATGGTCTCTCGGCGTCAAGGAAGACATCGACATGCCGCTGCCTTGGCATCCATGTCATTCGATATATGGGATGCCCTGGAAATTCAGTGCTCTCTTCCTGTTCCACCCTTGTTTGGCGGGAGTACAGCTCCAGCGGCGCCTCATGCCTTGACCCGACGATTCTGGGCCGAAGCGGTTCTAAACACGATATCAAGACGCTTCGCAATCTTACAGTGGGGACGTCTGGCTAACATGGAAGCCGACGGCGACAATTCTGTGTCTTTCGTCGATGGCTTTTCGTCCTTATCTTGTTTCTTTGGGAAGCCGCCACAAGAGGTGCGTTTTGTTTTAGTCAAGTAAACATCCCTAGACAACCGCGCAATAGATGCAGTCGCACTTCGTGGCACTCGGTACTGCTTGCCGGGAATATCTCATGAAAGAGCGGTGTCCTCTGGAACCAAATATGCCCCAGTATAACCTCCCCCAAATCTGTGCCAAAATCTGCCAGTTCATGCACGAGCAGGGGTTTGGTGCCGTCGAACGTGCGTATTAGTTTTTCGGACTCGACAGTCATTCATTCCTCTGCTCCTAGCTGCCCGGTTCTATGATATTGAGAATCACTTCCCCCACTTATATTTAACGACAAATAAGCGGTCGATTCCCATTTCTCTTGTCCACGTATTCGTTTCCCTCGCCCGGCAGCTGGGAATATCGGCCTCACCTGTCGAATTTCCTGCGCGCGTGTTGGCTCATGTGGCTTGCCCCCCTGGCGCGGACGACTTTTTAGTCGACGTGTATGGAGCAGAAACCCAGCCTATCCTCTCCATTCGAAACGACATCCCTACAATGCTGTTGAGACTTGGTATCCCCCCAACCAATTTGTCTCAATATGTTTCCCCGTGCGGAGCCTCCCCCATGTTGCTCAGGGCTGCACGCAATATCTTGGCATCCTTTAGAAATGATGCATCCCGATCCACTGCCCAATCTGCTATCTACGCCGCGGTGTGTATCCACCTGTTGTTGACGAACGAAACACACCTCGCGGCCCACATGCTTTCCCATGTTGACCTGGATCCTCTATATTGCGCTACGTTTCTCAACGATATGCAGCCATTACTCCTGCGTCGTGGGAGTCAGGATCATCTGGGGAGGTCCTGTAGAATTGCCTTGGAACTAGAGGAGCAACAGGCAATCCTTGTACATCCACGAACAGCGCAGGCGCAAATCGCACATTATGTTGGAATGGTGTTTGAACACCGATCCTACCACTACGTCGGCTGTATCATTGGGTGGGATGTACGTGCATCTGTCAATTTGTTGAACAAAATATGGATTTTTCTTTTGGCAGCCCATCTGTTCAGCATCCGGGGAGTGGCAGTCGAACATGAAAGTACGGAGCCTTCCTCGAGGCGCAAACCAACCTTTTTATCACGTTTTTTCTCTTGATGGAAGTCAAAGATGTGTGTAAGCTGGCCTTACTCGAGAAGAATCCTTGTTTAATATCTTCTAGACGTTGCTGAGGACAACATTCAATCTATCGACCTGACGGAAAATTTAACGCTCCAGTTTTTCAAGGAGGTCCCTGATATTCCTCGGTACTTTAGTGACGCACTGACCCACCCAACCTCTTGTCGAGGGCGATGGCGTTTGAGTCCGGAACTTCACTGGGCATATCCGGATGATGAACAGTTCGCCCAGATTTACGATGAATATGCCATGTAATACGAAGGTACTATATCCGGATGATGAACAATTCGCCCAGATTTACGATGAATATGCCATGTAAATACGAGGGTACTCTAGTCACTGTATGAATATCCAGTCTGCAGTCACTGTAGGAATATTCTAGTGATCGCGTCACAACGTGACCGTTCCCCCTCGCGTTTGATCCAACACCAACAGCGCGCACCCCAAGGGCACTCGATGTATACACCAAATCGAAACACTGCTGTGGGCGCCAACTACTATCGTGGCTACGTGCCTCCACAGCCCGCAGCCCAGCGCTCGGCAAATACTGTCATAGACGGTTATGAACGTAGGAGGTGTCTTCCCCACTCGACCCTTCGATTGAAATGCGTGTATCTACAGGATGGTACACAGAGACCGTACCGAACAATCGGATGACTCTTTCCCTCCGGTCGGGAATAAACCAAGAAGTCAATTGGGCTTTAGATCGTCTCTGCCGGCTCTGCCACAATGAACAATTTCTTTTGCGCAGCGTACCGGGACTCATAGACGCGCTGTTCGAGTGGCCAGAGTGGTACGTCAGCGAAGGATATCAAGAGTCGAGTGATATGCAATCACTGTTCTCCCCTTCCCCCGACCTAGCCGCAAAACGACGGCACGCCCTCGAATCGTTGTTTGTGCTGAGGAACGCCGCACTGCACGAGACTAATGCCCACGAGCTGCTATATCACCCCCATAGCATGGCGCTCATTTTTAACGCCTTGAACAACCTAAATCCTGACCTCGATGAACACTCAGAATTCCTCCTCAATACAATCGAGTTTTTTCACTCCTTGTCGACCAGATATGTCCTTGCGCCGAATCTCGTCCGGACTCAGTGGAACCCAATACCACCACTTGCCCGTATCGCGGGGTCGTCGGCCAATCGGTCGCTGATCCTTTCAGCCCTCACGACTCTGACCATCATTCTGAGCAATCCCCCAAATACGTCTCAATTATCCCCAGACTCCCCAGCATTAACGTCCGCCCTCCGATATCTCCCTCTCTTCATCGATAAGCCGTTGGTGGACGCGTGCCTCAATTATCTTTACGCGCACCTGTCGCACCCTGCCATGGCGAAAACATTTCTGCTCCATCCAGAGACGCCCAGCGTAATCAGGCTGTTAGTGAGCCTGATTTTAAGCGAACAGGTTGAAGAAACCGTTACAATCGATGTAACGGGCACAGTGCACACCACACCATCCGTCGCTGTGACAATGCGGGTCCACGAGTTGACGAAGGAGGAACTGGACAGGTTGCTCGGTCTTAATGAACCGCAACGATGCTTTGAATGGTACGCATGCTTCATTTCATTGATTCCACCAAATATTGAGGCCACACGGAAGGATGAAGATCATGTTTGTGTCAAAGCCCGATGGCGAGCTCACTCAGGTCGATTTCTGGAATCTCTACAAGGATGCGTTTTCCCCACACTCCATTGAACGTCCTCTCCTCGTGGCATCCGATGTTATAAAAAATGTCAGTTCGGTATTCACTTCAGCCCAGGCCATGGTTCTCCAGGGCGACGTTCAGAAGTTCGTCGTTCGGGGAGTGGACAGGCGGAGAGTGTCCGTCACAACTGAGCGCTTCAAGTGCTTGTGGAACAAGAATCAGTGCTCTAAACCCGCCTTCGCGAATCCCGGTCACCTGTTTGACCACATCTTGGACCACATTGCAGCTATAGATACACCCGAATGTCCATGTCTATGGTCGTCCTGCACGCAGGCCCCACTTCCCAAGGCGGCACTCCGCCCTCATATTTTGACACATATCTCGAGCCCGGTGCCGCCTCTCAAGCATCCCTCTCAGAGTGATACTATCACTCTGCCCTCGGCGGATTCACCATATCCCATCAACGACCCGACCAGTCGGCCTCCGCCCCCGCCCCGCAGCACTATGATCAGCTTCCGACAGCCGACTGTCGACCCACCTTCGACCTCGTTAACCGCGCTGCTTTGTATTCGCATCCTGTTCAGGGCTGCATTCACCTCCTCAGAGACAGCCCCTCGAGCCGATGCTGACCACTTTGGATTCCCTGGTTTCGTGGAAGGTACAGACGAGCAGGAGATGGAATCGCGGGATGAAATGTCCGTTGACAAGGAACGTGAAGGCGAGAAGCGGGGCCGAAAGGCTTTTGTCGGCGTGAGGCAGCTGATGGAGGGCGTACGAATCAGAGATGAGGCTTTGATGGGTTGGATTACGGAGATGGTAGACACTGGCATTTTTGGGGCGCACTAATCTCTTGTTTATGCTGCACTGTACTTACATCTGGATTTGTCCGCAAACACATGCCATCAATATTTCCGTCGATCAAACCGAACGCCGAGGTCGCCACGTGCAAATCATGTTCGTCGGAATTATCCGAAAGCTTCGGGTTTACGCTTCACGATGATTCCGAACGCACGTCGATCGTCCGTTCTGCAGTCCAAGGTGGTCGCAACCTACACAAAGATCCTACAGACTCCACCTATCGAAGACCCCGCCTTTTACACCGATTTACTCGACCTCGCGGTCGACAGCGAGTTCTTAGTGGGCGAATTACACAATCTCCCTACCGAAGCACTTCTCGGCCCGCTCAAGGTCTGCACTTCTCAGATTACACTTTTTGCGGGAGCCCTCTAGATTTACGTGGGTATCTAGTAGCCAAGTTTCAATGCACTCTTTCGCGTTTGCCTGCAGCATGCCAACAGCAGCGCAGCGAACACGAACAAAAAGAAGAATGCGTTGGACACTCTTTCTATTCTCGTATGCTCTTCAATCATTGTGGTGACTTGTTCTTACCTCCAGCCATCAGGCACGATGTATATTTGCCAAAGCGCCCACTGGCTGGGAAGTGATGGAAATAATGGCAGGCGGTGTCACCCAAAGCGACGCGATATTCACTGTATGTGGCATAATTATCCTTTCCCCGCGTCCTGACGGATGGCCAGAACCTAACCGGGATCATCAACAATTCATTGCCAGACCCTGATCTGCCAGGTGTGTTTAATCCGCTGAATTCGTCACATCTTGCCCATGTTATTCGAAAGTCGACGTCCGACACCAGGTTCTCCAATTTGCATTGTAAACGCGTTTTCTGGCCCAGGAATAAAGTGCTGAACTAGATTCCAATCACAGAATTTTCATGTGCGGCGTCGGTCAGGTAGGCGGGAGAAAAGGGCTATGGATTAATCACTTATTTCGTGACCCAAGCTCAGTCCCGGCGCATATTTTCTGCGGCGCGATCTCTTCCCATCTATCGTTTCGGTATGCCATGTTCTCTGCCTCCGAACCTCATTGCTCATTTATTGTATATAGTTCATAAAAGCGCCGGAAACAGAGATATATACCTTCGAAGCTATCTTGCTGTGCGGTGTCTTGCTCTTGCTCCTAACAAAATCCTTCATTTCACCACAGATTATCTTTGCTGGCCAACTTCCACAAGTCAAAGCAAAATCCATACATACAACGCATCCAGGAGACGGAAGACAAAGACCTCATGCGTAAAATCTGCTGGGCTTCAAACTTTGCTCTAGACGCCGTTGTCAAGTTAGTTTCCTTTGAGTAGATGAACGTGTCTCATTTTTTTCTGGCTAGGGCGTACCAAGAGATTTCCGACGATGACACGTCGCAGACGTTAACGGCGGCCTTCGGGTCCATGATGTCCAAGTTGAGACCGGATCGTGCCTTGACTCCCGTGGATCCTCCGCGGGAGTTATTTAAAAGCCAGCAAGTGCATTCTTGCCATCTCGAAGCGTATTAACTCGAGCAGGCCGATAGAAGCGTGCGTCGTTATACTCCCGGTATTCGAGTTCCTTCGCACGAATCCGACGTTTCCCCTTGTCCTTATCTCCCCATCGGACGAGGGTACAAAATCAAGCGCGATATCATCGCCGCCATCTACCATCTTGTCCCTCTCCAGTTACCTTCTTACACACGCTTCATCGACTTCGTCGCCACGGGCTATTGCCTACGCTAATCTCTGCCTCAACACACTGCTAACGTTGGTCCAAAACGATGGCGTTCTCATCGCGTTCTCGCAGCCGAGCAATGAGCGGATACGGCTTTGCCGTCAGGTATGGGCCTGTGAGGTTTTGTTCTTTAATCTACTCATGTTGGTTGATAGCGGCTGCCTGTGCTCCCCGTTTCGCCGTCTCGGAGACCGCCCCTCTGCGCATTACTGGATTGTTGTGTATTGTGGCTCCGGCACAATCTCCACAAGAGACTGGAGGTGCAGTCATATACGTCAGTGCATCCTACGACCAATTCTCTCTTGCTCATGCGCTCCCAGGACATGCATCTGGGTGTGCTACCGGGTCATATGGTTCCTGCATAAAGCTCATATCCGGTTAGGTATGAAATCAATGTGGTAGTTGACTTTCAGACTGAAGTTGTCGCAGAATATTCATGGCAGGAGCTGTGGAGTGCCCTTACGGGACTGCTGGCTTTTTTATCGTCTAAATTAGACATCCTCATGACCACCGGGGGCGTAGAACAGCTGGCAAGAGCAGTGCGTCCGTTCCGTTACTACGCTTATTCCAGCCCTACAACATGTTACGCAGACGATCCTTCTGCTCGACCAGTGTCTCGCAAAATGTGAGATGTTCCTGCCAACGCCGCAGGCCATCCATCAGTTTGTTGTACGTACACAAGTTTCGAGCCTGGCGCTCCCCAACTGACAACGCGCAATTGCTTAGTACGAACTTGTGCGGTCGGCCCCAATATTGGAAGCTCAGCTATCACTCCTCAAGACACTGGCGCTGCCGCAAACGGAGCGACGATCGTCGTGGTCTACAGAGCAGTCCGCCGAGATGCTTCTGGCACGGTTGCTCAGTTCTATCCAGTTCTACCAGACCAAGGTGACCGATGCACACGCACAATCGGCCAAAGGGGCGCTGCGGGTGGTCGCTGCAGAAATTGATCGCGACGGACTGTAAGTCTTCTTTCTGTTATTATTATACATCCTGGATCGATTCCTTTCTAGACATGGAATGAAGGATGTGCACGATACGGAACCTCCGGGAGAAGTGGCGGACGTAGCGTTCGCACGTTTTGCGTGTACGGACATCTTAGCACTCCTTTAATTTTTTCTCGGCCTCCACCACAGTCTCCGCTCGGTGCTCACAGTGGCGGTATTTTATCTTAGCGACTTTTGTTACGTAACAAAGTGTTCCCGAGTCTTCCTTTGGGGAGACAAAAAATTTATTCGGCCCGCTATTTTTGTTGTATTTTGTTTTTTACAAGGTGCAGCGGGACTCGCGGGCCGCCCCCGAAAACGTAAGTACTTCCTTTTCGCGGCACTCTACACCCATTTCAAGACCATTTTGCATTCCTGCGCACATCCGCTGCTGCAATGCTGTCTTTCGACCGAACTTTGTTCGTGCTCTGGGATGCCGACCCTGAGCTTATCTGCCAGATAAGACGGGTATAACACTTCGGTGACGAACCTCGAACTCGGTGAACGGGACAAAGTTTTTAACACGGAGATTCGCCTAAGGTCCCCTTTCCTGCTGCCACCATCGTCTATACCCTAGGATGTCTGGCGTCCGCTCCGGCGTGCGGCGCATCTCAAAGTCCTTCGCTGGCCGTCGCGCCTTTGCGACCGCAAAACCCTCGTCCATCTTCGCGCCCCTGGACACCTTCTCTGCGCGGCACATTGGCCCCGATGCCCATGAAGCGTCGACGATGCTGGCCAAATTGGGCTTCGATTCGATGGACAAGTTCATCGCCGAGGCCGTCCCACCAAAGATTCGAGTGTCGACGGCCTCGGTTGATTCGATACCGGCCTTGAGTGAATCGGAGCTCCACGTCAGGGCGAAGGAGCTCGCTGGTCAGAACAAGCCGTTTAAGAGTTACATTGGGATGGGATATCACTGTGCTGTGGTGCCTCCTGTGATTCTGCGCAACGTCTGTTCAGGTTGCTTTCACTGTGAATGTCGCTCAATGCGTCGTTTAGATTATGGAGAACCCGGAATGGTACACCCCCTACACGCCATATCAACCAGAGATTGCCCAAGGTGAGTTCTACCTCTCGCTTTGAAGCAGCTATTCATGTTCTGCCAGGTCGTCTGGAGTCTCTCGTGAATTATCAAACCATGGTCACCTCTTTAACATCTATGGACATTGCGAACGCTTCTCTTCTAGACGAAGCAACGGCGGCGGCAGAGGGCATGGTCATGGCATTCGTTTCCGGCGCGCAAAAGAAAAAGACCTTCCTTGTCGACTCCGGGGTTCTCCCTCAGACCCTTGCTGTCTTGCACACACGTGCCAAGGGTTTCGGCATCCATATCCTTGTCCGCGATGCCACGTCGGCGCTCTCAGATCCGTCTGTCCAATCCGATATATGTGGTGTGCTCGTGCAATACCCAGATGTCGACGGACGTATCAACGACTTTGGTGATTTGGCCCAATCGGTGCATTCTCTCGGTGGGCTCGTGGTCTGCGCCACTGACCTGCTGGCTTTGACGACGTTGAAGCCACCAGGCGAGTGGGGTGCCGACATCGTCCTGGGAAATTCAGCGCGATTCGGTGTCCCGGCGGGATACGGAGGGCCGCATGGAGCTTTCTTCGCGGTCACGGACAAGCTCAAGAGGAAAATGCCAGGCCGCTTGATTGGTCGTAGCCGCGATGCCACTGGAAAACCGGCGTACAGGTTGGCGTTGCAGAGTCAGTCATTCATTTCGTGTGTGTTGCCCTTTGGACTAACCCGTATACATAGCACGCGAGCAGCATATTCGCAGAGAGAAGGCTACGAGCAATATCTGCACAAGTCAGGCATTGCTGGCTAACATGGCAGCCATGTACGCAGTATACCACGGTCCGGCCGGGTTGAAGCAAATCGCGGACAAGGTCCATGCCTTCACACAAGTCCTCCTGAAATCTATAGAGGGCTTCGGTTACAGGGCCACGAATGACACGTTCTTCGATACGTTGACCATTGACGTCACGTCTGTCGCCGGAAATGCCGACGCTGTTCATTCGATTTCGACCGCAGCTGGCATTAATCTGCGTCGCGTTGACGAGAAATGTGTTGGAGTCACTCTGGATGAAAGTTTTACCCCGACCGACCTTGTCGCGCTCATCAACGTATTCGCATCCGCTGCGTCCAGTGCTCCCGTTTCATTGTCCAGTCTCTCTGCGCCGGAGTCGCCCGCAATCCCATCCGCTCTCCAACGTACTTCCGGTTATCTCCCGCATCCCGTCTTCAACAAGCATCACTCGGAGACGGAGATGCTACGCTATATCCACCACCTTGCTTCTAAGGATATTGGCCTCGTACACTCCATGATTCCTCTCGGAAGCTGCACGATGAAGCTGAATAGCACGTCGAGCATGATCCCGCTCACTTGGCCTGAGTTCGGCGCGGTTCATCCCTTCGCTCCTTACGATCAAGTGAAAGGATACCAAGTTGTGATCAAGGTAATTATCAACTATTGTCCGCATTTTTTTTTTTTTTTTGTTGACCTGATTTTCAGGAACTCGAAGAGGATTTGTGCAAAATTACTGGCTTTCACTCCGCGTCGCTCCAGCCCAACTCCGGAGCTGCGGGGGAGTATGCTGGACTTTGTGTTATCCGTGCATACCACGAGTCCCGTGGCGAGGCCCATCGCGACATTTGTCTCATCCCATTGAGTGCCCACGGAACCAACCCCGCGGTAGGCTTCTTTCCAGATCTTTTGTCGTACCCGTATACTGACACCCATATAGTCAGCTGTCATGGCCGGGCTAAAGGTTGTCTCGGTCAAGGTTCTGGCTGACGGAAACCTTGATTTGGTGGATCTCAAGACCAAAGCGGAGAAGCACAAAGATAAGCTTGCGGCTTTCATGGTGGGGTTCGTGTAGTATTGGCGAGTGCAGAGCTGACCTGAGACGTGCAGATCACGTACCCTTCGACCTTCGGTGTCTTCGAACACGGCGTACAAGATGCCTGCAAAATCATCCACGACAACGGAGGGCAAGTGTACTTGGATGGGGCGAACCTCAATGCCCAAATCGGGTTGACTAATCCGGCGACCTGCGGAGGTGATGTCTGCCATATGAATCTTCACAAGACATTCGCCATGTATGTGCTCCCTGCTCTTTCTAGAAGTTTGTCCTGATCCATTCTGAACAGCCCTCATGGTGGTGGAGGACCTGGTGTCGGGTAAGTATTCAACTTGGCTGAGTGAAATATCAGCTAACGGTCCCTCCAGGCCGATCTGCGTTGCTGAACATTTGGCACCCTTCCTTCCTTCCCATCCATTCATGCACGACGTTGGCAACAAAGCCATCGATGCCGTCTCTGCGGCGCCCTTTGGAAGCGCCTCTATCCTTCTCATCTCTTGGGCGTATATCAAAATGCTCGGTGGCGAAGGCCTCACGAATTCCTCAAAACTCGCACTCCTCAACGCCAACTACATGGCCAGCCGACTGGCCGGTCACTACACATTACGATACAAGAACGAGAATGGGAAGGTCGCCCACGAACTCTTGATTGATCTCGCCGAGTTTGAGAAGTCTGGTCTCAAGGTCACCGACTTTGCGAAGAGGTTGCAGGTAAGAAAATCAAGGTCCCGTCACGGCTCTTCTAAATTGGCGCCAGGATTATGGTTTCCACCCACCGACATGCTCTTGGCCCATATCTACATGCATGCTGATTGAGCCTACCGAGTCCGAAACACTGGAGGAAGTCGACAGGTGCGAGAAGCATAGTCCGTTTTCGACGGTGTTTGATTTTTCGCCAGATTCTGCGATGCAATGATACAAATCCGTAAAGAGGCTGAGGACATTATCACGGGCAAACAGCCCAAAGACAACAATCTGCTGAAGAACGCCCCGCATCCCCCTTCGGTCATCGCACTCTCCGAGGAGGAGTGGAATCGGTGCGTCAGTTTGATTCAATTGATCATCCGTGCTAATGAGGTCGCTCGCAAGTCCGTATTCTCGGAAAACTGCGGCATATCCCCTGGCCTGGCTTGAAGAGAAGAAGTTCTGGCCTACAGTCTCCCGTATAGATGACGGTAAATGGCCCGTCCAGTCGTTTCCGTCCGTGACTAACCCCGTTCTTGCCAGCGTACGGCGACCTCAACCTAATTGTGAGTGAGCTCCACTAGGCTCTTCCTCCGATACTGACCTATCCCCCAGTGCGACTGTCCGTCCGTAGAAGAACTCGAATCATCAGCATAGAGCCTATCCGCGCCATCCCTCCACGGACTTTTTTAGAATACGCCCGCGCTCAACCGCCCGCGTTATAGCCTTGCATATAACATAACATTATTTCCCTTCTATATGTAGTATATAATACATCTTCACGGTGGTTTGTTCATGTTTTCAGGCAGGGACGCCCACAGCTCTGGGAGAAGGCGCTTTACCCGCGTCAATATCGTGTTAGTTTGGAAGCGACTCTCGGCCAACTTGAGCATGATCGTGAGCGTCGAGAGATCGGGCTTTACAGGCTGCGCTTCAGTGCCCATCACCGTGCAGACGACCTTCAACGCCTCGGAGACCTGGTTTACGCGGCAGAGGCATTCGACGTAGGAGTTCCAGTTGTGCAGGTTGAGCACGTAGTTGGCCGCCATGAGGTTGATGACGATTCGATTCGCTATTTCGAACTCGCCCGCGTATCCACAGCCATCGAGGATGATGCTCACGCCGACGGGCCCATATTTCCCGGACAGAAACAGATTTTCCCATATGCGGTATGCTTCGGGGAAGCTGCCAAGCCGCTGGTATGTATCCATGAGCTGGTTAGACACGATCCGCTCGGGCGCGATCGTCGTGTCAAGGGAGACGATGTCGTGGATTTGCCGCACGGGCCCCAGCAGGTCGTCAAACATGTCCGGAGGCATCGCGTGATGCAGAGCCTGCGGGCTATTACGCCAGTCCATCCGCCGCGAGGTCCCGAGCCTCGCGAATTGGTGGAGGATGTCCGTGTAGATTTTGTCAGTGACCTTGAACCCCGCCAGCCGCATGTCGCCCACCATCTGGAGATAGTACTCGAGGACGGCGGGGTGGCCGAAGCTGCTGGACAGGTTGCTGAAGGCGTGCAGGACGACGCTGTAGTCCGACTCTGTGAGCTCCGCACGGGACTTGCGGTAGCGTCGAAAGGCCTCATCGAGGTGTTTGGCCTGCCGCATCTCTAATATGAGATGAGAGGTCTTGATCGCGCGGGTCAAGGCGATGCGACGCGCTTTCATGTCAGCGAACAACGATTCGGCGATGGAAAATGCGCCTTTGGCGTTGGTGGAGAACGCGAGACCGCGCAGAAGCGAGGTGTAGATGTTGACGTCTGGGCCGTTTGAGTGCTCGGACGGGTTGTTCACTGAAGCATCCGGAGAATCTGGTGGTGGAGCTGGGAAGGCTTCGTCGAGATCGGAATACAGAGCGAGAGCCGTATCGAGGTGAGCATTAAAGTCGGCGGGAAACTTGTTCTTGTTGCTAACCAGAGATCGGATGATGGGCGCGACAAGACCCGCGACAGGAGGGAGCCCCGCGTTCTTGGCCGAGTCGTACACGTCCAATGCTTCCTTGAGTTGTTTAACGCGCATATTGTTGTTGACCAGAACCGCATATATAGAAACGTCTGCACGGATGCCCAGCGCCTCTTCCACCGTCCGAATATCCTGTACGCTTTTGCTGGCGTTCACGATTGATCGGAAAATCTCTGGAGTTGCGGTGCAGCCTTGAGCTTGCAACTCGCGGAATACCTCCAGGGCGTGCCCAACCCCCGAATGGTGAGAGGCTGCTGCGAGCCGCTTTCTCCACTCATCTTTCTGCTGCTCCTCCTTTGTCGAGAGGTCCGGAAATTGAGCAGAAAAATTCTGACGGACAGTTTCGGCTGCGAACAAAAGCCCATGTTCGCTAAAATGATCCAACATGAGGGCAAGGATGTCGGGATCCGCGGTGAGTCGATGCAGCTTCATATCGGTGAGTATGCTGTTGAACGTCTCGGTGTGGACCGAAGTCTTGGCGACCGTCGCGTTGTGGATGATGCACCGGAGGAGGATAGAAAATGTCTCGTTCGTAGGCCGGACACCCGACTGGCGCATTTTTATGATGACCATCTCCCGCAGCAGTTGGGAGGATACATGGGTCGGACACTCCTTGAGGAATGTATGGTAGTGTTCGATGGTGGGCACCACATGCGGCGGCCGGTCCGCTATTGTGGCGATCCATTGCTGCGCGAGCGCGACGTATCCTTGTCTGAGGAGACCCGCTATCACGACGGAGTGCAGGTCTGGGGTGACCGGGACACCGAAGTACGTGGGGAGGTCGGAGAACATGGAGCGGAGACAG
The DNA here is from genome assembly GCA_029449255.1 of Mycena polygramma. Taxonomy (NCBI): domain Eukaryota; kingdom Fungi; phylum Basidiomycota; class Agaricomycetes; order Agaricales; family Mycenaceae; genus Mycena; species Mycena polygramma. The sequence goes on from JARKID010000235.1 coordinate 40,420, forward strand.
TCCAGATCTGGGGGGCGCCCAGAGGTGGCCAGGAGGTCCATGATGGTGATGAGCTGGGCGCGCGTGAGCAGCTGGGGCAAGGGCTGGGGCGACGCGGTCTTGAGTCGCTTGAGCTCGGCGACGAGAGGGAGGTAATGGCGGCGGACGACATTTGGCTCGTCGGGGTATCTGAGGGGGTGCAGAAAGTGCTCTAGTCTGGTGTCCGTGTACGCGTCATGGGACGCGCGGACGAAGAGGGCGGGGAGACGGGGCCCGGGCTGGGGGATGCGGGCAAGACGTGCGGCTCGGAACAGGCCAGTGCGCAAGGACATTCATGCGCGTACACCACTTTTGCACACCGTTAACACCCATACAAGCCAATGCTATCGTCCTTACCTCTGGAGTTGCAGGCCGAGCCTTGCAGGATTTTCTTCGGAGCAGCACGTGCACGCGATTGGACACCAATCTCATTTCATTTCTCTCCTTCACTCCTTCCACCATGTCTGACAAAGTACGCGAGTTCGTCGAGATACCCCAGCAATTCGTCCGTGAAGGAAGCCAAGTGCGTCGCTGCCCGTCTCGTCCCTTGCATGGGCACTGACTTTCCCCGAGTTTCTGACACGTTGCACAAAACCTTCGGACAAAGGTCCATTTCGCCCTGCTACCCTCTACTCTTTCTCATCCTGCCCCAGAGTTCTCTCAGATCTGCAAGGCCGTCGGTGTCGGTTTCGCTGTCATGGGCTTCATTGGTTACTTTGTCAAACTCATCCACATCCCAATGTGCGTCGTGTCCCCTTATTCTCTGTCCCGTGCTAATTATTTCCCCAGAAACAACATCTTAGTGTACGTGCACTTGTCCTCCGCTCATTTCCCTCTCTCATTCCTCTACCAGTGGAGGGGCATAGGGTCAAGGCGCTCATTACTCGCTTGTATTTTAAAATTATTGGCGCGCATGCCTGTTATACCGCTCCAACCTATGGGCTCTAATTCACTTGCGACAACCAAGGGTTTGTCTCTCAAAATCGACCGGAATCCTGAACTTCCTCCAAATGAATTAACGAGCAGTCGACCCTACAAGCAACAACCCGAATCGCGACGACGCCTTGGCAAGCTCAACCGCTGGCTGGAACTGCTGGTCCAGCGCCGGCGACCCAAACGGTAGCAGCGGCGCAAACTTGTCACCAGCGCTATCCCCTGTCCGCATGGGCGATTGCAGCGGAAGCAACGCTGCAAACAACGTCTGTGTGCGCGCCAGATAATCAGCTGCCCCGTCGTTCCATCCGTTCGCAATGGGCGTTGCGCTCTCCTGTTGGAGCTGCGCCTGCGATTAACCTACGTGTTCTGCGATAAGAGACGAGACATACCTGCTCCCGGAATTGCTCCGCTTTGGTATCGAGCAGTTGACACACATCTTCCCACTCAGGGGTGCGAAGATCTGCGAGGCGACGCAGGAAAGCAATGTCGCATAGGGCTTGCAGACCGTCGTGCTTCCACCCGTCTCCCACCCACTCCGTTATGAACAGACGGAGCGTCTTGTCGGCCTCGGTGTTCTGTCGGCCACTTCTACGTGAGAATCCGAGCTCTTGGACGGAGCGAGAGAGCGTCAGTAACGATTCCACGAGATCGGACGAGGGAGTTGATGGGGCCGACTCTGAAAACATCTCAGTCGTTGGCAACCAAAAAGCTGAAAACACAAACCTGAGGGCAGAGTTTTCGACTTGGGCCGGAAGGCGGCGCGGTGTTGGCTAACTATCTGCGAGACCGTGAATGCTCTCCAGCGGTCGATTATTCGGTCGTGGAGAGCTTTCGTTCGCTTTTTAAAGTCTATAGAACAACCTGAATATCTATTTTCGCGGTGAGACCATAAGAGCTGACCTTGCACCACCTGTGTACTCCCGCCAATGCCTGAAACAAAGGGCGATGATGAGCCTAGCTCATCGGCGACGTGCCCGACAAAGACGAGGCTGTCGACCGTCAACTCTGCACAGGGGCAAGTTAGTCGCGTTCCAAAAGCAGCAGTACCAGCAACCAACCAGAATCGTCAGCATCTTGCTTCTCGGCGGAAGACAGGGTGTCCAGCACGCCGGTACACAGCGCTTCCGCGTTCGGTCGATACTGTTCCGAGAGCCGCGCAACGACACCACTGAAGCACATTGGAATCAGCACCGCGAAACCGGCTGGGACACTCGAGCGTACCGCGCCTCCTCATCGTCTCCAGCCAGCACGACAGAGAGGTCCTTTTGCAGGGACCTGGCACAGCTTTCCAGGGTAGCTAAAACACTGTCCAACAGAGTTGTCCGCCCCAGTAATTGCCGGCGAAGAGAAGCTTTGTATTTCTGAAATGACGAGTCCACGGGGCCCATGCCAGGGAAAACAGGGAGAGGAGGGGCGGTAAAGAGGAATTCGACGGGGGATGTGTCTGGTACAACGGGTCAGCAAAGTTCGCGAGGCGTAAGAAATAAGAACGTACCCTTGCGTTGCGCCCTCGGAGTATCGCGCAATGACGCGGTGGCAGCGGCGAGTTGCAATTGGAAGGCGTCCTCGGCGTCGGACAGCGCAAGCTTCCATATATTGAGAACTCGTTGTTGAGCAGCGTCGTCGAATATCGACTTGAGTGCCGCCGTCTCGCCTGGTTTCAACCCCGAAGCATCTATCCACTGTCGTATTGACGAACGCAGCGTCCACGCCTCCGCCACGGTATGAAGGTCCGAAAACCATTTCGAGGCTGCGATTTGCAGGCTGTGATTCGAGCTCTGAAACCATTCGTCGAGAACCTGGGTGAAGTGGGCCTGTTCAATGAGCGACGAGGAGGAGCTGAGGTCCACGTATGGCTTATACGAGCGCAGACTCGGCGGGAGGAGGAGAAAGTGAGCGGATGAGGGTAATGTTGCAAGCAAGGTCTGAGTAGTGAGCTGGAGTTCCGACGAAAGGGACTTGAGACTCGGGCCAGGGCTTGCGGAATCGGATTGGATATATTCTAGGACGGTTCCAATCATGGATTTTTTTGAATCCGCCTCTTCGAATATACTTCGGGAAGTCGTCAATGTCTTGACCATCGCGTCCAAGGCTGCTTGCGTGGCTTCTCTGACCTCCCGGACAGAGACCTTGCGAGCGGTGGAAGGAGCTGGGCGCTTTTCGGGTATGTGGCCATTGGCGCGCCGTGAAAATGAGGGGGAGAGCGGTGAATGGGAAGGATGGTCGCGCGATAGCATCGCGTGGAGGGTTTTAGATCGTTGGGTAAGAAACACTGAGAGCGCTTCTGTCAGTGGACGGGAGTCCAGGAGATGTAGGGTGAGAAGGGCAGCACAAACATCCTAGTAAATTGAATTAGTATCCTGTAACGGATTGCGCACGAAGAATATACCTCCGCGGATGTTGTGTACTCCCGTAAGGACAGCGTCGCCTTGTGGATGATTTGAGAACGAAATTGAGAAACCGCCTCCCATTGGCGCTGAGCCAGGGGAAATTGCTCCTGGATGGATATTAAAAACCGCGGAGGGAAGAAGAATGAAGACACACGAGAACATCCAGACCCTGAGCGCTCCAGGTTTCGTCGTCCTGTTCGTCGTCCCTAACCAGGGCACGATGAACCACACGCGCCAATAGAAACAGCCAAGCAGCCGTGAAGTATTTTTTCCGTTCGATGAGTCGCCACAAGTATTCCGGCGCGTCCAACAGTAGTTTCAGGTGCGCGGAAAGCAGTTGTAATGTGTGCAAATGTGCATCTATTCACAGTCAGCGGATTTATTTGCTACGAAGATTTGGCAGCACACACCTGCGCCGGCTCCATAACTGGAGGCTCGCTGCGGCATGGGCGGCTCGTCTTGCGAGAGTATTGCATCTTTTGTTTCCTGAAGTGCCTCAATGACACGTTTAGAAGAACGCGCAATAGATATGATAGACGTGGAGGCTTGGAGGAGATCACGGTAGCGCTCTCTGTTATTCGATTATTGCAACCCGTCAGACGCGCGAGTCCCGAAACACGTACCCCACCATAAGCCGCAGTTCCTCCTGCTTCGCGTCTGCATCGGCTCTGCGTCCAATGAGCTCTGGCAAAATTGAGGGCAGGGTAGCAAGTACCTCAAGCGTTGCTGCGCTAATTTCACTTCAGCGACGGTGTACTTTGTGAATAACTCGTCCGGGTCCAGCTCAGAAACGTCTGCTGGGAATTTTGAAACCGAGACCGAGGGTCGTCGCAACGGTGCAGGTGCCTCAGAAGCGGTGGGAGACTGGACGGGCTTGACCTGGCCATTTACGAATGGCGTGGGTAGAGAAAACGAAAGAGCTGAAGGCCGCCTGGACATAAAAGCCTCTTGGAAGCGTCAGTGCTGTCCTCGATTTATTACGTAATTTCGATATGCTAGCGGATCAATTCATCCTTCACCTTCCTTCACTTGCCCTTTGCGTTCGATGCAAAATAGTTAATTAACAGAAAACGAGACCATGATAGTAGTACGTTAGGAAAGCTTTTAGAGATTACAGAGCCCTTATTACCGACTGTCTGACTGGCCAATATCTATTTCACTGGCCACACTTTTGATCCGCTCGGCAGCGGGAGGTGAGGAAGGCATCGCAGTGTTGTCCGACCGCGCCGCAGCAGCAGGCGGAGGGGCCCGGGGCACCTTTGGAGGCGACGTGGCGTGTGAGCTGGCCGCAGGCGGCGCAGCCGTATTGGCCAGGCGTTGGTCTAGAGCCTTCAAAGCCATGGCTCTGCAAGGATGATCAGCAAAAGCCCATGAAAGCAAGAAGAAAACTTGCCGTCTCCGTTCTGCCTCCGCGCGCGCACTCCCCGGAACCTGGCTGTAGAGCCCGCTTTCAATATCCGCGCTAGATGTGGGGATAAGATGGAGACGGGTGGCGAGGGAATGCACAAAGTTTGCGAGCATGGAGAGCGGATAACTGCGCGCATAAAGTTAGTTGGGGCGGGTTTGCAAGTGTGTGTACGCACTGCACAAAAGGCGGGAACCATGAAATCAACGAGAAAGTCTCGCTTCTGTCACCGTACGAATCGATACCACCGACAGACTCGCCAGTGTTCTTCTTGTAAAAGCGAAGGTAGATCCAACCAACAAACCAGCCAAACTGGATGATGATCCATGGGCATTGGAACCCAACGAAGGTCATCACAGTTGAAACGGTCAGATAGGCCATTGGTAGCGTCTGTTGGATAGTTAGCAACTATCTATCAGACATACACAAGGCATACCTTCACTCTTGCTTTCAGAACACCGAAGAGTTGAACCTGGTGTTCCGGTATCAGCTGAGTGAACGCGACCAGAATAGCGATTTGAAGGGCCATTTGGCCGTGATACTGCATGCCATAACTAGGAAAACAATCAAGTCGAGGACGAAATCGAGCTCGAATTGACGCACAGGAAAAGATCCGCATCTTTCGTGAAGATGTACTCAATCCAGTTGAAGCCGAACGCGATGATATTCGAGAAACCAACGGAAACGGCAATGAATTTGAGAGTCTCGACGCTTCCCCATACGCGTTCCAGATATTTAAGTGACGCGGGCACAAAGATGAGGGATCCTATTAACTGCACACTATCGTTGAGAATAACCCGATAAAGATTTTGGACACTGGACTGACCTCGAATATGCTGGTTTCAACTAGGACGGATGTGACAAAAGTCCACGGATAGAATAGGCTTGAACCGGGGACCACGGTCAGATACGGAGTATCAGTCGTCCCATTCCAGCGTAACCACGCATAGAACAAGGACGCAACGATGGTCGCAGCCGTGAAACCACGCGTTACGGGCGGTATGGATGCGAGAAAAAGAAGGGGAGATGGCAGAACCGCCATATTCCACACAAATTCGAGCGACGTTCAGTGGACTCCGGGGGGCTGTAGGCACAGAGTCACGGAGTTGCCCCAGAGGAAACACAGACGAGGGAATCGGGGGCAAAAGCTGGTGAAGCCGTGTCACGTCACTTCAGTCACAGGCTTGATGAGCGACTATGACATTCGCCCTGGCGGCTCCCTCAAACTGAAGGGTGTGGCTGAGGGCGGTATCGTCAAAAAGTATGTTCCCTGTCTGCTCTCGTCTACGTGGCTAATCTCACTGCACTCCAGGAAAAAGAAAAAGTCTAAGCATAAGCAGGAATCGGAACTGGAACGTGAACGAGTCAAGGAACTTCTGCTTCGTGAGGAGGCGGCGTCTTCGAAGAGCAGTCTACCAGGCAGCGGGAACAACTCTCCGGCTCCAACTGGAAGCTCCGACAGGAAGACGGACGCGGAGAGACGTTTCGAGGAAGTGCAAAGACGTCGGGTAGGTTTGACGCCTCGAGGCCTCTGTGGCCTCTTCCTCCGTGCCCAATTGACATGACGCGTAACAGCTCGCGGAACGTGTGGCGAAATTGGCTAACAAGACCCACAAGGACCGCGTCAGCGAGTTTAATGCGCATCTCGAGTCTCTCAGCGAGCACCACGATATTCCAAAGGTATGCTGGTCCATCGCACTTTATCTCGCGTCTTTTCGCTCACGGTTGCTTCAGGTTGGGCCAGGATAAGACCTTATGTACTCCTCCTACTCGGCCTGTGCGCCATCCTCTACGCGTCCTGAGTTAATGTTACTCCTTGTAACTTCTGTACCTGTTTTCGCCATGGAATCACGCTCGCGCGAAGCGCTGAAGGGCTGTTCTTGTACCATTAAATCTGTGCACTAAGCTCGTGTTGTATACTGTTTTGGCGCGGTCTCCTTAAAGTGCTTTCCTTTCCTCACCTCCCATCTCGCTTCTGCGGCGACAAATGTCGGCCCACCTCAACGCTGACAAGAAGGGTCATGTATGCCCACCGTCCAACGCGACACACCCTTCGGACCGCTGGGAATCGTTATTCGTCTATTCGTTTATTTGCAAATTCACAAATCTCCGGACCAAGGTCGAAGGTCTCGAGACGCCGATGGAGTAGGTATCCGTTTGCCACCTCAACGCTGAATTCTTAGCTTATGGGGCCCCGGGAATCAGTTTCGAAGAGGCCTTGTTGTCCCAGGAGCCCAACACCATTATAACACAAGTGCTTGCGCGGTTCATCATGAATCTTCGGCCGGGAGCCCGTAACTTGTGAGTCTACACCACCTCCATGGCTCCTGGTGTCCGCACCGCCTCCATGGTCCCTGGTGTCGACGCCACCTCCGTCGCGTGGTGCTGATGGCGATCGCCGTTCTCTTCAGTGTTGATCACATATCGTCGACTCTCGCGAGTGTGCTTTCCGAATATCTCCCACCTTCAGAGAGACACAAAAACCCGTTCGAGGGTCTAGATGGCGGCTTCTTCACTGCGGACTGGGATTTCAAGGTATGTGGCCACCCATCGCGTATGCCACCGTGGGGGCTTATGCCACTTTTTTTCGCGCCCATCAGCTCAAAATAATGCGGCAACTCGTGGAATTGCAACTCTGCCATACCCCCGAGATAAAGAGCACAATTGATCGCGCTTGGGGCGTGTCGCAAAACAAACACAAGAAAAAAGACGCCGCGTCGGCCCCTCCGGGACCAAAGGACCCCCAGAGCCAGGAACAGCTGCAACTCGTTCCCATGGGCCAGGACTCGCGGAGAAAACGATATTGGGCTGCCGATGGTCCGTGCACTTTCTTCTTGTGGCCCGACACCATATTTGCGTATATTTGCCGAAAGATCATCTCCAAATTATTTCCTCCATTCCGATTTCGGCCCCATGTGTTGGGTTTATGTGTCCCGTACATTCACTGATACTCATCCCCGCTTTTGTTCATACACAGATTCGCCGCGGCTCTACGTGTCGACTAACCCATGGAAGATGGCCGCAACTTTTCAAACAATTTCATCCACACGCGAGGAATATCTAGCGGTTATCGAAGAGTTGAAGACTTCTGCACCTCCCGAACTGAAAAAGGGAGAGAAGAGGTCGAAGATGGAGCAATCCCACTTGAATCTCATTGTGATGCTGGAGGGGCGCATTGAAGCTATCGATACTGAAATAACGGTAAGTTCCCGTTACCATCGTCGTAACCATGGACCGAGTGGCGGCGTTGACCCTGAAGTTGATTCGTGTCGCCCTCCGAATTTACTTACATTCGTCAATAGCGAGTGGAGAAGGCAAGGAAACGGCTTGAACAGCGACAAGCAGCTCTTGCCCGCATGGCGCAAACTGAAATTCGAGAAACGCGGACCCGGCGCCAAACCCGGAAACCAGATTACGTTTATACCAATACCGACTTTGATGAGGAGGCAAGTTGTTTGCGATCCCACCTCAGCTGATTGGGTATTTATGGATGTACAGGAAGATGCAGACGAATACACCTATCAGGAGGCGGAAAACTACGACGACGAGTTTGACGACGATTTCCTCAACTTCCGGGACGACTCTGAAGGGCCCAGTAACCGTCGGGCGTCATCGTCAGCTGGCCGTCGGCGGTCTACTAGAACAGCTGTTGTAAACGCCAACGGCAAGCGCGAAGCTGCACAGGAAGAATCGTGGCCGCAGTGGCGAGGCGAACGACGTTCTACCCGACTTGGTGCACATCCAGACATGCAGCTCGATGTAGAGCCACAGAGCAAACGCGCGCGCACGGAGGATAGCACGATGAGCACGGGTTCCGTTGATGCGGCGTCAACCGCTTCGCACGGCGCGAAGAACGGCGGTCCTACGAATGGTCTCAAACTAAAGACGTCGGGAGCTGCCGCTTTGAAACCGAACGAAGTCGCGCTGGAGCAGATCGCCGGGAAACGACGGTCCAAGTTCTGGGTCTATGCCGTTGAACCCATTCCCGGCACGGAGTCAGGGCCCGCAGACGATTCTAATCCTGCGAACGGCGACGCGTCTTCATCAGTGGACGACTCTCATTTGGCGGAGACGAACGGTCACGAATCAGACATGGAGATAGATACCCCGCCCCCAGGGGCTACAAATGGAAATGGCCGGGGAGTCGACCGGAGTCTGGAAGGCAGCCTGTCCCCATTAAATTCAGCATGATCATTTTCTTTCCCATCTCTCCGCATCGTCTCTGCAAATTATTTAGTGCTATTATACGTTCACTGACACACACACATGTATGCATCAATAAAACACACCGCATTTCATTCGCTGGCATTTGCTGGCGACAAGAGTATATTTTATCGAGCACTTTTGGATGGACGAATCACAGCGTTTGCGATTGCCCAGACGGGTGCCGTAATGATCGATGCAATGGTCTCGCCTTTCACGAGCCTTCTCGCGAAATAAATAGTGGGGAGCGCATTCATCGACGCGGACGTCCCCTGCTCGTCCCATGCTCTCACGAAATGTCCTCTCGAACCCCGCAAACCACGTCTTTCGATTCCGAGGCTGTCTTTTTGCGAAGAAGGCTGTGACACGGCGTCGAACGCTTTCGAGCCTTGCGACTCATACCATTCCCGCCTCGGCCGACGACAGGGCGCTCGCCACGATATTCGACCGCCCGAAATCCGCGTTCAGCCCCTCGTTTTCCACGACAGGACTGTTCGGGCACACGTCACTAACGCATCCCGGTGCTCTCGTGGCCCTCACAGATGCAACTCTAATCCGCGCAGAACTGCTTACAGATCGTATTCTGCGCGCCCGGGAATCCCGAAGCGAGCTGCTTCTGGTCGTCAAAAACTTGGACAGGCTCAGTGACCTGTTGTGCGGGGTCATCGATTTAGCGGAGCTCGTGCAGAACGCGCACCCGGAGCGGTTATGGATAGAGGCAGCTAATTTTGCCCACGAAAAGTTGTGCAACTTTATGAATGTCTTGAACACACATACCGGACTTTACGCAGTGCGTAGATATAAAACCTTGCGTGTGGTTCCGATTCACACCGTTTGTTTAGGTATTAAAAGCTGTATTGACCGATCCGAGCATTGTGAAGACTCTCAGCCCGGAAGCCCACGCGACTGCCCTTATATTCTGGCGAGACTTTGAAAACTCGGCAATAGACTTTCCCCCAGAGAAACGGGACAAATTTGTCTCGTTGTCTTCTGACATTCTGTTGCTGGGCCGGCAATTTCTGCAGGGAGTCGCCTCTCCAGGCCCACCAGCTGCAATAAAGCCCTCCGAGCTCGCGGGGCTCAAAGACCAGGGCATGGGGGTCAGGCTGCAACTGCAAGCTCGATTCACTCAGCGTGATCTGCTTGTTTACCCCGGTTCGCTGCAAGCGCAAATGATTATGCGCTCTGCGCCAGCCGAAGAACCCCGGCGGCGCGTTTATATCGCGTCCAACTCCAGTACGCCGGAACAAATACATGCGCTGGATAGCTTATTACGCGCCAGAGCGGAACTGGCTCAATTAGTCGGGAAGCCAAGCTTCGCTCACCTTGTGCTCGACGACAAGATGGCAAAGTCACCAGGTTTGTCCTCGATCCTTTACGCCTTGGCCGTGTACTAACAGAACTCAGGGAACGTCGGCCACTTCCTCGACGCGCTGATGGACCACACACGGCCCGCTGCCCGCCGGGCTTTGCGCGCTCTGAGCATGCGAAAGCAAGCTCATCTACACACAACACCGTTCCCCGTTATCCAGGCCTGGGATCGGGACTTCTACTGTCCCCCAGAACCGCCAGCACCTCCAATCACGCTTCCTCCACTCACGCTCGGAACTGTATTTATGGGTCTTTCACGGCTGCTGCGACACTTGTACGGTATCTCACTGCGACCCGTGGGCATTACGTCCGGGGAGGCATGGCATTCCGACGTCACCAAACTCGAAGTTGTAGACGAGGAAAAGGGTGTCATTGGGTGGGTATACGCTGACCTATTCGCGAGGCGGGGTAAGCCCGGCGGCGCGGCGCACTATACCGTACGGTGCTCGCGAAGAACAGATGACGACGATGAAGCAGGCGATCGCATTGATTCTGAGACAGAGGAGCTCATCAGCCAGTCCCGCGAGTTCGAGGCCGTAAAGCGACATAAACTCCCAGGTCAGAACGGCGTGTATCAGCTACCGCTCGTCGTTCTGGTGTGCGAGTTTGCTCGACCGACACTGGGACAAGGACCTACCGTGTTACAATGGCACGAAGTTATAACCCTGTTTCACGAGATGGGTCACGCGATGCACTGTGAGTAGGAATTTACAGCACGCATCTTATCGTTTTTGACCTCGTTGGCAGCCATGATTGGGAGGACCGAATACCAGAATGTGTCTGGCACTCGCTGTGCAACGGATTTCGTCGAGCTCCCGTCGATACTCATGGAGCACTTCTTGAATTCCCCGACGGTTCTCTCTCTCTTCGACGCGGACGTTCCGTCCGCAATTCGACAGAGCGGAAACCATCATGAAGACCCTTGTCACTCGATCGACACTTACTCGCAGATCCTCCTCGCAGCCATCGACCAGGTTTATCACTCACCTACAGTCCTCGGTACGGGCTTCGACTCTACGGCCGAGCTGGCACAGCTGCACAACACTCGCGGACTCGTTCCCTACGTCCCTGGTACCGCCTTTCAAGCACACTTCTCTCATCTCGTCGGCTACGCCGCGACGTACTACTCTTATCTCTTCGATCGCGCGATTGCGTCGCGGGTGTGGCGGCATGTCTTCTCGGAGGACCCTCTTAACCGGGAGACGGGCGAGAAGTACAAGCGCGAGGTTCTTAGCTATGGCGGAGGCAGGGACCCATGGAAGATGGTCAGCAAGCTGCTTTCTGCTCCACAGCTGGAGAGTGGCGACGCTGAGGCGATGCGGGAAGTCGGTCGTTGGAGAATTGAGGACGAAGTCGGTCTTCCGGGGCGGCATTGAGGCTTGCGTCTTGAGTCCAGTTGCGGCCTGTCTTCGGGTTGTAGATTAGTCAATGGAGTAAAAGTAATATGTGTATTCCAGATCGCATGAGCATGGAGGGAGAATATGAATAGCGAGATAATGATAGCAGTGGCATAGCAGATGGCATGAGCAGTGTGGTGAGTGATAAAAATACAGTATGTGGTTGCGTGACTGGTGGATACAGTGAATGGAGAAGATGCAAGGAGAGAAACGGCGACCTGCGAGGACGAAATGAGATATGAGAGGAAGGGAGGGTAGCGATGGAACTTACAGTCTAATACATGGGCTGATACAACGAGTATTCGGTTTGAAGTCTGTTTTGCTGCTCGAATAAGCCGCTGATGAATTTGCCCGACGCCTTCCCGTCCGGCATGGTGGAATAGGCCAGCGGAGAATCGTGCTCGAAGCCAAACGATTCTGCTACACTATCCCGACTGATATAGCTTTGGCCGTAGCCGCCTGTGAGAGGCTCCAGGAACGGTTCGGGTTCGTATACGGCCGGATCAGGATAGGCGTTCATCGGCGTCGGGTTGAAAGACACAAAGTCCAGATTCCCAGTCAACTGCTGAGAGAAATCGGCTCCAGGGAAGTCTGAGAAATCGAAGAAGTTTTCGGCTCCGTGAGGCAACTCGATGGTGACTGTGTCGGACTCGAGTGCAGTCGGCAGCGAAGGGGCTTTGAATATCGCAAGTCAGCGAGATTGCCGGAACGAATAAGCGCAACTCACTTTTGGCGACCGGTGCGGGTGGGGCGGCAGGCTCTTCTTCAGTGAAGTATTCCGTCGGGTCAAAGAATTTGATATCCAAGAGCTGTCCTGGTTCAAATATCGGATTCGTCTCGCCGATACGATCGGTGGAAAACCAGTCAGCCAGGATCTCGGGCGTTCCATCCAGAGTGAGGGCGACAGGAATGGCGCCAGATACGCCACGGTTGGCACGTTTGGCATTGGGAGCATCGGCGTCGGATAAGCGGCGCTTACGACTCGTGGGGGACGAGGAACTAGAGTAGGGAGGGGAGGGCAGACCGAAAGCGTCCGAGTCGTCGGTCCTACAGACAATAAGGAACGATCCAGATGTTAAGGTAGGGAACATACCTGGAACGTTTATAGTTGCCACCATCCGACATTTCGGAGCTCGAACGCTTGCGACCCGCGAAGGACGTCGACGCGCCTGGGTCGGAAGTGGGAGAAGAGGCCCCGGATGGCGCCGGTGAGGGATACACGCCCAATCCCGCGGCCTCTCGCTGAGCCTCGAGCTTTTGCAACCGCTGCTGGCGCGCCTGCTCTTGCAGTTCTGGGGTGAGGTCTTTGACCGCCGCCGTGAGCTGGTTGGAAAGGGCGCTCGGCACCAGCTTGGCAGCATACATCTCCTTCGCGTACGCCTCCATCTCCACGAACTTGCCGTGGATGTCGACGGGGAGAGGGTATTTGCGACTCGGGCGGATGTAATAGCGCGTCGCGGCGTCGATGAGGTTGACGCGTTTCCGCCCGAATTCCTCTCGCAACAGCTTCGTCCACCCCATGCGTCGACGGACATCGACGAACCAGTCGGATATCCGTTCCATGGACGAGCCCGTCTCGTCGGCGATCTTTTCTTTGATCTCCTTCTTTGGGTATGGGTTGTGGAGATGTTTGAGCAGCCATTTGTAGGCGGGCTCGATGTAGGGGGGGAGGGAGGGGTCGGGGCGTGCGGCAACGATCGGATGGGAAGAAGGTATGATTGAGTCGGTTGCAACCGACTTGTCAAGGTCCAAGTCGACGAAGACGGTTTCCAGTTCATTCACCAGCGATGAGTCTATATTGGTTGACTCTGTCCCAACGGAAAGGAAAAGGTCCGCGATTATAGTGACTTTCGATGCAATCGAGTGAGCCATAGATATGGTGTCGGGATCCAGACTTTCAATGCGTATGGCGGCTTGGACGTCTGCATCCAGCTGCGCCCACTTCTGGGCGAACGAGGTTGCGGTGTCGACGTCGTCTGTCGCGATGACAGAGAGGAACTCATCTTCTATGAGCAAGAGTCGTTGGCGAATACTGGGAGACATGGCTAGCGGAGAGTGTTCAAGGGCCACATCAAACTGCTGTTTTGAATGGCGTAAATTCAAACTCCGCATTGTCTGTACAAACACCAAACAACCAAACAAGGTACAATACCATTATATAACAACAGTGATCACTCTCAACGTCCACATTCCCTGTTATGAACGACGATTTCGCTTTCCCCGACCATTTGCGTCGGATATTCCAGACGGCCAACGCTATCAAGGAGTTGCTGCCCGTTCCTTCCCCTTCCCTGCTCTGTGACCCTCTGCCTTCTCTTCGCATAGCCCTACCCCAACCTCCCACTTCCCTCGATAATCCGTATGGTCTGGATCCCCGCCTGGCCGACAGGCTGTCGCAAAAGTATGCTCTGATGACGAGGGAACTCCACATCGCTGCCGAGAAGACTCTACGTCAGGCGTGCCACGATATGGCCTGCCTTCCTCGACTAGGACAAGTGTCATTGGCTGAAATGCTGGACGCGCTGATAGTGGCCCATACGTCCAACTACAAGAGGGCACTCAAAATGATGGAGGGTCGTGCCCTGGCAATTGCATTGAAGATGAAGGGCATTCCGAACCAAGGGTGCAAAGCCCACACATCAATCGCGCGACCAGTTTTCAACCACGTAAGATACCTCGTGCCCTGCTTTGAGAGCCAGCCTCTAAACGATTCTAGGAATTCATTCCCTTCCTCCAAACCTACTTCGAGCACAACGCCTACCCGTCCGCTGCTGACCGCGGGGAGATGGCGAAAAAGTCGATGATGGAGCCGCGGCAAATCGAAGTTTGGGTGCGTATTTTGAATTCCATTCCTGCCAACATCTCACAGCCCCACAGTTCCAAAACCACCGTCGACGTGCCAAGCAAGAAGGGCGGTCCGTGCGGAAACTCGGCCCCGCCGATCCCGCCCCTTTCGAGCTGTGCTTGAAGTCGATGGAGGAAAAGATGGAGCCTTACCTGATCCCTGTCGGACTGCGGCAGTCTGTCGATTCTGAAGTCTCCGAGGCAGGCTCGGACGACGACGACGACGACGACGACGAGTTTTACAACGAAAAGACAGAGGTACGTTGGTCCTCAAATGTGATGACACCCACTAACCGCTCTCCAGGTTGTCGATGTTACCGACGCTCTGAATCCGCCAGCCGCACGCCACGCATTCCCTCTCACGTTCAAAGAGAGTCGCGATGTGGCTTCGACCATTCTGCCGACGCAACACTTCTCGTTTCCCCCTCCTGTCTGGCTTCGGAAAGCGGCTACGGGACCGGTCAAGCACGACGCTTTTACGATCGACGAATTGTTGAGCGCCTTCGGGTCGCTGCACGTTCATGACACGCGCAAGGTCCTGTCGCCGCCCTTCCAAATCGCCACGACCGTCTTCCTTCCCAGCGCGCCCCTCCCCTCCCTCGTCCGTGCCAAATTCACCTTTGGCCCCGGCCCTCTCGCCCCGACCACTCTCAACACGATCCCCGCACCCCGTTCGAGGCAGCACCCCTTCCGTTCGCCTAGTCCTTGCGTGCAGCCGGCGGTCCCGAGTCCGAGACGCAAGAAGGTCGCAGGTCCTCCGCGCCGCACTCCGAAGCGGGCTCCGAAGCACCGCGGCGCGAGCCCCGCAACGTCGGACACCTCGACGCTGCGCTCCGTATCCCCACCCTCCCGCATGCCCTCGTTCGCCTCCTCCCCTCCATCCCGCACACCCTCCCTGGAGTCGAACGGTTTTTCCCCCTCACGGACGCCGTCCTTTGGCTCCAGCGGCTTCTCCTCCCGCTCGTCATCCTCGTCGTCCAGCGGCCCCACGACGCCCTCGAGCTCCCCCGTCGTCCTCCCGCTCGAGTTCTCCGAATCCAAGCTCTTCGAAATGTTCGGCCAAAAGCCAATGCACTACGGCTCGCCCGTCGACGGTCCCGAGTCTCCGCCGCAACAGCTATTCGCCTTTGGGCGCTATGCGAGCTAGGCGCGCGGTCGGGCCTTGGTTCTCCCCGTGTAGGGCGTGTTTGCCCCATTGTCCGCCCATTGTTCCCTGCGCATTTCGGCGCTTAAGGGACAATGCGGCTATGCGATGACGCCTCGGCGTTGATTGCAGCGACAGTCTAGGCGCTTGCGTACATCGCATTCGCCGCTAATGGCACGTCCTGCCAACGCCTGTGGTCCGCCGTCGTGATAGTGCATCTGACGAGCGGTTCTCATTGCCGTTATCTCTATGCCGCTATCTGTCTCCTGCTCTACATATCGCTATCGTCTTTTGCTCTCTCCGCAAGTTTCTCTTTGCGCACATACTGTATCAATTGGAATTGTATTGATAGTTCTGGCTGCCTCTTTCGCTATAATTGACGGCCTCGAAATCAGGATTTAAGTGTCTTCAAGATGCCCTCCAATGTCAATTGCAAGAGTCAAGAAGCGGCGTCAACGCAAATCCAGCGATTCAGATATTCAACAGATGGCTTTATTGGTCTCATCAAGTACAACAACATTGCGGTAGTCTCCCTGAGGCAGAGTAGATCAATTCCCTTGAACTTTCGTGCCTCAAGATATTCCTTGATCTGACGTCTGCTTTTTGATCTGGGGTGCTTAACGATGGCTCGGTTTCAAACTCCGAAATCGTCACGTGTTGACCACTCGCGACCAAACATTGGACGCGTCCGCCGCACTTATAACGTGTCTCAGACGTGCCAATGATGCCAAAAAACCCCTCTTGCCATATAAGTCACTCCTAAGGAAGTCTACTACCCTCCACTGCCGTCCCAGCTCATCGCACGAGGTCACAAATAAATCCGGTCCAGACTCCATTTTGAGGTCTTCGCTGAAGTTCGAGCGTTGGCGAGGTCAAACGCGACAATTCACAGTGTAGCGGAGTGTTACAATCAATTTTCAACTCGAATACAGGTACATAGTTGCCTTTAACCTGTGTTGAATACCCCGAAATGGGTGTATTCACGGCTGATCGAGAGAGAAATAGCGATAATTGCAACACCTGTTCAATGCCCTCTCTCAAAACCAGCTATTACAAAGAGGGGATTGTTATCCGGTACGTTTCCGCGAGGCTTCGTATCAGATACCATTGTCTATTGAGGCTGAGGGCTGAATCGCGGCTAATATCCCCACAGTAGCATTTGGTGCCCAAGCGACACCGTCTGCGAAGTATTTTGAGCTGGAAATCTTCTGAACAAACTCACCTGCCAACCCATATCCAATGTGCCACATCCGCCGCCTTTCTGACCCCACAATTCGACAGTTTTGGAGGTAGTACCAATCCATCTTGAAGTGCCTTTTCACAGGTTGCCATCGGCGCGTATGTCGGATGAACCACCCGGAAGACCTTGAGAGAGGCTAGAGAAAGTTTGGGTGGCTTTGAAGGGTGCTTTGAGCGGTGCTAGAAGCACCGAGACGACTTGCAGAAGATAAGCTCTGCCAAATCTGGAGATGAAAAGAGATGGGAATTTCGGACCATTTCCTTGGTCCCAATTGCCGGGGAAAGCATCTTGAGGAACATGAACGAGGATGGCAAGATCCCTGAACAGGAATTTTGGCACAAAGTCTCATCCAGAATGAGGGAGTTATCCACCGATTTGAGGGTGCGACGAAAACGCATGACCGGCACTGAGACATTGTTTTTGAGCCAAATGGTTGGATATTTCGCATAGGCACGAAGGGAAGGTGAATCCATGTTCATGCGAAGGCATTTGTCCATCCATGGAGGAACGATTGAGAACGAGCGGAAAAGATGCCACGGATACGATTTTGTGAGTTTCAAACTCCGCTTAGTGGCAGATCAGTCGGAGATTGAAAAGGACCTATCGTTAAGGCCACGCGTCAGAAAGCAGACGTCAGATCAGGTATCCTGAGTTCACGAAGGTTTGCGCCGGTATCTTACGTCTGCCTCAGGGAGACTACATTGCGGGGCATTCTGAACATTTACATTCCAACAAACCTTCCGAGCTTGAAAGAGGAGGTCAACAAAGTTTCGCAGGTCGAGTGCAAAGGACGTACAAGACTCTTCACCGGTCCGCCGCTCATCTGGGACTTGAAGGCCGTCATGGCAACCTTCTCCATGACCTTTGTCTTGAAAGACTCGGGCTGGTCACCACCGACTCCGCCTCCGCTCATCAGCTTGGTCGCCTGCTCGAACCCAACCTTCATGAGTGTGTCGGCGTTAAATTCTCCACCGTTCGCTTGTATCAACTTCATCGCCTGCGGGACACATTGCATGAAGCTAAGTGCCGGGTACTTGTGGGACTGACTTGATCAGGCAGCCGACATACCTGGGCAATAACAAGGCCGCCAACATCCGCCTCGTTCGCCCCTTGGAGGGCGGTAGGATTGCCGTCGCCGTTCGGGCCATCCGGGTAGGTCTCCCTGTGTAACCGCTCTGTCTCCTCGACGTTGATGTCCTGATCCTTGAGGGAATGGTCCACTCCCTGTATTCTGTGTTAACTATGCAGGCCATATAGGAGATAAAAAGCGAGTACAGGGTTGTTATCGACGTGTTGTTGGCAGTGAGCCTTCGCCTGCTCCACATGCCTGTCTTGCACCTCGCCACCTTAGATCCGAGGTCAGCTAGTGGAGGAAATAGTAAGCGCGGTTCTTGCCATCTAGATCGATGAGCGAGTGCAATAGGATTGGAACAAGTGGATGAACGCACCCATGAACTGTTTTACGAGTGGTCCAAGCATGTCCTGCATGACAGGTAAGTGCTGTGAACCGAGTGCGACAAGTCTGAACGCACCATTATAGCGATGAGTTTGGGGGGGAAGAGAGAGAGGTAAACGGAGCGTCCAATCAGTCCCGGCTGTTGTCAACTCCTATATCTGATCAGTGACGTCATTGACACTGGGCGGTGAAATGATTCTCATCATCATTCTGGCCTCGTCAACGAGGCCTTGAACGGTGAAGTGAAACTAATCTGCATTTCGTCTGTTACATAAACGGGTAACGGGCTTAGAATTCATGGCGCAAGAAATAGGTCCATACTGTTCTGATATGCTCGATGGTAGTAGTACAATAATTGAGTGATATACTATGCTATAAGGTAGGCAGCCTTCACGCGTTCAGCTCAAACATTAACGTCTTCCCCCTCAACGGGCGCCGTTTGCGTCGTCGCGGAACCGGGCAGGTAGCTGGCAGCAACATCCTTCGCCTTGGTGAGATGCGGCTGAGCTGTCTCCGCTGCGGAGGCGAGGTAAGGCTTCGCCGTCTCTGCCGCGGAAGCGAGGTAGGGTTGGGCAGTCTCCTGTGCGCTAACCAGGATTTGCTTGCCCGTTACGTAGGCGGCGGTCGCGCCTGCCTGGATACCGGACGCTACGTCTCCGGCCGTGTGTGCTCCGTCGGGCCCAGAGCCAGGGGGGATGTACGACTGGGCCGTTGCAAGGGCATTTGAAGCGACTGTTTTTGCTTGGTCGACATAGCCGGCACCAGCAGCTTTAGCGGCCGCTACGTCGTGCTGGCCCTGGTCGACGGCAGCACCAGTTCGCACTGATGCCTCGGTCGTGAGACGGTCGGTGGCGGTCTGGCCGGTAAGTTCAGGGCCTTTCGCCTGGAGAAGGGCGTCAGTTCAGGAATGAAAACATTGAACGAAAACACGCACCACAGCCACAAAGGCAGCGTTCTGGGCGACGTCCTTTGCTGCCTCCGCGTTCGCCTCCACTTCACGCGCGATGGGGGCGGTCTTGGCCTCAGCCTGAGCTTGTGCCGCAGAGGTCTGGAACCTACAAAACGAAAATAAGTGGCTGAAACTGTGTGGAGCCAAAGAGAACGTACTGGGAAGGCTTGGAGGTCTCCTCAACGTTGAAAATTTGTCCGGACATGGTGATGTGGATGATTGGATGCTTTGGTGGTTTGGGAATTTGGTAAGGATGGGGGAAAGGACCCGAGCTTTTATACTCCCGCAATTAAGGATGGAGCGCGATACGTCACCGTTGACGCGTTTTGGCGCGTCGCGCAAGATAGGGGCGTGTGACGTAGCGCGTCGAAGAGTCCTTCGATGGAACAATAAGCGTACACACGTTCATTTCCAGTCTGCAAATCTTCTATGTGAATGCGCAAGAGCTACATGCATGGATCGCGATGAGGAAGGGTATGCGGGGGGATGGGGCAAGACAACCATAAAACATGTACAAAGTGGAGCGAGGGTCATGCATAGCGCAAAGCGTGCAAATCATGCGAACAGAAGTCAAGTGGACGGGTCATTGGCCGGCCTCGTCCTCCCAAGAGCCCATTTTGAGGAACCGCGCGAGCACCTCCTCGGACCCGCGCTTGAAGAGCTCGACGCCGCGGGCAGGGTCCCACACGCGGCTGCCCTTGCGGGAGGCCGGCGACAAAGGCGCAGCGTCGGCCGGCGAGATCGGGCCAATGGACGATGGCGGCGATGTAAGCGATGTGAGCGAACCATCGTTCGAAATTTGGCGCTCGGCCGGAGCTGCAACAGGCCGCGGCGGGGGCGTCGACATTTGTATCGAAGGCTGCGCGATCGTTGGCGAACCGTAGTTGAATTCGCGCGGAGAGCCGGGCTGCTGTAAAGCCGGCGACGGCGAGGCCGTCGTCATCGAGAGGTCCGGTCCAGCGTGCACCGTGACAGGCGGCAGGACGTCCGCCGCGCTCGGTGCCCACTGGCGGCCTTCATGGCGAGACGGCCGTTTTTCGTGTGTCACCTTTGGCGGATCAAAGGCGACTTGAGTGCCCTGGCTGCGATAGTTCGGAGAGATAGTTTGAACACCACGTACGGTGTATTCCTTTCTCTTGCCTTTAATATTATAACTGGCCGATATCGACGACCCGCGAGAGCGTGCGGTGGTCGAGCTCTTCGAAGTTTCCTGGTCGGTGTCAGCGTCGCTGTCGGGCACGCCGCGCGCTCGGTTCGGCTTGTCCAACGAATCGTCGTCGTCGTCCCCCTCATCTTCGTCGTCTCCGTCCATGCTACTGGCCTCGGTCCTGTCTTCCCAGCTTCGTCCCTTCCGGTAGCGATCGCCCTCAAAGGCAGGCGCGAGCTGCGGCGGTGATTGGGGCGGCCGGACCAATCGCGAAGCATATTTTTGGATGCTCGGAACAGTGTCCCAGGCATTGGCGTAGGTCAAAGTGGACGGCAACCCGCCTAGAGGAGAGAGTGGTTGCGATCTCGGCTGAGGCACCGACTCCGGGGTACCGGGACTCGTAAATAGAGACGGAGACGGCGCGTCCGAGGCAGGGAAAACTCGTCCAGGCATCTGGCGCGGCTTGTCTTCCCAAGGGAAGACATGCTTTACTTTTGAGCGATCGGGGCTGGGGTTGGCCCCCAACTCTTCCTCTCCAGTAACTTGGCGATAATGGCCTTGCCGTCGCAAAGATTCAGGAATCTCTGAAGGCGGGGGCGCTTGGAAGAACGCAGCAGAATCCGGAGGAGGGGAAGGACCGCGAGGGCCTTGTCGGTGGTGCTGAGCGGATGGTTGATCCCAGATATTGGGGAAATACGTTTCGGAAGGAAAAGCCGAGGCAGAAGGTGCAGTCGTTGGCGGAGGGTCGGTAGCTGCATTCCAAATGAGCATAGGAGGAGAAGCGGGTCGAGGCGGTTCGTGCCACTGTTGTTGCTGGTGCTGGTGCTGCTGGTGCTGCTGGTGCTGGTGCTGCTGGTGCTGCTGGTGCTGGTGCTGCTGGTGCTGCTGGTGCTGCTGCTGCTGCTGGTGCTGGCCTTGATCGTGGTGCCCTTGATCACGGTGCTGGCCGTGCTGTGGCTGGCCTTGATCGTGATGCTGGCCTTGCTGACCTTCATCGTGATGTTGGTGCTCTGAGGGTTGGTCGCGCTGTGGAGACTGGTCGCGCTGCCTTGTTGCGTACGAGGCGGGAGTCGGAGTTGAGGGCAGAGAAATTGGTGGGAGGCGAGGGCTGGGAGGCACTTCATCCGGGCCCGGGGTCGGGAGGGTTTCCCATCTTAGCGGAGACCCGGTGCGTGTCTGAACACGCTGCGGGGTGACCGGAACTCCAGAGCCAGCCCCACCTCGTGGTTCCTCCTTCTCGACTCTTTCCTGCACTTGTTTCTGCGGGCGCATCAAATCAACGCGGCCCTCCAGAGGCATGCGTATGTATTTCCCTTCTTTAGACTGACCGCTGGATGGCGGCGGACCTCCAGGCTGCACGCCCTCGAGCGCGACCCTCCGAAGATCTTCCAAACCCAAAGCCGAGCCGCTGGTCATGCTTCCCGCGATCAATTCCGACCCACCGCCGGTCTGCTCGTCCCATGCAGAGATGTACCGCTTGACCTCGAACTCGGTCTCGGAGACGGCAGGCTCTGCGCGACAATACTTGTCGTATATCGCGTACCACCGGTCT
Source organism: Mycena polygramma (assembly GCA_029449255.1). Taxonomy (NCBI): domain Eukaryota; kingdom Fungi; phylum Basidiomycota; class Agaricomycetes; order Agaricales; family Mycenaceae; genus Mycena; species Mycena polygramma. The sequence continues at coordinate 62,472 of JARKID010000235.1, forward strand.
ACAAGCGCGTTATAATCGTAAGCCTGTAGTGGTCCGGATTCGGATTGTGTGCCATGGTTCTGGAAGGGTGGACGGTAAGAAAGCGAATTCCAGGGTTTGTTCTGTCCAATAAAATGGATGGCGGAGATTTGAGAGCCGAATCGCTCGTACGCCGGCGCGTAACTAGACTGGTGTCAAAAGGAAGCGGAGAAGAGACAGGTTCATCACTGACGTGTAAGCAGCGGTGGGCGTAGTGTTGTAAGTGAAACTGAGTCTATTCCAGTCTCCTCCGCGCCATTCATTAAGAATACCCTGGTCACCGCCGTCCCAGGTGCCCTTGGATTTTAGCAGGTCATTAAGTTGGGTAAATTTTTCCTCTCCAGGAGACAGTACTAGAACGCCAGAATTGAAGATGTCTGGCCAACCGACGTCGGGCACGGCGGAAAACTCGTGCGGCAGGGAAAAAAGATGAGAGAGAGGCCGAACGGGAAGAACGTCGGCGTCGAGAAATATGATCTTGGAGTATTGTGTAAGTCGAAAAACGTGCAATTTTGTAAGGACAGTGTTCAAATCGAGACGGCCTAGGCATGAGGAGTAAGATAGTGGTCCATCAGGGATTCATGGAGCAAACATGGAGCAAATGTGTCATGTGGGGGAGCAGACGCGCCAGAAACGGTCCGCAGCTGTGGCAACGATGTGGGCAGTAATGCCGGGGAAGAGGCTACTGATTGGAGGCGGCGGTATGCGCGTACACGCGTCGGCAGACAGATGTGGGGAAGAAGACATACCAAGAAGCTTGAGGCCCTTATCATCTTCCTGCGCGATGATTTCCACGCCCACCACGACGTCGAACGCTCTTCGAAGCTGTTTTATCGTAGATACGTCGACGGACTCTGGAGTAACCAGACAGACTGTCTGGAAGTCAACTTCTGGGGCGACAGCCGGGGTGGTGTGGACATCCTTGAGCGCTCCTGCTAGCACCAGGGCTCCGGGGAGGTATTGGTCGGAGGTCAGGAGAGTAGCAAACGCGAAAGGAGAGGCGGCAGGACCGTCCATGGAGGGTGGAGAAAACCCTTGTGGGTTTATTGGGTTGTATGCTGCTGTTTTTCTCGGACCGCAAATCCGTTGGTCTGTTCCAGACTTTTTGGACCTCCCATCGTCTTCTTTATATTCAACCTCAGTGAATCTAGATTGCACTACTGCGAATCAACCCTTCGATTCATCTAAGGCCGCAATATGGAAGGAACTCTGCGACATTTTCTTTTGATGAGCTTCCATGCATATAGTCTCGAGTCGGCAAACTCGCACACGGGCTGGGACAATAAGTAGTTTGTCTGACACGGTCAATTTCAAGCCGACGACTAGGCTTCTGGTAACCCCCGTTGAATTTATGGACGAGGGCGCACGCGATACGCGATTTAAATTGACGGAGCACGGGCCAGCCCCAGCCGTAAGCTCGCAGGCATTGAGAACCTTGCTTAGTTGAGCACTGCAGGGGATCCGCGATCCTCTTGCTCAAGGTTCAACGCGCCCGAGCGGCTTTGAGTTGAACGTTGAGCGCCTGCCGATGCCTTTCGCTCGATACAAAGCCACACACCGCGTCCCGGCTTCATCCAGACGTCATGCTCCGATCGACTTGAATTCCATGTCTTGGACAAGCAGGCTTTCCTCGCTGCCACCTGCACTCCGTGTATCTCTACTTGCACCTGTACGACCCGCACGACCTTTTTCGCCCCTCTGGACCCGACATGCATCTTCCTGGCCGGGTTTCTTTACCCGAACGCCCATTCAACGCTTCTCCTTGCGAAGAACGGTGTTCTGGCTTGTCCCGATAGCAGGAGGACTGGCCCTATACTACAGACCGGAGCAAACGTCCCTCATACCCTCCATAATCGCGTCCCCGACCATAATTCCCTGTCAACCTCCGCCAGAGCGCCATCCCGTCATTGCTTCGTCTTCCGATTACGAGCTGACAATTGGGGCTCGAATATTGTCCTTCTTCCATGACCGCATATGGGAGCCTCTCCTCACCGCTAGACGATTCATGTATCTATTCCTGCTCTTCGCGCCAGTCATTATTTGCAGTCCGATGCTCCTTGTCGGGAAGCCAGAAAAACGGTATCGCGGTGACAGATGGGGCGCAATATGGTGGTACAACTTTCTTGTCAGTAAGATGGAGACCGCAGGCCCAGCCTTCATTAAGGTGAGCCCACCATAGTCCTTGCCTGCCGGACTTATGTACGTGACTCAGTTGGCACAATGGGCAGGATCGCGCGCCGATCTGTTTCCCTCCTTGCTATGCGACCGGTTAGGTAGACTGCACTCCAATGGAAAGCCGCATTCCATGTCACATACAAGAAGGCAGATCGAGAAAGTGTTCCAGCGGCGGTTCGAGGATGTCTTTGAAGAATTCGATGAATCACCTATTGGAACGGGTGCCATTGCTCAGGTACGTTGTTGTCGTTACTCTCCCACAGATAACTTTAAATTTTCAGGTTTATCGAGCTACCCTCAAGCAGGATTTGATCCCGCCCTCTTACCTGGGACCACGGCAACATCGAAAGGGATTTGCTGGCGCATTAGCTCCGGTTATCCTCCAAGATCCTCCACCTTCGGTTCCAACCGCGTCTGTCGCGATCAAGGTCCTCCATCCTCGTGTCAGAAAGACAATTTCAAGGGATCTTTCCATCATGTCCTTCTTTGCGCATTTCATTTCGCTATTCCCTGACATGGAGTGGCTCTCGCTCCCAGAGGAAGTCGACGTCTTTGGGCAGATGATGTTCCAGCAGTTGGATCTACGACACGAGGCCGAGAACTTGCTCGGATTCGAGACTAATTTTGCTTCCAGAAAGGTCCCAGTCACATTCCCGCGACCCCTGGTGTCGTGGTCCACTACCGACCTACTTGTCGAGGAATATGAGAATGCGCTCCCACTCGAGGCTTTCTTGAAGAATGGCGGAGGGCCGTTCGAGGACCAGGTCGCTACGGTCGGACTCGACGCATTTCTGGCAAGTTTTTGGCTTGTTCCTCTTGCCCACATGTCTCATTTCTTTTTGTACACCAGAACATGCTGCTGCTGGATAATTTCGTACATTCGGACCTCCATCCAGGAAATATCATGATCAAGTTCAGCAAACCGCCCACGACTCGTTTCCTTCTGGGCAGCATCTTTCATTCGCTATTCCACAGGACTGAAATCGGCCATACCGCCGAGACGAACGTCGTGGACTCGGAATCTGACCAAATTGTCTCCGACCTCACCAAGCTCATAGACGACCCGCCGGCGTGGCGCGCCAAGTTGAACCATCTTGGTGCAGAAGGATATGTCCCAGAAATTGTGTTCATCGACGCGGGGCTGGTCACCACGCTCTCTGAAGTCAACCGCAAAAATTTCCTCGACCTCTTCCGGGCGATGGCGCAGTTCGACGGATACCGGACGGGCCAGCTCATGGTCGAGCGATGCCGAACGCCGGAGCTTGCCATCGAAACAGAGACGTTTGCGCTGAAGATGCAGCATCTGGTGTTGAGCGTGAAGCGAAAGACGTTCTCGCTCGGGCAGATCAAGATCTCGGACATCCTCACGGAGGTGCTCAAGTCCGTCCGGGAGCATCATGTGAAGATGGAGGGCGACTTTGTAAACACTGTCATCAGTATTCTGCTGCTGGAGGGCATTGGGCGGCAACTAGATCCAGGGCTCGATTTGTTCAAGAGTGCCCTGCCCATCTTGAGGCAGTTGGGTGGGCAGATGGCTGCTTCGGCGACGATAGAGTCCGAGAGACAGACGGGCAATCTTGGGATGATGTTGAAGGTGTGTTTATGTGGCTCCCTCAAATTCTCGTACTGACTTTGTGTTTCAGACATGGATGTGGCTCGAGGCCCGCCAGCTTATTTCTGCTTCAATTGTAAATGCGGACGAGTCTGTCAAATATGGATGGTAGGGAAATTTTCTTCGCCTCAGTACCGTTCGTTGCTGACGAGTGCTATGACAGGCTTGTGCCCAGTGTCTGAATAGAGTTTTTATTGCAATAGATATTGTACACGCGAAATAACAAGTAATACCTTTGCGCCCTCTTCCTTCCGGCGCAATCCTGGACCAGAACATGAAAGGGGAGGAAAGCGGTGAGTAAATCTTGTGATCGGCATGCTTCGGCATGCCGCTATTACCACGCTATCACGTTTCACAGCCACCTGTCAGAAGTTGTGGCGGTGTAGCTCATCAAACCGGTATGCCGGCTCATTCTGGCTCACCAGCACCCACAAATTGTTCTGGAGAGATAAATAACGGTTGATATTATCCCCAGATGCTCTGCAGATCCTGCACTCATCCAATGAGAGCCAATCACCTTAAACTAGTGTGTATCAATTTAAAAGTGCTTCTTCATCCTTGTCAGCTGAAATGACACGCGAATCTAAATCTCGGTCAGCAAAAACTTGGCTAAGGCTAGCTAAGGCTGATGTAGGCTGAATGACGTGAAGCGAATCGCGACTGTATAAAAATCGCGTGGATTCTGAATGGCGACTGAGCACACACACATCTCCTTTCCCACCTCTTTTCCCGGCACACCACCATGTCCCAGAACGTTGTTATCGTCGGTGCAGGCGTCGGAGGCGGGTCTGCCGTTGCTCGCGCCCTCTCTTCAAAGCTCCCTTCTGCAAAAATCACCCTCATTAATCCCCGTCCTTATGCCATTTCCCGCCCAACGCTTCCCAGAATGACCGTTTCTGAGAGCAACGATCTGCTAGAAACCGCTCTCATCCCACTGGACAAGCTCTTCTCCAATTCCAACGGCACCTTTGTCGAGGGCTCAGTCGAGACCATCAAAGCCGAAACAAAAGGCGGGTCCGTGACGCTCGCAGATGGCAAAGAGCTGCCGTACGACGTGCTCGTTCTCGCCCCCGGCTCGACCTGGGAGGGTTCGCTGGATATCCCCAACGACCCTCAGGCGGTGCACGCGTTCGTCACGGAGAGCCGTGAAAAATTCAAGAAAGCCCAGAAAATCGTCTTGGTCGGAGGGGGAGCTGTTGGCATAGGCAGGTGATTTTCGTGTCGCGTCGTAGCTGCTGCTTACATCTCCACAGAATATGCCGGCGAAATCAAGGATGAGTGGCCCGTATGTTTACTGCTTGTCGCGTAAATTTTCCTCCAGCTCATTCGTCGCTTTTTTCCCAGGAGAAAGAAGTCACCATCGTTCACGGAGACAGCGCCCTGATGAACTCCGCATACCCTCAAGGCTTCCGGAATGGGATGGCCAAGGACCTTCGTGCCCGTAAAGTCAACATAATCCTGGATGACTTCGTCGACGAGATTCCTGCCCCCGGGCCCGTATCTATCAAAACCCGCAAGGGACACGCCATCGAAGCCGACCTCGTTGTGCGTTGCATGTGATTTCATCCACGTTCCCAGCTAACGTTTTCTTCTCAGCTCCCTACCAGAGGCCCCCGCCCCCACACCGAGTTTGTCGGCAAATCCCTCGGCGCCAGCACCCTCGACGAGCGAGGGCAGATCAAGGTCACACCGACCTTGCAGCTGGTCGACCATCCCGACATCTTTGCCGTCGGCGACGCTATCAACACGGTTGAGCAGAAGCAGGTCATGAAAGCCAGCGCGCACTCTGCCATCGTCGCTGCCAATATCATCGCATACTTCTCTTCCCGCCCTTTGAAGCCGTACAAGGGAGGCAAGGAAATGATCATCGTCACGAACGGCAAGGTGCGTTTTCCCTATTGTTCTTCTTGGATCCCTTGCTTATGCCTGTCTGAAGGGTGGCGGAAAGGCGTATCTTGGCGGAATCACGCTCGGGGGCTGGTTCGCAAGAATGATCAAGTCGAAGACCCTGCTGGTTCCTATGTCCCGTGGCTTTATGGGCTACTAGAGGGAGGGATTCAGCTAACTTATTAAAAACTTATTTTCTGCCTGTGGATTTTCTTTAGCTCTGTCGTTCTCTTTTGGAAGTACATAGTTTAATTTGGATAGTCGAAATCGAGGGATCGTGAACCTCAGAAAGGAGTGAAGCCCTTGCTCTCTTTTCAAGTTCTCCGGGTTCAGTGGGGCCGACATTTCCCAGTTCACGTTCATTGCTTTACACCTTATAACTTGCCGCTCTTCCACTCCTTCTCTTTAGGTTCGTCAGGCAACTGTACCTGTAAGTAGATTGTTAAAGTTAAATAGCATCTTGTTTATCGAGTCTATAAGTTTACAAATTTAAGGTCTACCCACATCCTCTTGCAAAACCCAATGGAAACCTTCTAGTATCTACCATGCCCTTTCATATTGATTCGCAGACTTGACCTTAGCACCCAGCGTCTTCGCCGCCAAAATAGGCCAATGCGGGTTGCGCATAAGTTCCCTCGCAAGAGTTACGACGTCGGCCTTTCCGTCCTTCAAGTACGACTCTGCAAGTACAGGATCGGTGATGGCACCGACAGCGCTAACAATGAGCGAGGGGTGCGCCTTCTTGATCGCCTCTGCAAACGGAACCTGGAATCACAAGGTAAATACACCGGAATAAGAGGGACCACAGTTGCGGGAATATATACCTGGTATCCGTGCTGTATCTGGCCGTCGATCACGGGTCCAATCTTCTGTTTTACCCAGTTACCACCGCTGCTGACATCGAGAAAGTCGATGACGCCCAAGGCCATCATCTTGTCGACCCATAGGTTGCTCTGCTCGACGCCCCATTGGAGCCAAGTGCCATCCTCGGCCTTCTCGGGGCCTTCTGCCCAATCTGTAGCGCTGATGCGTACGAACAAAGGCTTGTCCGACCATTCCTCGTTCCGGATTCGTTCGAGAATGCGCGTGGGGAATCTCAGCCGGTTTTCAAGGGATCCGCCGTATTTGTCGGTCCGGGTGTTGGACAGCGGGGAAACAAATTCGTGGATGAGATAGCCATGAGCGGCGTGGAGCTCGATAAAGTCGACTACGTTGGACAGATGATCAGCGTATTGATATCGGAAGAAAGCAGGAAACGACACTTACACCCGGCTTGCTTGGCACGTTTCGCGGCGGCGACGAAGGCGTCCTCGACATACTGTATGTCAGCTTCGGTCATCTCCTTTGGGTTTGGGTAGGTCGGGGAAAAGGCGACGGCGCTGGGAGCATACACTAGAAGAAATAAGATCTCCGCGTAAAGAATATAAGGGAAAAACAAACCATTGTCGGGCCAGCCGTTTTCATCTTCCTTCGCTACCCATGAAGTTCCGTGGCCGGCGCGCTCTTTAATCCACGGCGCGTAGGTCGAGGCCTTGCGCCCTGCATGGGCGAGTTGGATACCAATCTTGGTACCTTGGCCATGAGCAAACTCTACGATTCGTTTCAAGGGCGCGATTTGGCTGTCTTGCCAGAGACCCTAGGGATTTATATAGTTAGTCACTCTCGACCGAACCTGGTTGAATCTTGGACTCACGGCGTCTTCAGGCGAAATACGTCCCTCGGGGACAACGCTAGTCGCTTCTATGCATATCGCTCCGGCACCGCGGGTCGCAAATCCCTGTTGTTTCCGAGACAGTTAGGGCATTTGGAAGTAACCTCAGATGTGTACTTGCCCCGATGTGAACGAGATGCCAGTCAGTAGCATGACCATTCGACGAACTTTCAACACGTTTGTAAATGCATGCAGAGGCGCATTCTTGGACCTACACACCTGTATTGGCACATCGGAGCCTGGCACGCAAGTTATTTCAGCCAAATCTGCAGACACGGTTTCACGCACCACGAAGATTCTGTTCTTGAACGTTACGTCCTTGATCTCTACTGGCTTGAACAGCTCAGGCTGCTCGCCAGCCTGCAAACAGACGCGTCAACGCGATGTAAAAAGAGCCCCTGTGTGCCAAACCAACCAGGAAAGTTCCGATCTCCGGGTCATTGAGCGGATAATATTCGCGCGCGCCTGGGACAGCAGCGTTGATGAGGGACATGGTGTGGGATAGAAAGGGATGCAGACGAAAGACCTGGTTTGCTCTTTGGCGTTCGCGCCTTCCCAAGGCTTTTATAGCAACCACGCTGGTCGGCCCGGCCGCGGATTCAGCTCTTCGATATTTGTAAGAATCGGATTAGGCAGCAGATGATCGGTCAGTGCGATTCTCGATCTGGAAGTTTCCGTCGAGGCCGCTGACTATACTTTGCACTGATGAAGACAACCATTTCCCAAGTCCTCCTGGAGCACCTGCAGAAGGTTGAACCAGGTGCCCAATTCACAGGCTCGCTTCCTCGTCTCCTTTCGTCCAATGGAAACAAGTATTTTGCCAAGATCGGCGCTGAAAACGAAGCAGAACAATATCTTGGTGAAGTCGAATCGCTTCGCAGCATCGCCGTTGCTGCTCCGGGTCTCGGGCCTCGCGTGATTGTGTCGGGCATTGACGGAAAAATGCCTTATATGATCAGCGAATACAAAGATCTATCTTCGCTAACTGACACGGCAGCGAGGCGTCTGGGAGAGCGATTGGCGACCGAACTACACCGTAACGAGTCTCTTCACGGCTTCGGATTCGGTGTTCCAACGTATTGCGGGGCGACCAGGCTGCAGAATGGCTGGTTCGATAGCTGGGATGCATGCTTTGGTGCCATGATAGGCGATTTGTTGACCCAGCTGGCCAAAAAGCGTGGTTTTGCCTCGCTGTGCGCAAAAGGGGAAGAAGTGAGGAAGGTGTACGTATCCGTTTTGCACTTAAGCGCTCTCCGCGTTCAGACACATTTTGTTCAGCGTTATTCCCAAGCTCTTGGGTGCGCGTCCATGAGTCCATTTTACCTTTCGAGACTTCATATGGCTTTCAGGCCCGTTGGTCATACAGCCTGTACTCTTGCATGGCGATCTGTGGAGTGGAAACATGGGTGTTGAGGCCAGCACTGGAGAGCCGATAATTTTCGATCCAGCATCGTATTTCGGTCATAACGAGGCAGAGTATGCACGGTCAACTGCCTTGAGTTTCATTCATTGAAATCTTGGGTTAGCTTGGCCATTGCCAGAATTTTTGGCGGCGTACCAAAGGTCTTTTTCGAGACATACCACCAACATCTCCCAAAGACGGAGCCCGCGGAACAATATGAATTGAGACAACATCTATACGAGCTCTTCCACTACCTGAACCATACACTGCTGTTCGGAGTGCGCTGAAGCTGCTTCTCTCCATCGTAAATTCATCTCAAAAACCTCTTCGCAGGGCCATTATGCTTCGAGCGCTGAAAGAAAAATGGACATCCTGCTTGCAGCACGGCTGTGAACGTTGCAAACACTTGACTAACACAAAACATGCATACACGACCCGACTGTATTATCACCGACTATACTTGTACCCCCCGACTTTCCCATAACACCACAGGTAGCTCTGTACTGAATGATTCATCTGTGTGCACGATTCCGCAACTCGGCAGTTCGAGAAGATCCCACATGCCCTCCGCTCCGTGCTTGCGCTACTGAGAACGGCGTTCAGGCAAGCTAAGAATGGAGAATACGAACGCACCTGACGCATCAAGGATTTGGTTAATGCGTACCTTTGAGATACGTTATCCACAGTAACTGTCGCCTGTACTTCTGCATCATGGTCTGGCATAGGATCGGACGTGGGAGGCGACGGGAAACGATGCGCCGACGGGCGGACGGGAGAGGGAGAAGACGGGGTATTTGAATGAGCCGCGTTCGACGCGTCGTCGGTGGCAATGGTGTTTTCGCCAGGGCTCAGGCGGGAGGTGGCCGGAGAAGGGTATGAGTTTTGAGCGAGGCGGCGACGTTTCGGCGTCTTTGAAGGGCTGGATTCACGGGATCCGCGAGCGCGCTTGTGAACCCGAGCCGGCGCTCCCTTTATATCAAGCCCAACCTCTGTCTCCTCACTTCTCGGTGCTACATTCTCCACCAGAACCTCCACTTTACCAGCTTTGAGAGGAGGCGGCAAGAAAGTGACCACCCGTCTTTCCGAGGTAGCGCTCATACCGGTTGTCTTGCCTTTGGTCGATGTACCTGGCAGACGGAACGGGGCCGTTGTTTTGATGCCCTTGGTTGGGGCTTTGCCTGGTTCTGCAGCCTTGAATTTCTTGCGGGTCGGTAGAGTGGACCAGTTATCGTCCGGGTCCGAGCGAAAGTAGTCGTAGGCATCGCTGGTCTGCCGTTTGAGCGTCTGGCTTGCCTGTTTCGGGGAGACCGGCTTGCGAGCGGTGATGCGTCTTGAGCGCGGCGACGGGCTCGGGGTCGGAATGGGCGAGCGGATGGGACTGGAGGGAGGCAGATCGGAAACCTGTTGTCGTCTCGACTGCGGATGCTTATAGGCCAATGGTGTCGACCGGGACAGGGTCGAAGATGCTTCTGTGGGCCTGTCGATTGGGCCAACGTGCCGAACACGAACATTATCAGCAGCGGACGCTGCTGTCAAAACAGCAGTCGTGGGAGAGTTCGAACGGGGAGTAAGTGTGTGGTGGAATTGGCGAGCATCGAAGTTGGTTGGTTGCAAGTTGTGGTTAGTTGTAATTGCGCCTTCGTCGAACCGTCAGCCTGTTGCGGAAGGAATAGGTACAGATTATACACACTGGATATGTTCTGAGAATGATGATGATGGACTGCAGCATTAGCCGGTCTTTGTGAAGCGGGCGGGTATTTTGTTCGAGCAGAGGAGGAGTTCAATGCAGACGTGGAAGAGAACTGGGTCGGACGAAGTGGAGAAGAAAAAGAAAACGGGTTCCGAGGAGCAGGATTGGAGATAGCAGCACTGCGCGGTTCAAGCGGTTGAGCCCGCAGAGGCGAAGAAAAGGAGACCGGGACAAGTGGCCGGAATTTCTTCGAAACGGACTTGCTGGGAGGGAAGGTAGTGGAAACATGCGCATTCATTTTGTTAGCGCGGTGCGGCAAAACATCTCTGGGATCTGAAGATGGAATATTCGTGACGATAACATGTGTTTGCTTAGGGGAGATACTCGGGACGCGAGGATCATCCATCCGGGGTATAGAGTCTGCAGTCGAAGTCGTAGTGTGAGGGGGTTCAGGCAGTGGAGGAGGAATAGGATTGGCGTTAGGAGGAGAGTCCTTTGCCTTCGGTCGCGTAGCAGCATTCGCGTTCAACGATTTCTTCTCCGCTTTCTTAAAACTGTCAACTATCCTTCCCGTCGGTTTTTTGGGGGCTGGGTTAGTGGGCCGATGAACAAGAGGCGCAGAAGCAGCGGGACGACGAGCGGCGGCATTGATCTTGGCAATACTGAAAGGATTAGGCTTGTATACAACGGTTTCTTCTCGGTGAGAAATGTCCAGCTCTTGCAGCAATCTAGTTTCCTCCGATATAGAGTTAGTAGTGGGCTCGTCGTCATCATCAGAGTCTGAATCCTGGTTAGCTTGGTTGGACCTGAGATTGAACGTCCAAACGTCGTTCCCGACCATGGAGGGCGGTGAGTGAAAAGGCTGTTTGTCCCAGTTAGACGCGCGGCGATCGAAACAGCAGCACACATCCTTTTGGCTTGTTCATCCATCTCGGACATTCTGGTCGCTCCATCCGACGCGTCCTCGCACCGACTGGCGTGTCGTATATTGAATAAAACCCAACGCCGTGTATTTGTATCCTTTAAAACGTGCCTATTCGGTCGCATCGGGTCTGTTGGCTTTAGAACATGAGCCAAGGTATTCATTGCCATTGACCAACCTTCTCCCCTCTGAAACCCTTCAGAATATGAAACACAGGACCCTTATGCTGCCTACGATGACCCGACCTATGGTGACGAGGACGAAGATGACTATGAAGAAATAACGCAAGAGGATTGCTGGACTGTCATATCCAGCTTTTTCGACCAGAAAGGTCTCGTGCGACAGCAGCTCGACTCCTTCGATGAGTTCGTGCAAAATACCATGCAGGAGCTCGTCGACGAGAACTCCGACCTCATCCTTGACCAGGCAGACCAGCACACCGGTCACGACGCCGACATGACTCGTCGATACGAGATCAAGTTCGGACAGATCTATCTCTCGCGACCCACTGTAACAGAAGCGGATGGTACTGTGGTTCCGGTGTTTCCGCAAGAAGCGCGTCTGCGGAATCTCACATATTCCGCGCCGTTATACATCGAGATGAAGAAACGGGTATTAGTGGGACGGGAAGATCCAGACGGGATGCCAGGAGACATTGCATGGGAGACGGAACAGGATGACAATCCGGAGGACACAACAAAGGTGTGGATTGGAAAGGTGCGAGTGTTTTAGTCATGAAGTTTCGTCCACACGTCCAATACTCCGACAGGTACCCATCATGCTGCGTTCCACGTTCTGCATTCTTCGTGGACTGCAGGACCAGGACCTGTACGATCTGAACGAATGCCCATACGACTCGGGAGGTTACTTCATTATCAATGGATCCGAGAAGGTCTTGATTGCGCAAGAGCGGATGGCCACCAACCATGTTTACGTGTTTGCTAAAGCACAACCCTCTCCAATCAATTTCCTGGCGGAAATTCGTAGCGCAGTAGAGAAGGGCGGCAAAACCATCAGTCAATTTCAGGTGAAAATGTTCCACCGGAACCAGGAGCGTTCGGTGAGTGTTCAGCTAGTGACAGTTAGAAAGCTTCTCACTATTGCCCACAGCTGGGTAATGTGATGAAAGCTACGATTCCCTACATCAAGGTCGACATCCCAATTTGGGTCGTGTTCCGTGGCCTGGGCGTCATCTCCGACCGTGATATTCTCGAACATATCTGCTACGACATGCAGGATGCACAGATGCTGGAGATGCTGAAGCCGTGTATCGATGATGGTTTCGTTATCCAAGACCGTGAAGTCGCTCTCGATTTCATCGGTAACCGTGGAACGACAACTGGTCTGTCTCGTGAGCGCCGAATTCGATATGCACAGGAAATCCTGCAGAAAGAGATGCTTCCGCACGTGTCGATGGCCGAAGGGTCAGAGTCGAATAAGGCGTACTTTTTCGGATATATGATCCATCGTCTGCTGCTCGCCGCCCTTGAACGGCGGGAGCTTGATGATCGTGATCACTTTGGCAAAAAGCGTCTGGATTTGGCTGGCCCGCTGCTCGCCAAGCTCTTCCGAATACTGTTCAGGAAATTGACCAAGGACGTATACCGATATCTCCAAAAAGTTGGCAGCCCTCATCTGATATTTTCCGCTTTTCTGATCTTCTCCAGTGTGTTGAAACGCATAAAGAGTTCGTTCTCGCAATGGCGGTCAAGCACCAGACGATTACCAACGGATTGAAGTACTCCTTGGCCACAGGCAATTGGGGTGACCAGAAGAAATCTATGTCCGGTAGCGCCGGCGTATCTCAAGTGCTAAACAGATATACCTATGCTTCAACGTTGTCTCATCTGCGTCGGTGCAATACCCCCTTGGGACGCGAGGGTAAAATTGCCAAACCTCGGCAATTGCACAACACGCATTGGGGAATGGTGTGCCCGGCAGAAACACCCGAGGGGCAGGCTTGTGGACTGGTGAAAAATCTGGCTCTTATGGCATGCATTTCCGTCGGTTCGTACTCTGCACCGGTCATCGAGTTCCTCGAGGAGTGGGGTCTCGAGTCTCTGGAGGAGAACGCGCACTCTTCCACTCCATGCACGAAGGTCTTCGTCAATGGAGTGTGGATGGGTGTTCACCGTGATCCTGCAAACTTGGTTAAAACAATCAAGAAGCTGCGGAGGAAGGACGACATCAGTCCCGAGGTGTCGGTAGTGCGGGATGTTCGCGAGAAGGAACTTCGGTTGTATACCGATGCCGGGCGTGTCTGCCGGCCACTCTTCATTGTCGAGAACCAGCAGCTCGCTCTCCAGAAGAAGCACGTCAAGTGGCTCAACCAAGGATACAATGACGATGGGGACGAGTTCAAATGGGAGCAGCTGATAAAGGGCGGTATCATCGAACTACTGGATGCAGAGGAGGAGGAGACCGTCATGATCTCGATGACCCCCGAAGATCTAGAAAACTCGCGGTTGCAGCAAAGCGGAGTCGATCCTCATGCAAACGACACCGAGTTCGATCCCGCCGCTCGACTGAAGGCCGGCATCAACTCACATACCTGGACGCATTGTGAAATTCATCCGAGTATGATCCTCGGCATCTGCGCTAGTATCATCCCATTCCCAGATCACAACCAGGTACGTTCTCGTGCGCGCAAGTCGTCAAACGCTAATATGTCCGCAGTCGCCTCGTAACACCTACCAGTCCGCCATGGGTAAACAAGCCATGGGAATCTTCTTAACCAACTTCCTCATTCGCATGGATACGATGGCCAACATCCTTTATTATCCACAAAAACCTCTCGCCACAACGCGTTCTATGGAATACCTGAAGTTCCGAGAGCTGCCTGCCGGCCAAAACGCTATCGTTGCCATCCTGTGCTACAGTGGATACAACCAAGAAGATTCCGTCATCATGAACCAGAGTTCGATTGATCGAGGCTTGTTCCGGAGTATATATTACCGCAGTTACATGGATTTGGAGAAGAAGAGCGGTATCCAGCAGCTCGAGGAGTTTGAGAAACCAACACGCGACAACACCCTGCGAATGAAGCATGGAACGTACGACAAGCTGGAGGACGATGGTCTAATCGCACCAGGTACTGGTGTGGCGGGAGAGGACATCATCATTGGGAAGACGGCCCCGATTCCTCCTGATTCCGAGGAGCTTGGCCAACGCACTCGGGTACATACTCGACGCGACGTGTCTACGCCGCTGAAGAGTACCGAGAGCGGTATTGTCGACCAGGTATTGATCACCACGAATTCCGAGGGGCAGAAGTTCGTCAAAGTCCGTGTTCGCGCGACCCGTATTCCTCAAATCGGAGACAAATTTGCCTCTCGTCACGGGCAGAAGGGTACAATCGGAATCACATACCGGCAGGAGGACATGCCTTTCACTTCGGAGGGAATCGTCCCCGATATCATCATCAACCCCCACGCTATTCCATCTCGAATGACAATTGGACATTTGGTCGAGTGTTTGTTGTCCAAAGTGGCAACACTCATCGGCAACGAAGGCGACGCGACGCCTTTCACTGATCTCACTGTCGAGTCAGTATCGGCATTCCTGCGACAGAAGGGCTACCAATCCCGCGGTCTCGAAATCATGTATCACGGTCACACAGGACGCAAACTGCAGGCTCAAGTTTATCTTGGGCCGACTTACTACCAGCGTCTCAAGCACATGGTGGACGATAAAATCCACTCCCGTGCCCGAGGTCCGGTTCAGATCCTGACCAGGCAGCCGGTTGAAGGTCGAAGTCGTGATGGCGGTCTCCGTTTCGGAGAGATGGAGCGCGATTGTATGATTTCGCATGGTATTGCCGGCTTCTTGAAGGAGCGGCTGTTTGAAGCTAGCGATGCATATCGTTTGCATGTTTGCGACATGTGAGTCTCGGTCTAGCATCACACAATTAGAACTAAACCTGGCCGTAGATGTGGACTGACTGCAATAGCCAATCTTGTGCGTTCAATCCTCCTGTCTTTTGTTCCTCCGCTAACCTTCTTTCTCACTACAGAAAAAACAGAGCTTCGAGGTTCGTTTCAAACTATTCTCGCTGCTCCGTCTAACTTTTCTACAGTGTCGTGCTTGTCGGAACAAAACCGCCTGTTCTCAACTGTACATTCCATATGCTGCCAAACTCCTTTTCCAGGTTTGTTGTCCACTGTTTGCCTGCAGCCTCGGCTAAAAATACAATACAGGAACTGCAAAGTATGAACATTGCGGCTCGCCTGTTCACCACATCCACAGGGCGCATACGGGACTAGGGTTACTGATGTACATTTTTGAATATATTCCAAGAAATAAGATAGCTTTTCGACAGACTGCGAGCACTTTCTAATCATCTCTCCTGTCTCCATCATTCATGAGACCCCGCCTTTCTTCCTCCCCGCTCCGTGGTTGTTCTCCAGAGAGACGACGGCGGCGCTTCTTCATTTCCTCTTCATCCTCGTCGTCCTCGTCGCCGATCTCGAAGACAACATTGTCTTCTGCGACGGGATCATGGCCTCCGCGGCGGATACCAACCAGAGTGGCGGCGTCATCGTCATCCTCGTCTGGTATTCTGCCATGGTGCCCCATAGACTCGAGGTCGTAGTCTTCGGCATCCTCTTCGTCTTGAGCAATCTCGTCGGACATCGCCAATGTAGATATCAAATGGAATAAGTAAGCAATGGGTGTGAACAAAATGGAAATGCGACATATCTTCTGTTGTTGGCGGATGGCCTCCAGAGATATGAGATGGCAGAGAAGGCAACAAGGTAAAGCAGAGCCAGCCAGCCGTCGAGTAACCACCAACGCACGCGCCACGATTTGGCAGAGTAGTCTGATAAATGTATCGTAATCCAATCCTTCGCCGGCCCTAAACCGATGCAAACGTACCTTCAGCGAGGCGACCAGAAAATGAGAGCGTGGAGACCACGAAGAAAACGGCGATGACAACAACCGTGAAAAGAAGAATACGGTACAGATTCTCGAACATGGAGAGTTTGTAGCGTTGCTTGCGGGCCCGTAGTTGGGCGATCGTCGCTGTTCATATCATCAGAGCTGTCGCGACCCGTAACTGAGCAAAGACCAACCATTCAACGAGTACAGAATCCACAAAAGGAACCCGCTAAGAGTGAAGGCCAATGGGATGACAAACATCAAGAGCACGAGTGCGGAAGTAGACTCCAGCTCAAGCTCGACGATGCCGACGGCGTACAAAACTAAGCAGTCCGTGTTCAGAAAATCGGCGATCAGGGAAATGGGCCGCTTACTTCCGAAGATGAAATGTCCGCCAGCTAATATTTGGCATCGAAGCATCGTCTTTCCGAGGGATTCTCGAACGACGCTTAAACCTAAGGAAAGTATGAGCGACCAGGAAAGGTTATACCTCAGTGAATCTTACCTAAAGACACGACGAGAAGCATGAAAAACGACATGGAATTGCGCCCGGCATCGAGAATGGCGACTGCCAGGACATTAAGACAATGAAGGTCGCAAGGTCGCCAAAACTTGATCAAAGCTCACCAACGATGAGGAAGACGGTGGAAGCTGCACTTTTCCCGTGTGCATTGAGGTATCTGTAATACGCTGAAAGGGCGGTTATGATCACGGAGACGACGACTTGAGACGAACTCACCCCAATTTGCCACCATCTCGATTATTACCAGTGCAACAAGGCCAGAAAGATAATACTAACGAACCGATAAGTCCCGCAAAGACAATGACAGAGAGCTGGCATACCTGTATGGGCAGCAGATCTTGGAGGTGTTGATAACATAGCCATCCCCACGCAACACCGAAAGCAGCGTAAACGAGGAACATCACGAAATAAAACTGGATAGTCATCAGACAGGCAGCTCCCCGTGTAACAAAACGCAATTACGTTGACTTTTGGGTAATCCGTGGCAGGTAACATTCCGTTGAACTGGTTCTGGAAAAATACGAGACCTTTATACGTGGCGTGGCCTTCATCGCGTTGGAGAGTCACGGGAACCATAGCTAGATGGACGTTTAGAACGGCGACAGTGATACCAGTAAAATACAACGACTCACCAACGCAGTAGTATCCCGTTTTCCGCACCAGGTAATGGATAGGTTCGGAATAAGAGTATAGTCCGTTTGGGCTGGGGTTGAGGTTGTCTTGTACTCCTCGAGGAGTAACATCACGTTTAAACGGCGAAGTGTAGTTGTTATCTGGTGGGGTAGGATTGCCCTCCGGATTGTCCCAGAAACTGCTGCCGCTGGCTCCACCTGCGGCGCCAGTTTGCGTCGTCTGATTAGCGGGAAGCTCAACGCGGGCCGTCCAAAATGAGGTGGAGTTCAGGCTTTTGCCCAAAGGCAAATCGATGATGAACTGGCCTAGCTAAAATTCGGTCAGCGGTGATTTTGTGGTAGCCACTGAAACATACCTCTGCTTGAGTGCAAAAGCCTCCTGCCATGGCACTCGAGGTACAGACGTATGTCTTCTGCTACCAAGGAAAAATGAGCAGCAGCACTCGTGTGTATTGGAAGAACCACCGCTCAGTTATGGCACTACGCGTAGTCGATGTGCCATACTTCACGGATGGGTATTCCAATGGGATGTGACAGAAACCCACCGGTAATTCGTCGTCCGTGAAAGAAGTGATTTTGCCGAGGTATTGAACGTCCGACCACTCATAGACCACCCTGTGATGGACGATAAGCGGAGAGCCTTGCGGATCGGTACAACTTGCATTGCTAGCTGGCCTTGAGACTCGGGCTCGAAGGTTACGTTGATGTAAGTCTTCTCGTTTGCCCACATTCCTACGAAACATGTTGGAGATCATTCAGGAGGAGGTCGGAAGCAACTGAACCTGAGCATATTTGTCTGGAATAGTCTGTGTCCAGAACAGTAACCTGTTCGACTCAGTACGGGGCAGCAGTTCAAGAAACGAGGTTAATTACCTGGTACGCAAGACATGAGAGAGAAAAGGAAAGAAGGAGTGGTAGAAAGAGCAGGTACATTGCCAACACGTCCTGGTGAGCGAGGCGACTGAAATGATCGGGTCAGTCACACCGCAGCTGAATGCTGAGGTAAGCGGACTGACGTCCTGCACCGAGTAAGTAACTCTCTGGACGCCATGCTCGGGGACGACGAGGATGTCTTCGACAGCGTGACTTGGGAGTCTCCGTCGGCGCCCTTGTACGACTCACCCAGGGACGGTCCATCCGGCCCAGGTTTTCGACAAAGCACTTCCGACAGCGATGGCCCAAACGACCCCAAGTGGGAGGGCTACCTCATCACCACCGTCTCGGACCCTGTCAAGGAACTAGCAGAAACGAAGGATGCGTATGTATCCTACCTCGTCTCGGCTCAGGTGTGTTTGTGGATGGTCGTACCCTTGCATTGTACTTAGACTTTCAGACCAACTTGCCAATATTCTCCACGGGAAATCCTTCCGCTCGGCGCCGCTTCCAGGACTTTGTATTCCTAAGGGAGAATCTTGTCCGAGACTTTCCGGCTTGCGTTGTGCCTGCTCTGCCCGACAAGCATCGCTTGGGTATGCTTTATATCAATTCCGTGGCGTTGCTTCTGAATAACCTCCAGAGTACATCACTGGGGACCGATTCAGCCCGGAATTCATGGAGCGGCGACGTATGGAGTGAGTTGAGCATATAAACCAGCGTCTAGACTAGTCTCAACCGTCCGCCACCAGTCTGCACCGGTTTCTACAGAGACTAGCTCGCCATCCAACACTTCAGAGAAGCACGCTTGTGCGGGCATTTTTTGAATCAACTGAATGGGTAAGATTCAACTTCACCCCGGTTTCACATATCTGAGTGTTCCAAAGCATGTCCACATGCATCAACACATAGCCCACCCCCCAGGCTTAGAACCGTCTCCAGGCATCATCGACAACATATCTGACACCTTGCTCAATGCTTTTGCTCGTGTACGGAAGCCGGACGAGCGTTTCCTTTCCATGCGGGAGAGTGTAGACCAATTCGAGGAGGGCCTCGTTGTGTCTGAGCGGTTGTGGAGTCGGTTGAGAAGCAGGACAAGCGGTGAGTTAATTTCATTGCGTCTTCGTCCCCTTTTTTCTATAGTCGAATGTCTGAGGCTAAATGAGATGGGAACCCGGAATCCGGAGAAGACCTAACCGCGGATTATCACGACCTTGCAGTCGCTGTCCAAGGTCTCGGATTTCTGGAATCAGGTATTACGGATCCGCTGAATCATTTCTCAAACACTCTACTGGAGTTCTCGGCCCTTCTACGGCACACAGTAGGTTCATCATGCCGTTCCTCGTCTGCGACTTACTGTTCCCAGACACAAACAACCACTGATCCATTTTTGGTTCATCTTCACTCGCTCTTGACATACTCTCATGCCAACCGCGCTGTTCTCAAACTGCGAGACCAGAAACAACTGGATTTCGAAGAACTCTCGGATTACCTCTCGGGTGTTACCTCTGAACGAGACAGACTTGCCGCAATCATCAGCGGACACGCTGGCAGCAGCGGTCTCGGCCTAGGATCCTACATAAAGGACAGGGTTGATGCTTTACGGGGTGCAGACGACGACAGAAGTCGTGTCGAAAAGATGCGGAAGCTGGATGTCAAAATCAAAGAGGTATTCCATTTCCTGTATCTTTCTCCACTCTTCCTTATTCCGCGCCTAGCTTCAAGATGCCGTGACAACGGCTCACGAGACTTCTGATGCATTCAGCGACGAGACCCTGCGTGAACAGGCTATTTTTCAATACTCCAAAGAAACGGAGATGAAGGAAATGTTGGGCAACCTTGCTGACGGCCAAATCGAGTTTTACAAGACGGCGAGTCAAACTGCTTCAGTGTTTGCATTAATTATTGACGACTCATCGCAGGCCATGGAAGAATGGGAGAGAATTATTCCGTTGGTTCAACGGATCCGTGTACATCCTTGATATCTTATTTGTGGAATATAATACAGTCAACTTATTTCTTCGTACATCAAACGGTCATTCTTTCGTGCTTACTACTTCACCCACGACTACTTCCTCAATGACGGGCGGAGGAGCCGCTTTGTCGTCTTGTTTCGTTTCTGTCTCCGATTCCTGTTGCGGTTGGGGTCCAACTTGGGGAGCTACCGCGGGTGGGTTCCCGTCTTTCTCTGCGTCTTTTGCGACGGGAGTGGTCTTCGTTATCCCCAGCCTCCCTTTGGCAAGGGCGTCTCGCTCGCGTTGAAGTTTCACATCGGATTCTTGAACGGATAGTGACAGCTACAGCAACCATGAGCGGAGCCGACCAGAACACTGGCGGGAGACTTGCATTTACGATTCCTGTATTAACAGCTCGAATCCTTGTTCCAAGTAAGCAGGTTGGAGGACTTTTGGAGGTCAGATACACTCACATATGGAGTTCCGCGTCCTCGGATGCTCCGGTGGTGGTGTGCTGAGTGTACGCCGGTATCCAGGATGGAGGGTTCTATCTTGATGCGTTATTAGGAGTCATTGTGTGTGCACGGTTAAAAAGATTGCCTTGTCTTTCGTCGCTGGAACGTTGTCTGCTTTGAGCTCGATACCAATGCTAAAAGAGACGTCATCTGAAATTCTCCGTCAGACACTACTCGAGGTGCAGTATCGTCGGCATTTACCGCCTAGGTACATTTGTCCCAGGGTGGATTCAACCATGTTTAGTTTAACAAGGAAGCCACGGAAATATTGGCCCAGAGCAGCAGATGAGAGGGCATTCTCCACGCTAAGAAGGGCATAAAATGTGAGATGCTGCCACCGTGCAGAGCGCCATACCTGGTGTCTTTATTGAACGCCTCGACCTGAATCATGTTCTCGATGGAAAATAAAAACCGCTCGAGAGCAACTTCGTCTTTGTCTTTGATGACAACCACGACTTTTTCAACGTTGCCCTAGCCAGCCAGTTCAGCTTGTGGTTTCCGAAAATAATAGCGATCGCCGCACAGTCAGTAACTGCTCCCCAATGGCTTTGACAGCGCCGGATATATAGTCATTCAGAGCTGGATGTCGTGATTGAAACACGGGAGTATCGTATTTCTTGCGGCGGATGAACAGGTCGGCGGGGTATACCTGGCGAACGTACAGTATTGTGTGGATACCAACTTCAACTACCCAATAGCCCAGTCAAGAACCGAGTCCCCGAGCTAACGATCACATACTGAACTCTGTAATGCCGCGAACCACCTCTGGGCGGACTTAGCAGCTTCTTTATTTCAGCCATTAGCGTGCGCTCACGATTGAAAGTTAGCGAGGAGGAATTAGTAGCCATGTCCAAGTCGGGAACGGGGCGCGTCAAGGCGCGTGGTCGTGGTTCAAGATTGATTTGGATCAATTTTGCTGTGCTTTCGCGAGCGGAAAGCCTCCGGGCCGGCCAAGTTGCGCCTTGAGATCCCCGCCGATGTCGAAGGAGCACCTCAACTCGTATCGCCCCCATAAGCCAGCCCGTGGACGCCGCTTTCCACTTGCACTTTGGCTATGTCTCGCCGTTGTCTTGATTTACTTGGCCCTGGATTTCTTGAATGTTCGAATTGAGGTCAACATTCGACTGTCGTTGCACAGGCCCTCCAATTGAACTGGTAGCTAGGTCAACGTCGTACACGACAAGAGAGCCGACAAGAGCAAAATATTCCAAGACAAGGTTGGCAAGCCCCGCGCTCTCTGCTGAGCCACAATTAAAATCAGTCCAGTTAAGATGTCGTGCACCGCTCCCAACTCTGTTTGCATCGCATCCTCCGGCACCTGGCTCACCCGGTCTTGAAGAGGCAGGAGAATCTCTCCATAAATCTCTGTCGCTGCGCACTACGGCCCCTGATATTGATAGCCTTTCCATCGCTGTTGTGACACCCGACGGTCCCATCTTCGAGCGCGGGTACGGCCTCCTGAAAGCCAACGAATCTGCCCCAGATAAATTCGGTTCCGTAACGCGAGACTCGATCTATAGAATTGCGAGCATCACGAAAATGTTCACCGTCCTAGAAACACTAATTTTGCGGGAAGGCGGAATTCTGAACTGGTCTGTCTACATTGTTGCTCTCAAAAGACTCGGGTATTTAGCCCTTTTCGCTCTTTCTTTCAGGGATGATCCTGTCACAAAATTCATGCCGAACTTCACTCATCCCTCCTACGGATGGGCAGATTTTCTCAATGGAAACGAGCATACCCCGGATAATTCGCCTATCACATTACGCCAACTTGCCAGCCATCTCTCCGGCATTGGCAGGGATTATCCTCCCGTTGATGTTGGAGAGACTTGGCCGGCTCCAATTTTTGGAGCAGACGAAGATTATAAATTCCAAGGGCTCGTGGATCGAAATCTGGAGGAACTGCTGGATGCCGTGGCGACTATTCCGCTCGCGACACCTCAATACACCTTTCCGCTCTACTCAAATGCCGGCTTTGATATACTCGGTCTGAGCAATGTCGCTGCTCACAATCTAGCCACCGGCGAGGAAACAACTCATCGTCAATTGATGCAAGACCATGTGTTCGATCCCTTAGGCTTGAACAGCAGTTTTTACGTGGTTCCTAATGATCGACTCGCTGCCCAGATCGCTGTGCCCGCCTCGTATTCCGAATGGGCAGATTTGGCAATGCACCCCGTTAATGACCCTTCCGGTGGCTTGTACAGCTCTTTGGCCGATCTTACGACCGTCATGCAGAGTTTCCTTTCGCCTGAAGCAAATGGTCTCATTAGCCCATACGTAGTTCGCGAATGGCTCCGACCATTACACGCTTGGAGCGATGGCTTTCAAGAAGTCGGCGCGCCATGGGAAATTGCAAAAGTGGGAAGAGAAGCTCGTCTTTATTCCAAAGGTATACTTACTAGCTATTGCTCAAATCTCGAGTACTAATCTGAACGGCCGCAACAAGGCGGCAATCTTCCGGGTTACCATTCGCAATTTTCGTTGAACCCTCAATGGTCGTATGGGGTCATAGTTCTTGTGTCTGGAAATTACACCGATACGGTTACGTTGGCCCAGGAAGCGATCTCCCGGTTTCAACCCGCGTTCGAGGAACTCTTGTTAGCACAGGTGTTGGACACGTACGGCGGGGTATGGGTCGGCGACGACAGTTTAGCCGTCATAACAATCCAGGATCAAGCACTGTACCTTGACGCACTGGTCATTCGTGATCAGGACGTTTTGAACATATTGCAGCGCAACCCATCTGGTGGATCGAAAGCGGTGGCACTCTGGTCGACCGGAAGACTTCACGAATTCAGGTGACTCAAATGCTGAACTTCCGGAGATACACCTGACAATTGTTCAAGGATGGCCTTCGGTCGTCCCGAGCTGAATGATAACCCAGATGCCGGGTGTGAACCGTACTGGATTAGTCTCGACTATCCCGTAGCTCGTGGAGCTCCTCTTGACCTGCTTTTCTGGGATGGCTCAGAACTAGTTTACCCGTCTGCTGGCGTTCGTCTTCACAGGGCGTTGACCGGATAGATTATGTAGCGGATCGTGAGATACAAGTAATCTGTAATGTGGGACGGGCTGACCAGTAGTATACAACGAAAGCACCGAAATGTCCCTCTTGATTCGATGCGGAATTCGAGACGTTTTGACGCAATACAGTTCAGTTTGACCGCCCGTTGGCTTGTGTGGGCTGGATAAGCGCGTCAGTTCACGAGGACTGGCTCTTGTATAGCAAAAATAAGGGATAAAGCGATGACGGCTCAAGAACACTCCAATTCAGACTCGATCAAGTGCGGCGGTGCGTTGCAAAGCAGTTGAAATAAACTTTGGTGGCAGGGACTCGTACGAGCGGGAAATTCGGTCTTCCAAAAACAATCCGCAGGGAGAGGGGGGAGAGCGGAGTCGAAAGGGTAGGTGGAGCGAGTCGATCTTGAGGAGAAAGGAGGTTTGGTCATGAGGTGATTTTCCGAGTCTGTCGATTGAAAATCAGTCTGAGACAAACCATCATCATGACAACCTTCCTCCCTCTCTCGACGTCGGGACTACATCCTCGCAGTGTACAGAAGCTCCTCCACTGCTGGACATTTTTCGTCATGCTATCAGTGAGTATCAGTACCCCCTGGCGCTCGTCCTCAGCTGCTCATGAATCAAATTAAAACAGAGATGCAGGAAAATCCCATGTTGGTCTTCACCACCTTGGGAATCTTGCGGGAGAGGACAGGAGCCCAACGGGCTCCACGCTTCACCGTAGCTTGACGCTCCCTCGTGGACTGTGGATCCATGTCGCTCCAAAATACGAGGGGGAAATCATCAACTGCCGCACCACATCCGAGAACTCCTTGAGACTTTCCCGAGCTCATCGGCATCGACATCCTCTCGACGTACGAATTCTGGCTCAAGCTGGATGGGATTTATTTCGCTTCGGCGAATTTTGTCGAGTCGGTTGAGTGGTGCCACTCTTGCAGGTCAAATAACCAGGATGGCGGCAGCTGCAACGCAGGTGTGTTCTCCTTCCCGACGTTCCGAAAATACAAACCTCTCCGTATAGCAGAGGTGAATCATTTTGTGAGTGGAGTCGGACTTTTTGCTTGCTGCTGAAGGCTCTTCTGGCAAAATCATGCCTGTTGAGGCTGGATAACATGAAGGTGGCCTTCCTAGTCGCCTTCACTTCTTACCAGGCGCGAGCGCGGCTGCACCGACTGGGCGCTCTCAACGCGCCGGTCCCGACTTGCTTCAAGGGAAACTGGCTGTTCATTCTCTTGGCATTGAAGTCTTCGAGGCTTGCAGAATACTGGCGGCGCATCACACTGTTCTCGGGCTGGAGGCATCACCTATGTCATTCGTTCAGTTCAAGACAAAGTTTGGTCGAAGCCGAATTGTGACTCACCGTGACGACGGGCCCGCCCCGTGACTGTCACGCGGCGGAATCGGCGCAAATGCCGATGACTGTACTTGTTCCCATGCCCGCGCGGTTCCCACCCTAGTTGGACCGTCCACGGCAGCATCTGGATCGTGTTGCGTATGACTCGGCCTTCTTGGGCAGGGGGCTCGGTTTTCTCGGAAGGCGATCCTCCAGACTGTCGCCTTTGCCATTGCCAACGCATCAAAGCCAGAGATGAACCACCAGAACTTCAAGATGAGTCGCGACCCTAGCCGATAGCTTCTCCCTATCGCGCGCGGATACTTGAGGACGCGTTTCAAGCAAAATCGAACATTGCCAACGAATTCCACGGTCACCTGGCACGGGCAATATATCGACAGTGTTTCGCCCGCCAGAAAAGCTCAAGATAACAGCTTCTTTGCCCCAGATAGTTCGTACCATTCGGTGACGTTGTGGTTCGCAAGCAAATTTTCGTCGGCGGCGCAGGGACAGACAAGATCGATCTCTTTGTCCTGGGAAAGAGGTCGTGGTTGGCTTATGGAAGTCACCGCATACGGGAATCTGTGAACTCAATCACAACGCCGCTGCGACAAACTTAGCCGCCTGCCCAAAAAAATACCTTTTAATGCGATGAGATCCCATTTTCTGCTTTCAAGGCCTCCCAGAGCCCCAGAAAGCACCTGGAATGCCTCGCGCTCTCTCTGAGCGTCAGCGCGGCACCCAACGAAAACAACGCCGATACCGCCCCTATTTGAAACCTTCGGCGGTGCTTAAATTTCTATCTACTTTGGCGATAATTCGAACTGGTCTCGAAACAGGTCCCTCAGCGCAACACACAACGGAAACAACGCCGACTTCACGACCATTCAAAACCTCCGTCGGTGCTTAAATTTCCATCTACTTCGGCGACAATTTGGACTAATATTGAGAACAGGTTGTAGTCGTTACTGGCAATACCCTCACGAACATTACCATCGCAGTCGTGACCATGGTGCGCAGAATATATTCCTCAATCCTCTCGATCCATTTACTCATTTCATTCAGGAACTAGCCAGGTTGACCATCTAATGCAATTCCCAAAACCAAACCAGCCCTGCGGAGGGGAAGAGAAAGACGTACCTTATATCCTAATTGCTTAGCTACTTTTCATTCACTGTATCCATCTACCGACGTTTCAACTATTGCACCGTGCTTTCATCACATTGAAAATCATACACTGGCATTCAGATACAGCTACAGAAAGACACGAGACTCAAGAACTTAGTCGGCGTCGACCACCATCCCACCGCGGCCCCTCCGTATCCTGTCCTCGAGCCCTATCGAGCCACCAAAGACCTTCTTCTGCTCCTGGCTGAGGAACCCGCCCATTCCCTTGGACTTAATCCTCGCCTCCTCGTCGCGTGCGAGGTCCGCCTTCTCCTTCTCCAGCATACGCGCAAGGCGCTCCTGCCGTTCGACGCTCATGCTCGTCGCGTTCGAGGACATCGCAGCGAGACGCGCCGCACGGTCGTGCGCGGCCTTGTCCGCCATGCTGCGCTCCGCCGGCCGCGCTGCGCGTGGAGGCGGCGGCGGGCTCATGCGCGGGCGCTTCGTGTACGCGCCGCGATCATACCGAGCGGGGCTGGCGCTGCGAGGCCGCTTGCCGCCGCTCTCGCGGTAGTTCGGGCTCCGGCTGCGCGGGGGGCGTGCGTCGTCCGAGTCGTCCGAGCGCGGCCAGACGCGCACATGCCGCTCCTCGGCCTTGACGCGCGAGTCACGGATGGGGCTGCGGCTCCGGCTGCGACTGTCGCGGCGGCGGCGGTATGCAGCGGGAGGGGGGCTGTAGCTGGGTTCGCGCTTGACGGGGTAGTCGCTGTGTCGGGAACGTGAAGGGAGAGGGGAGCGGGAGCGGGAGCGGGAGCCAGGGCTCGGTGAGCGGCGCGAGCGAGAAATAGCGCTCATCCGAGCGGGAGGTCCGGTGCCGATGCTCCGCAGGACTGAGAGAGCGCGAGGACCGGTCCTTGCCGTGCTTGCGCTCGTGCTTGAGCCGTTTGCGCTCTTCCTTCCTCGCCTTCTTGTCTTTCTTCGGCTTGATCCCATTGCGCTCTTGCATCTCCCGTAGGCGCAGAGGGTTGGACATCAGCGACTGGAACGCCGCCTGCTCCTGCTGCTTTATCGCGAGCAGCGGGTCCTCGCGGATTTTGGCAGCAATGTCGCGCACGCTGTTCGCATTCTGGACGGCGATGAAGTTCTTGTGGGCGGCTCCGACCTGAGAATAAACGAGTCAGTACATTGATCGAGGTTATATGCAATCAATTAGAGCGCACCTTGGCATTCTCGTCGGCCGTCAGGATCTTGTCCACCCGCTTCTTACCGAGCAGGTAGTCCTCCAAGTCGTTCGGATTCTGACTGGTCCCGCTCGCCGGCGTCGTATACATCCACTCCAGCTTCTCTGTTCGTTTTTTCCCTGTTTTCTCTTCCTGCAGTCGTTGTAGCTCCTGCATCTGCCGTTCCTCCTCCTTCTCCTTGCGAAGCTGGTCGAGTTTCTTCTTCTCCTCGAGCTGAATGAAATTGTGTTAGTTTCGTCCTTGTATACCGAGGCAACCGGGACTTACAGCCTTCTTCTCCTCGATCCACACCCGCTCCTGATTCTTCAGCAGGAGCGGATGCCACGACTTCTTCATATTGAGATCTCCACCTCCCATTTTGAACTAGTCTTCGGGTTAAGAGGATAGAATGGGTTGTGAAAAGTCGTCCGAGATGCGACTCGTCGGCGAATTGAAGGACACAGAGAGGTAAGCCAGAAAGCAGTGGTGGTAGAAGCCAAGGCGCAGCTACACACATGCAAACAACACTCTTACCCGAATGTCATGGATCCTGAATACGGCGAAAACGGATGCCCTGAACGGCCATGCTCCCGACCACCCACAGTCAGTCGTTGCTGCATCTCGTGCGGACCGTCGCTGACGCCTCCGCAGGCCGACACGTTCCATCTATGCGTTGACCCGCAGCGAGATCACCAAGGGCCTCGCGAACCGCTTCGTGCACTCGCGGACTTACATCTTCCTGTACCTCGGGATGGCGGCGCTGTCCGTCACGACGGTAATACTCAGCCTGACGGACGGCTGCCCGGGCTTGCCTTCTATGTCCTCGAGGTTATCATCAACACCTCTATGATATTGGAGGTCGGGATAACGATTTGTCGCTTTTGGTCGGGTGCGCCTTACTCCCCTCTTTTCACTTACGTGTGCTCAAGTGGACCGGGACCGTGCAGCAATTCTGGAAGTCCCCATTTAACGTCGTCGATCTCATTCTGACGGTGTTCTGCGCGCTGACGCTGCTGGTGCTCGCGTTCGCAAAGTGCGGCTCGACGAGCAAGGAGGAGGAGCTCCTCGACACGTTCCTGCTCATTGCGCGGAACGTGCTGCAGTTTGGCCGACTTGCGGCGGTGATGAGACAGTGCGCAGCACTTTATTTTCTAATCCTGTTGTGGCGCCGCTAAGCTGCGGATGTGCACAGGTCGGGCCAGTCGATATTCTCGCGGCCGAAGCCTATTGATATCAACGCCGCGCGACGAGCGGGGTTCTTAGACCTCGAGATTGAGAGCGAAGAGGAGGAGGAGGAGGAGCTGCATCGGCCACTCATCAGGGACCCTGTGCTTTTTGACGCGGGTCCGCCACGGTTATCAGCGATGCCGCGGGCAGAGCAGGCGGTCCATGACCGTGATGCGGAGGATGTTTGGGCAGAGATGGGATGAATGAATAGCGGACTATAGGATGGTAACTATACTTCAGACTAATGACAGCAATAATGTTAGGATTTGCTTCGGATTTATCAGTGCTCTAGGTTATTTTGGATGCAAGGTAAGTTGGTCCATGGTCTGAAACGTTGCCGGTGAATTTGTGGAGGCGATGAATGCCAAATCAGCCCTGCACTTTGACAATTGCTGCCAGAAAGACTAAACCCAATGCAGGGCCGAAGACGAATGATTTTCCTTGCAGCGTGCCATTTAGCTTTTGACCCCGAAATTGTAGGAAGATACGTGAAAATGAACCGACTACCATACGGGCATATTTGTGTTGGCGGTCAGGCGGCCGGTAGCGAGGTGGTGTGTGCCTGGACAAATGACGAGCGCGCACGATCGGATGGACAAGGTGCACGGTGGTCATTTTTTTGCAGCAGGACGTCTTGGGACGTGGAGAGTGATAGATGGATAAGTGTTTACTGGACCCGTTCTGCTCCTGTATGGATGAGGCAATAGTGTCAATTGATGTGGTCTAGGGGCGAGCCGTCGCGAAATGAAAGTGATGGGTTGTCGCCAGCTCTTCTCGCCCTGTCCATATCCTGTATCGTCCCCACTGCACATTCCGCCCATGGACTGAGCGAGACCTCTGCGTCCTTGTACACCATCCATCGCGCTTCTGTGATCATCATTTACCGCGCTGTCTCCTTCTCTGCGATGCCCTCCGCTCTTTCCTCCCCAGAGTCCCAGCGCAGCTGGTGGCCCATGTCCCAGAAATCCCCCTCCTCGTCTCAGGTCTTCCCCGAGAAACCCCACTCTCATTCAAAGCAATCCGGCATCAAGTTCAACACGCTCGCTACCGCCATGGGCTTCAAGCCAAAAAAATCACATCCGCCTCCGCTCACAATCCATGAGCCCTATCCCCCCGTCCGCACGGTCGTAACCCCCCCGGTCTCCCATCTGGCCCCCCGCATAGACAGCTCGCGACGGCCTTATACCGCTCCGTCCGCCGCCGGTGGTCGGCCTCCATCTAACTCTGTCTCGTCCCGTGCCGATTCCATCGAGCCGAGCACCCCCAGGACACCAGAGGACATCTCGCAGGCCCGTCGGGGCTCATTGCTGACGCTGTCCGACGCCGATCCGTTCGCTGCCCGCGTCGTATCATTGCACAGTCCTGATCCAAATCGGCTCTCTGCGTTCTCCAACTCCTCGGGAAATGATAGAAAGTCGTCTCACGAAAGTGCGAATCGCGTGTCGTATGCTTCATCGTCTTCCCAGTCGTTCCGCATGGGGGGCGATCTTTCGCCTCTCAGTGCCGTTTCTCCCGTATCCGACGCCGGATCATCGTCCTATATGAAGCTCACAAACAAGTCCGTCCTCGTCTCTCTTCCGTTTTGCCATGCTCATATTGTGTTGCTGCAGGCTATCGGGCCCCAGTCTGCGCAGAAAGGACGTCTCCAGTGATTCCTGGCTGTCTGACCTTGGTGCGGGGGAATCCAATCGTCTCAGCCAGCCCGATCCCCCACCGCAACCGCGTCCTGCAATGCGTGCCCGGGGCTTGACCGATGCAGGTATCGAGCGCACAAACTTCCTCCGCAACGACCCCTTCATCCACCGCGTCCCCTCACACAAATCCTCCTCCTCCAAACTCTCCTCCCCGAAACCCCTCGCGCGGCAAATCTCCCTGGCGCGCCCTGCCCCGCCGCCCAATCTAGAGCTCCCTCCACCACCGAAGCGTACCGATGATAAGAGCCAGGACTCGGCCGGCTCTAGCTCGTCGACCAGCCTCACCTTTTCGTCCGAGTTCAGCCCCATCAGCCCCCGGTCCAGGGGGAAACAGCAGGCATACGAGCCCCCGCCAAAAGTGGCGGAAAGCGGCTGGGAAATCGCTGACCCCCCTCGGCGGACCTTGAAAAAGTCTGTGTCGCATCAGTCGCTCATCAAACGGGTAACCTCCAACTCGTCGATGAATTCCACCGTTCCCATACCCGACACGCCACCTCTGAAGGTCCCGCGCAAGCAACGATCGTTCCAGCAGCACCGACTCCCGGTCCCTGCGGTTCCGCTGCAATTACCCCTCTCGGAGCAGCGGGCATCAGATCCCTCAACTTCCACGCGGAAACGACTGTTCTCGGCGTCGAGTAGCCGGCGGCCGTCGCAGTCTACGCTGGCTCTTGCGGACGATGCACGGTCCCTCAATACGATACCTGATCCCGAGCCGGCTGCGTCCACGTCGTACTGGATCGACACCGACAACCCCCCGCGCAGCCCCGGGTCCAACGGGCAGGAGTACACCCCGCAGCAGATCATGTCGCCCGCGGAGATGTTGCAGGTTGAGGCGAGCGTCGAGGAGGCGTACCGGCGTCCGCGCACGGAATCCATCGTCTCCGCCTCGACCGCCATGTCCGACTTTGAGCACGACTTTGGGCTTTCGCCTGCGTCGATCTTTGGTGGGGGGCGCAAGCGCTCGAACAGCGACCATCCGTCGGTGCGGAGTAGCGCGACATCGGTCGAGCAGGACATGTACTACTACCAACCGCTCGCGCCGCAGCCACCGTCGCCGCCCATGCTAATGAGCCTCCCGCCGCCGCCGCGTCGCACAAAGTCGCACACATCGCAACTCTCCCGCACGGGCTCTGAGCTCGGCACGCCGCTGTCGCCGCCCCCGCGCAAGAACAGCACCGTGCGGCCCAAGGTGTCGGTCGAGGAGCGGATGCACCGGCAGTCGATCATGCGCAAGCCGTCGTTCTTAGACATTGATGATGAGATGGACAAGGAGCCGCCGCCGGCGCTCCCCAAGCAGGCGAGCTTTCTGGACCTGACGCGTGGGTCATTCGACTCTATGCGGAGTGTGGATTCGGACTTCGGCTACTGACGCCCCTCCCTTCGTTGCATATACTGATATCATCTTTTTTATTTCTAAGTAAAAGCCCTACACTTACTGCACATACCGGCCGACTATATTTCCTTGGTAAGGTCTTACCCTATACAACACTCAATTCACTCTACATACTTTGCACTCTGTTTTGTCACTCATTGTTGTCGCGCAGAGAGCCATACGGTGGAATACGACTAGTTACTAAAATTACATGTAAGAATATCCGCAATGCCCTCCTCCGAGTTATCATCTCTAGTCCGTTTCGTTCGTGTGGTATCCCGCGCGCCGCATCGCGCCGAGTGTGCGGCGCGCAGCCCCGAGATCCTTCTCCAGCTTGAGAATCTCCACCTGCTGCTCCATCTCCCGCTTCTTGAACTCGAGCGTCGCCATGTTTTTGTAGTCGACGTCCTCCTCCTTGGACTGCTTCGCCGAGACAGCCTTGACCTGCCGCACGAGCGCACGGCACGCTTCTGTAACGGCCTTGGCCGCCAGCTCCAGCCGCTCCTGCGTCTTTGACATGAGGTTCGCCTTGACGCGCGAGGCAGCAACGAGCTGCGCGGTAGCCGCCGCGACCTCAGTTCGACGCAACGATGAGCTGCTCGAGCGAGTGCGTCCCCGACAGCACACCGTCCGCGCTCTCTATGAGCAGAGTCGTCGAGAACGCGACCGACTTGGCCGCGGAAATCAGCCCCTCCGTCCACCGGTTGTTCCGCTTGTAGAACTGCTGCATCGAGCTCGACCCCCGGCCCTCGTTGACGATCTCCTGCTGCGAGTCCGTCGCAGCCTTGATCAGCCGCGCGATCGCGCTGGTAATCGCCATCGCCGCCGCCAGGATCGAATCGTGCACCTGCAGATCGACGGCGCTGAAGCGCGAGGAATCCCGCGGGCGGGACATGAGCGCCTGCAGCCGCTCGGTTGCGAGCTCGATCGCGCGCGCGGCGCTGGACATCTCGTGCTCGACGATGTCGCCAATGTCGCCGTTGGCGCGGTCCAGGCCAGCCTTGGCACCCTTGGGGACGAGCCCGTCCACGACATCCGACAGCTTCGCGAGGGCTCCGCGGGCCTCAGCGCCGTTGCGCATGGCTGCCTCCCGCTTCTGGGCGGTCTGCATGCCGCTGAGGTTGAAGGACTGGAGGTTGAAGAACAGCCGAGTGCCGACGTCTCCCGCAGTTTTCGCGACGTTTATTATCTTGTCCGAAGCGTCATCATCGCTGGCGAGGCGCGTTATGCCTTTCGTGTTGATCAAGACCTCGCTGAGGGTCTGGGCAAATTCGTTGGCGGCTTTGATGACCTCAACGTGCTCGCCACCGTGTTCCCCGCCGAGGTAAAGATGGTATACGGTCGCAAACTCGTTGGCGTTGTTGACAGCCTTCTCGATCATGGACAGCGTGTACTCTGGCGTCGCGCTAGCGTTGCCCGTTTGCGTCGGGGACTCCAACTCGTAGATGGCATCTTCCACTTTTTGCATGCAAGCCTGCAAAATGGAATCTGAAGAGCAATCAACACTTCGGATGCAGTGGCAACTGAAAGTACTAACCGATGATCTGGTTAAGCTTCTTCTGGTTATCGAGAATCAGCGTGTCGATCTCGGTGTCATTGGCACCGCCAAGGTCCCTCAGAGCCTTCGAAATGCTGTCAGCACTAAATGAAAGAACGATGGAAGGTTTATCACCTGCTGAGCTTCTTGCAGGCGCTGGATAGTGTCAGTCATGCTCTCGTCGAGCACCAGGATTTCTTGGTCTTTCTCTTCGCGGAGCCGCTCCATGTCACCCTCTGCATTGGTTACCTTGTAGAGCAAGTCGTCGATTTGAATTTGCTTGGCCTAAAATATTACTTCAGCACCGAGCGCAGAATGAAAAGCAAGAGGAGGGACATACTCTGAGAGAGTCCTCCAACTCCTGAATTTGTCTGTTGTACTTGTTCAATACACTTGACACTTCGGAATTTTTGGAGTGTGACGCATCCTCTGCGCGTTCATTGGCAAAGTTGAGGTCCCGACGCAGACGATCAATCTCATCCTTGT
Organism: Mycena polygramma; assembly: GCA_029449255.1. NCBI lineage: Eukaryota > Fungi > Basidiomycota > Agaricomycetes > Agaricales > Mycenaceae > Mycena > Mycena polygramma. Next base: position 96,265 of record JARKID010000235.1, read on the forward strand.
GAGTGGATTTTTGACGATCGATGTCGAAACGGGCTCGGTCGCGCTCCCGGAGCATGTCGGCGAGCTCCAAGTTCTTCGCTTTGAGATCGCGTTCCATCCTCTCCATACGATCGACAGCTTCCTGAGCAGAGTTTGCTTTGAGCTGCATCGCTTTAAATTTGGAAAGCATATCCAAATGCTCGGTTCGGAGCTGGCTATAAAGTTTGGCGAGAGCCTCATACTTGTTTCGCCATAAGGTGACTTGATCTTGAAGCTGTTTGATCAATTCGTCCTTGGAAGCCATCTGAGAGTTCACATTGGCGTTGACGGCACCAAGCTCAGCCTCCAAAGCTCTGACTCTCTGGCAGTGTTTGAGAAATGTCAGCTACGAAGAAACGGGGAGGAGAGGATATATACCCTGTCGTATCGCTCCAAAAACATCTGATCGCGCTCCCATTGGCCACGAAGAGCAAGGAGTTCGCGTTCAAGCTCAGCTTGTTGTGAGGCCTGCGCATTATACTGCTGCTGTTGCTGCTGCATCAGCAACTGTTCTTGAGCAAGTCTCTGGGCCTCCGCCTGTCTTCGTTGCATCTCTTCGAACTCCCTCGCCTGTTGTTGCTCCTGCTCAAGTCGCCGACGCTCCTCGGCATCCCTAGACGCGGCTAGCGCTGCTTGCTGATCTTCATACTCTTTGAGCATGCGTGCCTGCTCGTTAACAGTTGCAGCGTCGGGAGATGGCGCAGGAGGTGGGGAGGCCGCCACAGTCTTCGGACGAGGTGGCAGGTCCGGAGCGTCGCCGCTGTCCAGCAAATTGGGAGGTTCCTGTACAACGTTTGAGAGCGCGACTTTCTCATCAAGGGCGAGGGACATACCGCGGCTAGCTTGGGAACGTTGATTAAAACAGTCAGATACTTTAGATTCGAGCACTCGTAGTAGAACTTCCGCAGACTGTAATGCTGGGAGGTGTAGCGTTGGCGCAGGGGCTCCAATGCATCCGCGTCGTTCGTTCCTAGAAAGTCGCATGAGTTGGATGATGGAGGAATCTGGGGCTACGCACTTCTAAACATGGCCCTCATCATGCTTGTAATGAATCTGTATATTCCCCAACTCTCCTTGACCAGTGGAACGAGCGAAGATATCCGGCATTCGTTGTTGGAAGAATGGTTAAAATGCGAAAACACCATCTTTTGAAAAGATTCGATTTGATCTTGCAAGCCCATCAGGTCGGAAATAGTTTCGTAGCTGCAGGATGTCGGAAAGTGTGGCACAGAAACGTGGTATGCGCCTACCCTTCGTTAGGGTCATCGATCCCCTTGAGAGTGACATACTCTTCATATTCGAAGAGACCGTTGAACTCTGGTCGCAAGCGATGGAACCTGAGCTTAGCAAGAATAAATTGGACGTATGTCCGAATCAATGGGGCGTATCCTGAAGATGCATGTCAGCGCACGGTTGCTGAGGATGCGAACGCTGCGAACCTCGTTGACCATCAGAACCGAGAGTTCGCGCACACGTTTCTAGCCATGCTGTCTGTCCATGGGCCTCCTTGAGAGTCTACGAGACGCTCAACACACCGGCTGTGGGACTGCATCACAATGCTCACACTGGGATGTCCTTCTTGGAGGACTTTGTGCACGGTAATGAGCGCTTTGAAAGTCTGGATCTCATCCGCCAAGATGGGCTGAACCCGAAGCGCACTCCAGAAAGGTATTGAGGAGTGGTAGTCCCACGTAAACACAATAGCCTCTGCAAACGGGTCGAGTAAGAATCATGGTTGCAGCAGCATGGGCGTAGTAACGCACTCCGAACGTGCTTCTGCTTTGGTGCGGTCTCCTCCGGGCTGGTCGCCTTCTTAATGTTGACGAGCAATTCCTGCTCGGCCTTGTCCTTGTCGACTGGGCGGGTTGGATAGTGGACCTCCTCATCGACGTCGAACCCGCCTCTGCGGCCACTGTTGAACCTGTCCAACGTAAGCGAAGGGTTGGAAGAGAGCGAGAGGCATACATGTTGTGGTTGTATGAGAGACGAACTGCGAAGTGCTGCGATTCGAATGACACGATCACAAAAGAGTGATCCGTTCGATTCTGGTCATTACAGCCATGTTTTCTCTGCTGCGTCGAGCTCCGACGCTCGTCCGCCCCAGGCCACGACTGTTTCAGCAGCTTCGTCTCAACACCTCAGACGCGTCGACCTACAGTCCGCGTCGCGCTCCATGGGTCACACCAACAATGATTCTTCTCGGCTTTGTACCAATTTTCACCTTCGGCTTGGGTACCTGGCAGCTTCAGCGGCTGCAGTGGAAAGTCGCACTCATCGACGAGCTTGAGGAAAAGCTCCAGCTCCCGCCGTTGTCCCTACCCAAACGAATAAAGTGCGGCCTCCCTCAATGCATTGTATCATTGGATCTGAAGCTGGGCTTTCGCCGCAAGTCTTTCAGTAATACCAGAATTCGTCTTTCGCAAAGTGCTTCTTCGAGGGAAATGGGACCACGCTCACTCGATGCTGGTGGGGCCACGCACCCGCGATGGTGTGCATGGTGCCAATGTACTCACCCCGCTAATTCGGGAAGACGGTTCAACAATACTTGTCGACCGCGGATTCGTCTCCAAAGAATTCGATCTTCAGTCCATACCACAAGACAACAGCGAAGTAGAATTTCTCGGCATGCTGCGGACGTCCCAAGTACGAAATACGTTCACTCCGGACAATCATCCAGAGCGTGGTGAATGGTATTGGAAAGATCTTGATACCATGGCGGAGTACGCTGGAGGTCAAAACGCAAATGTCCAACCAGTTCTGGTGGAGGAAATTTTTGGTATGTTGCATTCCCCCATTGAAAAGCGTGCCCTTATCCCTTTGCAGAGGGTCACGAAGGTGTGGCCTCTGCGCGAATTGCTAAAGGAGTTCCCGTCGGTCGTCACGCCAAAATCGATTTGCGCAATGCGCACTTGTCATATGTCATCACCTGGTATGTGCTGTCCTCGCTTTTTCGACCAAAACTCAAAGCCCCAATCAGGTATACACTGTCCGTATTCACAGCAGTGATGTTCGTTCGTGTGATGTTCAACAAGAAAAAAATACGAGGACGCAACATGCCTCGATAATTTTATGTAGCGACAGTATCAATCCCCAATCGTTCTCATTGATAGTGTGCAATAGGCCACGACCAATTCCTACAACGGTGAGGTGGCATACTGCAGGCTCGCTTTTTATTCTTGTTGCATTTTGGGGAGCAATTTCTTTGCTGAACTATGCTGTTGCTTCTGCTATCCTACGCTTTGGCATCGGTTTACATCGGGCTAAGCCGGGAATGCATACCGAGAATATCAGTCCCAATCATAGTCGAACGCCAAATGTGGATCCTCGCAATCGCTTGCCTCGGTTTCAGGCTCCGGATATGGCCAGCGAGGAGGAAGCTTCCATTTTGGTTTCCCGTTTATCTTGCTATACAGCACCGGGTTGTAATTTTGGTCGAGCCACCCTTCAAGGTATTCGGCCACATCTGCACCAGTCTCATCCAGACGATCTCGCAATCGCCGCTCCAACCTCCTACGCAATCCCCGTCTAAAGTGTACGCGCGCATTGCGCGGTGCGCAGAAGGAGAAACCGATTCGCTGAATGAGGGGAAATTTCCTTGTCACTGCGTTCTTCATCGAGTCAGATTTACTCCATGGCCAAGTGCGGATGATTTCACGGAACTCGTCGAAGTCTTCGTAGGCATCTTCGGAGAACACGACGCGGAATTCGAGTGTGGTGAGATTTGGAGCTTGTAGAATATTTATAATTTGTTGCGTCTCGGCACCGTTGACAGCAAGCGAGGTCGAGAACATGGTGAGGGCCGGGAATGCAGGCAGATGTTTCATCATCTCTGTAACTTGGGACATATCTGTGCAAGAATCAGTGTGTGAAGGTGACCAGCACAGTGAATACTCACCTAAATCAATTGGCAGTAGAGATAGATTTACGAGGGATGGGTTGGCGAGGCATAGCAGTCTTTCCGTAGCACGTATGGAGCATGGCTTCTCACGGCCAAAAGTACTTTCGGTGAAAGTAAACGCCAATGTTTTGAGTCCGGTTGGCTGGGAGTGCTCTACCATCCGAATGAGAAAATCGGAGTCGGGATCCTTGGGATCGCCGCAGTTCATGACCACCAGTTCCTCCAGTGCGGTGAGATCGAATGTTGGTTTTCGACCGGTGGGCGTACGTGGTGACCATTCATCCTCCGAACCGTAATCCAATTCAAAAGCGTCTGCCTTTGTGTTGGAAAGTGTGAGGAGTCGGAGTTTTCCACACGCAGCAAGGAGTGTCGCGAGCTCATCGAAGCCATCGAGGTCAAAGTTGTTGAGATACAGTTCGTTTAGGTTCGGGAACAAGCCGAGGTAGGCAACCGCCATTCGTATATCGATGAAATCGTCGGCGTTCCAATCGACAACGCGGACGTTAGGCATGACGGAAAATTTGGGCGGGACCACGGCACCGCTGATTTTCTTCGAGACCGCACAACTCGACCACGCTCTGTGCGGTCCCGACCAGTGTCAGAGAATTTGACCTTTTTGACGATGGTCTGAAGTTTCGGCGTCCGAAGAAGCATGGTGTGCCACCATGTCATGTCGTGCGAACAAGCGAAATGAATAACGGAGAATAGGTGTTCTATGGCAAAGGTCCGCATCGTTTTGGACACGAGCGACATGGCGCGGAGGGAAGACACGTCGTCAGCATTGTGTGCAGCAATTTCGTAGGCTATCTCTGGCGGTATTCGCGACCCTGTGGCTAGATTGAGAACCGTATTTGACTCTGCAGGAAATTGTACAAACAGGCGGCCTCAGAAGCGCGTCTGGGCATGTTGTCGTGGTGAGTCTCTGAGAGAAGAAACCTGGTGTGACGAGGGCACGTGATGTGACTGACGCGACACGTTTTACCCCTGAGTACTTAACAGTATTAAGCTGAAGTTCGTGTTCGGTGAACGCCTGTTTGCCCTGGGCTTTGCCCTTTCTGTTCGTCAGATCCGAGGGACTGTCCGTCCAGTACGCATCCCATTAACATAGACGATGAAGTATTTTTAAGGAGTATTGAAAAGATTGGGTGACTTCCCGTAAGATATAAATATTCCAGCGCGACTTTCGAGGGTGCCAGTGATGCGATCAGCCTGAAAGATATTGTCACCGTCTGTGTTTCCCGCGAGCAAGATAATATATTTATGCATTGATGCAGCACAAAATCCAGTCAAAAGTTTGCCGCGCACATCAGCAAACCCTGATTTCTCGGGTAGCACTCTGGAGCACCCTGAGAGCCCTACAGAGCACTACAGAGCAAAAAACCCTTACTATGGCACTACAGGCACTATGGGGCACTATGGGCCGCTCTGTAACACTCTGTAGCGCTCCATAGATACCCATAGTGCGAAAAAATCGGGATTTGCTGATGCAAGGCCACATAGCTAGCTAGGACCGAATCGGCCCCGCATACAGCAACATGAACTTGACTGAAGGCAAGCTGAAAGAATGTCTCGAGACTTTGAATTCAACCGAAAGGTGTCCATACAGCTAATTTTGCGTGGGTGTTGCCCTGGTAACCTCGAAAAGGCTGCGGCCTTATGAATATGGGGGTTACCAAGCATTTTGAGTGCAAGAGAGGCCAGAGAGTTCGTGATGGAGGCGCGGATCAAAGATCTCTGTCCCAAAAGGGATATTCCAGGATACGAAAGTCTATTCGGGGGTAGGGACCGCCCAATAGATTCAGGCTTAATGTGTTGATGGGAGAATAAAGGCCGGCCACTTTAAGGTGATAGGATTGATGGGGTCCTAGTGATTGACAACGGCTAAGGTCGACAATATTCCGGGGGAATAAATAAATTTTACGGGAAGTCACCCATTATAATATAGCAGTAATAGGCTGTGTATGGCGTCAGTTGGAATGGCATTCGTCGCAGCACACTGGCCACATACCAATAATAATCAATCCCAAAGAAATTCCGGGTCTAACTCTGGGACCTCCGCATCACTTGCTTCAGTTTCAGGTTCTCTGGAGCCGGGCAACTTCCATTGTGGCTTTCCGTTAGTTTTGCTGTACATCACCGGCTTGTACATGTCGTCGAGCCACCCTATATCAAGGTATTCGGTGACATTCGCACCAGTCTCTTCCAGACGGTCCCTCAACTGCCGCTCCATCTTCCTTCTGAATCCACGTCGGAAATGCATGACAGAGTTCCGCGGAGCGCAGAAATAGAACCCGATTCAGCGGATAAGTGGAAACCTTCGCGTCAAAACACTCTTCATCGACTCTGAATCATCCCAGGGCAGACCATCGAGCAGTTCACGGAAATCCAGGAAATTCCCCTCATCGTCGTCAAACCTGATTCGGAAATTGAGGGCGGTGAGATTCGGGGCCACCGGCAGAGAATCGAGCGCTGGTCTTGCCTCGGAGCCGAGAGGGAAGCCAGATTGAGAGCATGGTGAGCGCCAAAAACGTAGGTAGACGTTTGAACATGCCTCCCATCTCACGCTCTATTCAACAGTTAGTCCACTCGTCTGACCAAGCACACGCACAATATTTGCTCACCATATAGCATAATAGCTAGATCGGCCAAGGATGGGGCTGCGAGGCGTAGAAGGGTTTCCATCGCGAGCATGGAACACGCCTCTTCACCGTCGAGACCTTCGACGAAGGTCAACGATTTAAGTCCAGCGGGCCGCGATTGTTCCACCAACTGGACAACATAATCAGCTTCGTCAAGATCTCCGCAGTCTCTGATCACTAGTTCCTCCAGCGCGGTGAGATCAAAATTTAGACGTTTCTGCTTGGCCGGAGTCGACTCGGATGACATCCCGGAATCATCCTCCCCAGCATCATCCATGTTACAAAGTGAGAGGACTCGGATCCTTCCGCACGCAGCAAGGAGTGTCGCAAGATGATCAAAGTTCTCCAGCAGCAGGCCACTGAGATAGAGTTCCTGAATATTCGGGAACAAACCCAGGTAGGCGACTGCCATTGGGACATGCATCGTTGGAAACACGTTCGAGGACCATTCGACCACGCGGACGTTGGGCATGACGGGAATCTTGGGTGGAACTGCGGCATCGCGCAGATCTTTCCGAGCCCGCACCATTCGACCGCCATTCAGACGATCGACCTCTGAAAACTTGACCTTTTTGACGATGGTCTGAAGTTTCGGCGTCCGACGAACCATGGTCTTCCACAAGGTTATGTCTTGTGCGCAGGCGAAGTGGATGTCAGAGAAAAGGTGTTCTATGGCAAAGGTCCGCGTCGTCTTGGACGCGAGCGACATGGCGCGGAGGGAAGACACGTCGTCGGCATTGTGCGCAACGATTTCGTGCACTATCTCGGGTGGTATCCGCGACCCTAAGGCTGAATTGAGAACCAAGTAATTGATTCTGCAAGATTGTACAAACGGGCGGATTCGTACGCGTCGGAGTGCCTTGACATAATTGTGGTGGTGGGAAGAAAAGTCTGATTGTGACTGCGATGTTACGAGTCCTAATTTATTAGGATTCGTTCTTGTCAGCGGTTTGTCCGCGAAAATTTTTGTCAAATTCAGCCCTCGGACGTCACTTTTTTTTTGATCCGTTATCACGTGGGGTCACATTTCGGTCACAATGGGCTCCTTTGCTTTTTGCCATCACATTCAGCCCTCGAATCCTCGTTCACGTGCCGTCACATTTCAGTCACAGTGCACTCCTGGATTTTGCCATCACATTCAGCCCTCGAATCTTCATTCACGTGCCGTCACATTTCAGTCACAATGGGCTCCTTTGCTTTTTGCCATCACATTCAGCCCTCGAATCCTCGTTCACGTGCCGTCACATTTCAGTCACAGTGTACTCCTGGATTTTGCCATCACATTCAGCCCTCGAATCTCCTTTCACGTGCCGTCACATTTCAGTCACGTGTACTCCTGGATTTTGCCATCACATTCAGCCCTCAAAACTCCTTTCACATGCCGTCACATTTCAGTCACAATGCCCTCCCGGTTTTGCCATCATTCAGCCGTCGAATCTTCATTCGTGCGGTCGCATTTCGGTCACAGTGTCATCCTGCCCTCGAACGCGTCTTATCAATCCAGCCCTCGAACGTCTCTTCACCACATCCTTCAATCGCCTTTTGTTCTTTTTTTCGTCACTCGTTTACCCGCTTGGGGGTTTTGTCTGTATTCCCTCTCTTGTACCCCCTATTTTCAAAATTAATCGTTGCTTCGTTGTCAGGAAGTCCGGCATTCTATCGCCTTTAGCTGTCCTCATGCCTCCTCGCCGTCGTCGAGCTCCTGTGCTCATCGTACCTGTGAGCCGCCAATGTCATATCTGTTGCCCTACTCTGAAAATCCGTCCAGTCGCCGACTCTTTCTTCCCTTTCCTCGCTGTCTCGGTCTTCCACGCCGCCTTCACTTTCTTCCCCTACCTCGCCGTCTCGCTCGTCCCCACTGCCTCTTCTTGCCCCGGTCCACGACGTATGCATGTCTACTTTGATTTTTTTTTTACCTATCCTTTCACTCATTGTTAAAAGTTTGTTTATTGGCAGAGTCTTTCTAGTCCGCGTCCTGTTGTGAGTAATGGTTCTTCTTTTGTTGTTCCCCGCTCATCTCAGCTATGTAGTTGCGCAGGTCCAGCCTTACCTTTGGTCTCCTGGCGGCTTTTCGCGGCCATTCAATGTTCTCGTGTTCTTGGCCAGTGTCGTTACCTTGGAGATAACTTGCCTTCCGCCCCCGCTCTCCTCCGTGGCTTGATTGGCGCCGTTGTCTCCACACTCTCCGAAGTCCTTCCTTCTCTCATAAATCACGACTATGTTTCGTCACGTTCAGCTCTCTGGGCTGATATGTCGTGTCTCCGCTCTCCTCCCTGTCGTAGAGCCTTTGTTTGCAGGTGACATTGTTGTTCTTAATCCCTATTGCTGTTCTCATCTATCCTCGTCAGATGCGCCTGACCTCCCTCAGGCAAAGCGTTTTTTTCCTCGCTCTGAAGTTATCCCATGGTTATCTGCGGCACCTTGATACGTTTATTACTGATCCTGTCCGCTCTCACCTTGTGTACACTTTGTTGCAACGTATCCGTAGATTTGCAACGATCACAGCAGCTGTGTATTTCCCTATTGCGCCGTCTCCGCCGTAGCAATATTATTCTTTGTTTGCATTTGCATTGGCTTTGTCGCTTGTCGAGTGTCGCTGTTTTCACCGCTCTTGTTCCAATGTTATGGCCGTTGAGGCTGCCGATCCAAAGCTAGTAGCCTTCAATGCCTCTATCCGCGCTGCTCTTTCCGATTCCAACTTAATTTCAGCGTGGCAACAGGCCCACCCGGATGTTCGCGACCCTCTTCTTTTTTTCTGCCCTTGCCAACGAGCTGACGATGTTTCTTGCTTTGTAGCCTTGCTCTGATTGTGTTCGTTTGCACCTCCAGTGTTTTCCTGAACAAAATTCTGTGGGCTGTACGGAGTGTGTGGCCCGCAAAGTTCGATGCCCCGACTCAGGATCTCTTCTTGTTTTCGCACACGAAAAAATGCGCACTACGCTGTTTTCGCCGACTTCCTCGCCGCTAGGTCAAAGTTGCGCACCAGGCGCGTTCGTCGCAAGCCTGTTGCCTCTCGGACTCATGTTGTATCTTCCGCTCGTATGTTCCGTCTTGCTAGTCAAATCACTCTTCCCGTCTCACCATGCGCTCAGCTGTGGTCCCTAAATTGACCCCTCCTTTGTGTTATCCACTTTCACGCCTGCTCCTAATTTTTCCCATCTGGGTCCGTTGTCCGCTCGCTCTCTCCGCTCGGTCTCATGCTGACATTAATCCCAGACCACCATCCTATGATATGCGAACCAACAACACCCTCGTCTGATTGCCTTGATACAAGTACGCTTTTGTTTTGGGAGCTTAGTTTTCTCGTCCCTCACTTCCTTTTTTGCTTCGTAGACAACCAGCATGTGCCGCCTTCTCGCGCGGCTCAGTCCTAGTCTGACATCTGACGATGCCATGGCACCCTCTCCACCTCCGGCGTGTACCCCTGCCTCGGAGGCGTCTGCTCCACCTCCGGCGCGTACCCCTGCCATCGGAGGCGTCTGCCTCCACCTCCGGCGTGTACCTCTGCCTCGGAGTCGTCCGCTCCACCTCCGGCGCGTACCCCTGCCTCTGAGGCGTATGCTCCACCTCCGGTGCGTACCTCTGCCTCGGACGCATCTGCTTCTCGTCGAGTGTCTCACTTGGGTGGGTTTTGTTCGCTCTGTCTCGTTTTCGGTCTACTTAATTTTGTTCTGGCAGTTTCTGACCTGGAGAGGCTAAGAGATCCTGGTGTATTAGACGATTTATAGACGATACCGATCTGAAGCTTCTCGTCGGTGCCCTTGTCCGTCGAAATTCGCGCCTCGAGGGTGTTTATCGCTCCCGAATTCTCCCTCCTCTAATCCCCCGCCTTGGAGGTATCTGTTTCCACCTCCGCCTCGTACGTCTGCATCGGAGCTATCGTCTCTACCTCTGGCTTGTGGCCCGGCCCGGGAAGCATCCGATCCTATCAGATTCTCTCACTTGCGTGGGTTTTGCTCGCACTGTCTCGCTTCCCGTCTCCTTACTTTGTGTTGCAGTTTCTATCGTGGAAAGGCTCGAAGAGCCTGTGTGTATTGGACTTGGACCATTATGACATTACCTGACATGAAGCATCTTGTCGGTGCCTCTTTTGCCAAAATTTCACACCTCCAGAGTCTGTTATCTCTTTTAGTTTTTAAGTTAACTTCTGACCTAGTATCAGGGCATCGCATCCCTCCCCTCGACGGGCCGGCTATAGGTATGCCTTCCCTTCCCTTTTTCTTTGTCCCTGGTCATATCCTTACTTCTTCTACCAGACCTTGCTGATCGATTCCGAAAACATCGTCACCTCCCTTCATGATGATATTAGTATTCTGCTTCTTGTGTCGGATATGGAGTTTCGTGAATCACTACCTTCCGAGCATCTTGACGTATGGCGGCGTACTTATCGGCAGGTGGAGTATGCGGTGAACACTTGGGTGGCAGATATGAATATTGCCACCTTAATACACGAGCCCCCTCCGCATGATACTCGTGTACAGATATAATTATTGTAATATAATTCTCGCCGCTTGTCGCTTGTCGCTACTGGCCGCAGTGCAGCTATCGCCTAGTCTCTACGCCATTGTGCCAAATTTACCACTTCGAAGTCCTCTTCGTACCTGTCCGCGTGCATAACTACTTTTTTGGTATGGGCCGCGATCCATTGGTAACTTTTGTACCATGTGACGGGTATCCCTCCGGCCGGTCGTGTTCGCTGGATGCGTAATATGTCGAGTTGGACTTCCTCGTCGCGGGTTCGCAAATAAGCTTCGACTGCGTTGAACTTTACTGGGCCCAGCTGCAAGCGCTTCAGCTGCGGTAGCATTGTTGCGCCATCTGCACAAGCCAAACTGGAAGTAGTCGTCAGCGCCTCCAGTAACCCTGCTGCCGCTCCGTGCATATTCAAGTCCTCCACTGCCGGGCACAGTGCAAAGATGTCTCCTGAATCTGGGTAGCATCTCCCTGTATCGTCAATCTCTAGGCTTCTGATGTTTCGTAGAAGGCCGTGGCTCTTTTTATGTCCGTCACATCGTGTTTGCTGACAATGCGAACTCGCATCTGCTCTAGCTGTGGAAAGTCCAAGCATGCGGATAGCCGACCTGTTGCCCTGCTGCTGCCTCCCATCCCAACGTGCAACGCGCGGATTGAAGTCGAGGTTATTGTCTTCCATTCAGATCTATTTGCCGGTCCAGCGCATTGTACGTTGACCAATGTCAAATGCCGCAGGTTGAGCGATCCTTGGATCACGGCTGCGTACTCTTCTATCGCAGTCTCTCCCCAGTTTCCTGTTCCGACCATGCATAGGGTCCGCAAACTGTCCGTTCGTATCTTGGTGAAAGGCAACGCCACGCCGGCCAGATGCAAGTCGAGTATATTTGGCCACACGTCATCCTTGAACCACGAGTGCGCATCTAGGGGGTGTTCATCGCGGTAATTGTCTGCGTCTCTCTCCGTGTAATGGAGCCGGATGCAGAGTCGTTTGAGTTCTGGCGTCGTCAACTCCCTGCTCAGGGTGCGCATCGCGAGCAAGGTTTCGGTGTCCTCCGTCGCTATAGACAGCGTGCTAGCGCGTTCCAGTTGTTGCCGCATCGCCGTTACTTGTTCCATCGCGCCCTGTGTTGCCCATCCTCCCTCGCTTTCGCTGACATAGCTGTCCGATTCGTCCTCCGATCCGCTTTCTTCGTCAGCAGATGCTCGTCCCCAGCTATGTTTGCACCATGACTCCTCGTCATTTGTCCATTGGAACGATATGTCTAGTTTCCGGTTGGAGGTGCGTGCCAGATAATATTCCAGAGCACTTTGGTCGACGTCGTTCGTAACGAGAGTTTGTATCCAGAATCGCGGCTCCTCTTGTATGAACCGATAAAGAGTCGCTGATGATGCTCTGAGCACCGCTCGTTGTATCAAGAATGCCCTGTGGCAACAAAACGTCGGTTGGAGCAATAATGTACTGAGTATCATATACAGCAGTTCGTTGGGCAGTCCATCCATATCTGTGTAGCAATCTGTTTATATCGACTTCTGTTTAATTTTTTTTTTTCGGGAGGAGGGGGGCGCGAGGGCCTTGTATCGACTGTCCACGTACATTTTTTGGACGGTTGTATCGGCTCTTCTCCCGCCATTGCGCCGCGTTCCGCGTGGACTCCGCTGTGTATAACCCGGTCTCCTATGCTTGACACCGCGCTCATTGGGATTCCTGGCCTGTGATGGTTGTGTTGGCCATTTCCGGACCGACCGATTCTCGAACACCGGTAATTCTCTTTTTGACCGGACTTGGTGCCTCACATATTCCTTGTCCTATGGTGTTGTAGTTCATACCTTATCTGCTTTATAACATGGGGGTCAGCTCCAATATATCGCAAAACCAGACGCACTTTTTTTTAAAAAAATATATACATTATCATCTTTGACCTTCGATTCGAACGGCTATTACCGAGATGCGATGCCCATCAAATCTCTCTCTCTCTCTTTGGTTTTATTCCCCACGGGTGGTACATCGCAGTTGTTGGATCCCTCCCTTGGTGTAATCTTCACGTAAAATTTCACAAATCCACCGAACTTTTCTGCCTCTACCGCGTCTGCTAGCTCAGTTCGTTGTGTCAATGTCCGCAAACCTCGCCCCATCTTACAACCTCTTTAATCCTCCAGTTTATTGCGCCCTAAAACCTGTTCTTCGTTTTGCTGTCCCTTCTATTGCCGGTGAGTCCTTCCTTTTACCCATTGTTTGCGTGTTGTGCTGCGCTTAGTTCTTTCCTTAGACTATCGCAACGATCTCACCATCGTTTAACTCTTTCTCCACAACGGCCATGTCTGCTCCCTCGTCGTCCTCGAGTGTCGCTGGTAATCTTCTCTCCATTTGTCTGACTTGACTTACCGATATTGTTTCTTCCAGCTGCGTTTTCTGCTGCTAACGGGCCAGTCGAGATACTGAGCATAATCTTCGCTCTCGTGTTGGCTGGAGTTGATCCATCTTCTCTGCTCTTTAAAAGACTGCGCTGCGAGTTGGCCCTTGTGTGCCAGTGGTGGAGAGGAGTTGTCGATGAAATGCCGGCTATGTGGAAAACCCTTAGAGTCGCTGCTAATTCTTCTACCGATGACTTGTCAGCCTTCCTCCGCCGAGCAGAATCCCGTACCTTCAACGTCGCTTTCGTACATTGCGGACTTCACCCTTCCGAGGAACGCCTGTCTCACCGACTCCCCGACTTCATGGCCCGCTTCCCACTCGTGGCGCCTTCCTCAGCTCGATGGGAAGAAGTCTTCATCTGTTCGCCTCACACACCCACCGTGCAGGCTGTTTTCGACCTCTTGGACCGCAACGCTTTGAGCGTTCTGCGAGCGTTGACTGTCTCTTGTCGCAACCAGCGCATCAGTCATTTCGGGGCGCAGATACAGCCCGTGAGCTTCAGCTCACGTCTGGATGTCATAACGCGTCTGCAGCTGGACGGTGTGCCCCTGCCTTGGTCTTCCCTTCCAGTCATGCCGTTGTTGGAGGTTATAATCCTGGGTTCTGCGCCTACGGTTGCATGGCCGTCGTCAGCAGAATTCTTTAGCCTTTTTCATACGTCCCCCTCCCTTTCATCCGTCACCTTGGATGGCATAGGATTCTCGGATGTGCCGACTCTTTCGCACCAGTCGATTGTGCTCCCCAACCTCCGCCACTTGAGCCTCACTTTGCGGGCGTTCCATAGCCAGGGCGTTTCCCTGTTGCGTGTTGTGTCCCTCTTGTGTTTACCTCACTTGCACCACCTCGAGCTTCGCATGGACAACCCACGTCTGTATCGTTTTCTAGCCACCATATACACTGGCAGCCGGTCTCCCTCACCCTTGGCCTTGATATGAGCCAGGGTCTGTTGCTCCGGAAATTGTACGCTCTTTTCCCCGGGGTCCACCATCTTGATATTAGGGAGGCCATGGTGAACACCTTAGTGACTTTGGACGGATC
>JARKID010000236.1:0-109712 GCA_029449255.1 Mycena polygramma
CAGGTTAGAATTACAAGCACCGGTAGTCTTGCTTGAGTTTCCAGAATTCCTTTGGGACTCGGCTTCTGCGGCCTCAATTCCTCGAGATCTTGATGGATACGACGCTGATCACTGTCAGCTATGTAGACCGTGGTTGGCGTCTGTTTCGACTCGGTACCTGGACTGAACCTGGACCTACAAGCGGATCATGTCGACTTGTCCGAAGGTTGGCCGTAGTCCTTAGTGGATGGAATCGGATCGCCGTCGCCTATTGATATCTGCGAGGGGGGAGGGGCCGGCGAAAATGTGTCTAAGTCTTGCGGACACATAATATGCCACAAAGAACAGTGTAGGACGTCGAGAGCCGCAGGCTTCCACAGTCCGTTAGGGGCCTTAGGGCAAAAGTTGTGCTTTTAAGTTCAGAGCACCGGAATTCCGAGGCAGCTTTCGCGAGCCAAATCTCTCACCCAAAATCAGCCACAAACGGTGTTCGTTTCGGTGTTTTGTCTCTTATTCGTTCGCACGCAAGCAACATGGGATTCCTCCAGTCAACCCGTGGTACAATTTCTTTCTCAATCGCGACCCGAATGCGCGAGAGTTAGCTTGAAGTCCGTTCTCAGCTTCATCTATCTCAAGCGTCCAGAAAATACTAGCAGCAGGAGCAGCCCAGTCCGTCAAAGAGTCAGAGTTGAACGTTGAACGAGGTTGAAGCGGTTAAGAGCAAAATCATTTGTTTGGCTGCGAGCTGATTTGCAAAATCGACGCGTCTTTTCGCGAACTCCCATTTCGTTTCCTTTACCATGTCGCAGGCCCCAATCTTCGTGATGAGTACGCTCGTTAATACTCACAGTGACCTCCGAGTAATCGTATCCGCGAATAGACACGGCGCCCGCCCGCCAGTCGGGGCGCAAGGCCCAAATGTCAAATATCACCGCTGCCAAAGTGCGCCTCAAAAGATCTTGCCGTGCCGAGTTCTTATTACCCTCTAGACCGTCGCGGACGTCATTCGGACATGTCTTGGCCCCAAAGCTATGCTCAAGATGATCTTGGATCCTATGGGTGGAATATTGCATGTGTTCCGACCGCGATCTCATCTCTGCCGCGACTTATTCACCATCTTAGACTGACGAACGATGGTAACGCCATCCTGCGAGAAATCGATGTCGCTCATCCTGCTGCTAAAAACATGATTGAGCTGAGTCGGACTCAAGACGAGGAGTGCGGCGACGGCACGACCAGTGTTATTATCCTCGCCGGTGAAATCCTCGCACAATCCCTCTCCCAACTGGAACGCGATATCCACCCTGTCGTTATCATCTCCGCGTACAACAAAGCTCTCAAAGATGCTCTCGAGATTGTTAAACGCATATCCGTCCCCATCGACACGACCAACGACGCCGAGATGCTTGCCCTCATCAAGACTTCCATCGGTACTAAATTCGTGATGCGCTGGTCCGACCTGATGTGCAAGCTGGCTCTGGATGCTGTCCGGACTGTCGCGCAAGACGACAATGGCATGAAGACCGTCGACATCAAACGGTATGCACGCGTGGAAAAAGTCCCCGGTGGAGAGATCGAGCAAAGCACTGTCCTGAATGGTGTGATGCTCAACAAGGATATCACGCATCCTCAGATGCGCCGCCGAATCGCGAATCCGAGGATCGTACTGCTCGACTGCCCTCTGGAGTACAAAAAGGGCGAGAGCCAAACGAACATGGAGTTCTCGAAGGAGGGTGACTGGGCTCGGGCGCAAGATATCGAGGAAGAGCAGGTCAAGCTCCTCGTGAAGCGGATATTGGAGTTCAAGCCCGACTTGGTCATCACGGAGAAGGGGATTTCAGGTATGTGTTGTCTGTCAACATGTGCATCCATTTTAACGGAAACAGACACGGCACAGCACTTGCTGGTGAAGCACAACGTCTCGGCACTGCGTCGCGTGCGCAAGTCAGACAACAACCGCATTGCGCTCGCCGTCGGCGCGACCATTGTGAACCGTATCGAGGACCTCCGGGAATCCGATATCGGTACCCAGTGCGGTCTCTTCAATATTGACAAAATCGGGGATGAGTGAGTCGTGCTGCATTTACTCGCGGTTTCTTCTTCTGACTACAATCAAGATACTTCGCATTCCTGACCGAATGCCGCACGCCGAAAGCATGCACCATCCTACTCCGCGGCCCGTCGAAAGACATCCTAAACGAAATCGACAGAAATCTAGCCGACGCCATGAGCGTCGCGCGTAATGTCGTTTTCAACCCGATGCTTGCGCCAGGCGGCGGGGCAACAGAGATGGCTATAAGTGTTGGGTTGCAGGCGAAGGCCCGCAGCATCGTAGGTGTCGAGGGGTGGCCTTACCGTGCGGTAGCAGACGCAATGGAGGTGATTCCACGGACCTTGGTTCAGAACAGCGGAGGGAATGTCATTCGGGTACTAACGGAATTAAGAGTGCGTCATTCGATGTTTGACCGTTTTCGTGTGGTGCTGAGATGATCCAGGCAAAACACGCCAACGGTGAAAACTCCTGGGGGGTCAATGGGGAGACAGGCGAGATTGTAGACATGAAAGTCTATGGTCTGTACGAGTCTGCGAGCGTCAAGGTATGCATACCGCCTTGCTCTTTATATTTCGCTCATACCTTCGACATTTTACAGATCCAGACTTTTAAAACTGCTGTTGAGGTATAGTATCCGAGTGTATCCACATGCTTTATAAACTGATGGGATTGTAGGCTGCCCGAATGCTACTTCGTGTGGACGATGTCGTGCAGGCTGTGCGGAAGGACCGGGAACAGGGCGGCGGCGGCCCAACGGCAGAGGAGATGCAGGAAGGACAGTAGACTAGACATGTACAATTTCGACCCCACGCGACCCCAAAAAAAATCAATCGAGTTTGGATAATTATTGCTATTAGATGTTTTCGCGTTTATCGTAGGTTAGGTTGTTCAAAGCTTGAATCCCAAACTCCGCATGCAGGCGAGATGGTTCTCTACCAACTGCTTGCATTTGTCATCAGCTTCGGACGTGGAAGTATTGAGGAAGCAGTCGTCTCGCGCGGATTTGGTTTTGGGACAAGCGCAACACCTGGAGGGCGCCAACTTCAGCGGCTTCCGGACGCAAGATGAGGATGAATATGGCCGCACGGTTTAAGACCCTCGGGATTCAACGGGTTGACTTTGGGGTTGGTCGGATCGTATGGGGTCGGAGGCGTGGACGACCACAGTGATGTTATCTAGCGCCAGCAGTCGTAAGTTTCAGTGCTATTGAAGGGCGGCTCGCGGCGCACTTTTTCGAACATGAGAGTCGGAAGCCGGAGGCGGCAGTAAACAACGGTACACTCGGGCCGATTACTAATGCTACATTTTACAGCATATGGGCAATTAATATCGTCTAGTACATCCAGGGCCTGTAGATAATTGACAAAATGAAACCATCGTCCGTCCTCGCGTCCTCCGTCTAT
This sequence comes from Mycena polygramma, assembly GCA_029449255.1. Taxonomy (NCBI): domain Eukaryota; kingdom Fungi; phylum Basidiomycota; class Agaricomycetes; order Agaricales; family Mycenaceae; genus Mycena; species Mycena polygramma. Next base: position 3,436 of record JARKID010000236.1, read on the forward strand.
TTGTAGGCACTGTTGATCGGATTCAGAAAGAAAAAAGAGGCCGAAGCGGAAGCACGAACTTGCAACAGAGCATTATTCAACTCTGCGAGGGCAACAACGCCATCACCAGCCCAGCGACAAGCCCCGCGGGAGCGACGGTCGCTCTCCACAGTATCTTCTCGGCATGCGCAAACGACAACCGAAATCCAAGGCGATTAACGACCCAGAAAGGACTACGGATGAAGACTGCCTGCAAGAGGCTGAAAGGCGCTGGGAAAGTATATGGGGTCGAATACCGGACAACTGCTCGCACAAAAGATGCGCGCGCAGTCCGGCCTACTTTGGAGGAGTAGGCGTCCCATCCGGTGGTGTCGGGGTCCAGACCTCGTCCCTGCACGACGAGGATTAAGAGCGAGCAGGATATAGCAACGAGAAGGGCGAAGAACATGAAAAGGACAGTGGTGCGTGTCTGCATAGGGGTAGGAATTAGTGTAACGAGTGAGGTAGGTGCAAAAAAGGTCTCTTCAAGTGCCATAGACAACCAAGAAGTGCCCAAAATGAATATCGGGAGAAAGTAAAATGTGATAGGAAAGATGATGCGATAAAATCCGAGGGCAAGAAAGTGCGCAAAAGATAGACTGTGTTGAACTTTGAAAAGGAAAAGAGGGCTCGGTGGAGATGAGAAATGGAGCTGGAAGGCGTGGAAAACGAAACAAACAAGAAGGATATTGAAAGAAATGCTTCCAGCAAAAGGAACAACAGGGAGGGCGGTTAAAAATATTAAAAGGGTAATGGCGAAGGGAACATTAAAGATTGTCCATGGGCGGATCAGGACAGAGGACGAGAAGATCATTAGCATGATCTCCCTTGCCCCAATGTAATCAAAGGCGGTACGAGAAATTGTTGGCTGGTATGGTGGGTGCATCACATAGCTAACGAGCAGTCCGAAATAGGACAAATGGGTCGCGAGTTCCAAGAAATGGAGGACGCTGATATTCAAAGACTTGTCAGGCGCTGCGAGTGGATTGCGAAATTAAATCCGCCTACCGGGGCGTGCAAAGCGCATCATAACGCAAGCCAATTCGGGAGGTCGAAATAGATTGGGAGGCCGCGTCCGAATGAGAGGGCCCGTTTTTCCACAGGTTGAGAAGACTAGAAATAACGACCTCGTGCGATATGAGTTGGCTTGGACAGTCGGCGCTCAACAGTTCGACAACTAGACAGAGTCAGCAAAACAGCAAACGACAGCAAAATCAAAAGATCTGTACCGCGGAGTCGATGAGTTGAATCGTCACCAACGCGAAATGAAGTCCAAAGAACCTGTTCAATTTCCGCCGTGGTTCGATATTCGTCAAGAAATAGAACCCAGGTATTGATAACCTGCTCATCCAGTTGGTACAGGGCATTCTCGTTCGTTGCGCTCTCCGCCCAACGGTTCCAGACGTCCGAATGAGGTTTCTTTCTTAATTGCCTCGTTCTTGCTTCGAGGAGAACAACGAGGCGGAAAGCGGTTTCGCCGCAGACGTCCGCCCTATTGAGAGGGCAAATGCGTTCAATGGAAACACGGTCAGGGTGGTCGCCTAGTTGGAGAACGGCGTCCGAAACGCTCGGGAACGCCTCGGAGCGCACGGCGTTCCCGTTGACCGGGGCTGGACTCAGAAGGGAGCTGGTTTCGGAGGGCATGGCGGGTAGGGGGGCCAAGGTTTCTCAGCAGGTTTAATAGCACTTTCGGTCGAACGTTTGAGGAATGAACGTGGTGCCCATGAGCGCGTCAAGTAGCCGTGTTGACATCTGTTTAGAACGACTCTGCAACGACTACCACGATGAGCGCGGTCCATACACCACTTCTCGACGCGCAGATTGAGCCGGACGAGGTTGTAGGAAACACAAACTCCGCCCCGGCCTCGAACAATGCTCGCCCCGTTGTTCTCACTCCCACAAGTCGCGCGACGGAGCAAATGGCCACGACTGAGAGTGACGCCGAGGCTGGTGAATGTGCCGGGCTGCTTTTCTTCACCTCTTAGCTCACTCGGATACACAGGCATAGCAGGGATATTTCGTCAAGTGGGTGGTCTGCTGCGTTCATGACAGCACGTAGCTTCATCACAGTCACCAGTCTGCACACCCATTAGCCCTCTTATTCCTCTTCCTGTTCCGGACGGCTGCCATCACGGTATATCTACTCTCTGGATTCCTTACAGGTCGGTCAAATCTTGTGTAAAGGTTGTAACTGAACTTGCGAAGATAATTATGTGCTTTCAACCGTTGCGGTCGTCGTTCTGCTGGCTATGGATTTCTGGAATTGCCGCGTTCGCGTCCTATATGTCGCTCTTGTTCTGGCCTAACTTTCCGTCAGAATGTTGCAGGGCGCACTTTAGTGGGTTTACGATTTTGGAATCAGGTAAGTTATGCAGCTCGCTCTTTCCTCCACCGGTCATCCGCATTAATTGTGACTTCTATAGGTCGACGAGGACGGGGAAAGCTACTGGGTCTTTGAAAGCCGGGATGTAAGCTGAGACGCGCACCACCAAAATCATCGTTTTGATCTTTCTTTTCAGCCCTCCCGGCCAGCCAATGCAGTCGACTCCAAGCACGTCCCTCTTCTCCCCTGTTGATTGTGTATTGATGCGCAGACCTCACTCCAGGATGTTCTGGGTGTGTACCAGCACTCACATCTTCAATCCTTTCTGATGGAATATAGATCGCCATCTACGTCTTTCCACTCCTTTGGGTCGCGCTCTTCATTGTGTCGTTGCTGAGATTCAAACTCACGTCAGTTCCACTTCTTCCATGGATCAAATTGACTGACGCAGCTCAGTTTTGTGCCCATTGTCGTCCTCGCGCTTGTCTTCAACATCACAAATGCGGTGGGATTCACATATGCGTTCGTGTCAGAGTCCTTTGGCTTCAAGGTATCGCTAACCCCGAGCAGGGACCGTGAGGCAAGACAACGGTGGGCGAACAGTGTGAGCTCAGGTTGGGGTTTGGGTGGGCTCGGTGGGCTTGGGGGCCAGCTAATTAGCGGTGCTGTGCAAAAAGGTGTAGGCCGTGTCTTCGGTTGAAAGGATTCGTATACTGTGTTTTATATCATAATGTTAAGGCGTCTCCAGATTAAATTGCACTGTCCGTCTGTCGCAAATTGCATACCCTATCGAGGTACTTCGCGGTTTGCGCATTGTTATTACAGGGAGAATCGCGGTCTAATTTCTATTTGTTAATGGTATTATACTGTCAACCTGTGCCCGCGCTTCCATCTTTTTCTGGTTATTTTTTGCGACAGCGTACAGGAGACCCGCAAAAAAGCCGACGCTAATCGCCGATACTGACCCAAGCGTGACAGGATCACCAAAGAACAACATCCCAGACGCGGCGACAGGCAATTTATTCAAAGCTCCGACCATGCTGGAGGATGTACGAGGTCAGTTTCACCACCAAAGGAGTGGTGACAGTAGATTTTACCTGTACGTTGTACTGCTGGTGGTGCGCACACACCATGCTGTGGTGTATGAGATGCCCACCGCCGCTGCTCCGGAGAAGGCAATAGCAGAAAGCAAGATGTGGCGAGTTTCTGGAGGACTGGAAAGAGGACACGTTGGTCTCAGTCACTGTAGAACAATGTACTTCGAATGCTCACAAATTACGAGCCAAGTTTTCGGAACCCCAGTCTTCTACGATAATGGAAAATACGGCGAGGACCGGGATCGATCTGTTTTGAGTTTAGCGGGAGCCGCCGCTGGGGTCAACCCGACTTACAACAAGTTGGAGTAGAACATGGAATCCCAATCCGAGAAACCCGTCACTTTTATTCTTTTACGCATCGACAGGACCTGAGCTGTTGATTAAAATGAGGAATGGCCAAGATGCCCTGGCTTACATAGGCTGCACTTGTGAGACAGTTCACCAGCATCCAGAAGTACCCGACGTTCAAATTGCGGACGACGCCTTTCACCATCTGGAGAGACGCGGTGCTGATTCCAGTGCTTCCTGTCGGCATCGAATCCCCCAGTGCGCCGGTTACATCTGTCCATGCGGCAATCATGGACGAGATGACCTGAAAATTGTAAGTTAACAGCCGACATATTTATGTTTGATCGCTACCATGAAAATAAATGAGATGAACGTGAGGCCCGTCACTCTACCACCGAACCATATGACTTCACCATAGGCCTATGCGGGAGTAAGAAAAGATACCGGATGAGTTTACTTTCAACTTACGATGAGTATAATCGTCAAGTTTTTGAAAATCGTGTACACAGGGATGCTGAGAAATTGCTGGGTACATTAACGATGGAACGAAGGTGGAGATTATAAGACGTACCAGACTTTTCGAGCCGGTATATATCACGGTCACTAGCATGAAGCTTATAGGGAACCAAGCCTTCGCGTCTTGCATGTCAAAGGCTCTAAACGAGATGATTCCCGCCTTCTTTACAATGGCCACGCAGCTGATGCATACCAGACTTTGTATGCAAAGCTAGAGGAGAATTCGCGTCATGGACAGCGGGGAAACCCGACTTTGTGGCCCACCAACAAAAAATTCATAGAAAAGTTTGCGCCAGACACCACAAACTGGAGAGGAATTTTGTTATTGAGCCCCAACGCCTGCCATACAGCACGGATACGCACTTTATTTATGACCGTCATTAGGATGGACGCAAAGCAATAGCATGCTATCGGAGGGACTTGCAGGGCGGCATAAACACACATCCGTAACTTTGCAGTCGTAAGAACTCACTCGCCGAAATGGGTGCCTCTTTGACTGCCCCTGTGGCGAGGGCCTTTCTCATTTCAGCCTCATCTGGGGTTTTTGTAGAGGCCATCCTGCAAAATTGAATGAACGTCGTTGACAGCAAGTAGCGAGCCCGGGCCGGATTCGGTCCGCTGCACGTGCGCCCAATCTTGGCCTAACTTCTCGTCGCGTCCAAGTCGCGTCTCATTCCTTCTCGTTCAATCGAGAGATCCGGAATTCACAAGGCCAAGTATAGCTGTTTCCAAAAATTCTCAACCAATAATCAATTTCTTGCAAATGTTGTTGTGACGTGTGTACCGACACCTTTGACCGCGACCACGAACACAAAAGTTAGCAAGGCTTCGGCGAATCGGCTTCTCACCAATTTCCGTCTAAATGGCTTCCTGGATCTCCACTGCTGCATCCATTGGCATGGCTGTCGGTCCCCCGCTGGTAAGGCCTTGCAAACGTTGTCCAGATTTCCGACGTCCTCATGTACTTGACAGGTCTACGCTGATCAGGCATTCTCGATCGTCCGCAAGAAGTAGGTGTTCAGTGGTCCTTCTTGTGGCTAAGCTTACCCATTAGGGATGCGACGGGTTTCTCGCGGGATGTCTGTGCCATTCTGTCCGTCCAAACTCTCATTTTTGTCGCGCGCGTCACTGACGCGATTCAAGTCTTATTGCCAACATCACGAGATGTTTCTTCTGGCTCGGGTCAGTCTGTACCTGAACCTCCCAGATCTTAGGCTTACTCTCGTGCCTCAGAGATCATTTTGAATTCGTGAGTTCGGTCGGCTATCTGGCATGTAAATACTAAACGAACCGCAAAAGGCCCTATTATTCCAGTCAATCTTCATGATATTTGCCCAGGTGTCTACCAGCGTTTCCACTCTTCCGTCGCCGTCGCTCTGACACGGTCCTTGAACAGCTTGCACTTTTATACATCTGTATTCTCTACCGACCTCGCATCAGCCCTGAAAACCTAGGAGGCTCCTCTAGACCTTTTTCGTTCTGGCAGTGGTCAACATACACTCAACACGTTGAATTTCTGGCCGGCCTGATGTGCGCATATATCCTTTCACTTCTGCCGTTCGCCTCATAATTGTTCTGCGTCTAGTCTGTTGCAAGCTATACTCTTCCTCATATTAGGTCGGTTCCAAGCCTTCGTGGCGGTCCTGGGCTTCATAGCACTCGGGCTAGAAAGCACCCTACCGATACCCCAGCTGATCAGGTGTGTTCTTGCCCTGAAATTATGGCCGACATTTAGATCGAAACGCCCGCAGCAATTACAAGCAACGCTCACTGTATGGCTTCAGAATGTCAACATTGGTCGGATGGGCTGGAGGCGATGCTTTCAAGTGCGGCTCTCGTATTTTGTTCGGCCTAATTCCTGACTTGGCTGGATAGGACCGCGTATTTCTTCTGGCAGGGGTCCCCAGTCCAGTTCAAAGTCTGTGCTGTCTTCCAGCTGTCTATAGATTTCGGTGGGTCAACCATCACAGTTGTCGGTGCAATGGATATTGACTATCGTCGCAGCCATCGTTGTTCAACGGGTTCTGTATGGAAACGAACCACCCCTCAGCGTCCTTCTAGACGACGAAGACCTCGAGCAGGCGCTTGCACTGGATGAAGACTAATTTTATTGCTTGGGTGCCGTGTATAGTATTTTACGATCGGTGTATAGAAGCGTGTATGCAGCATGTTGTTAGCCACGCCTTCCCTTGAGCTAGACCTGTTCCCCGAATTCCTTCGAAAACTCCCAGCGAAATGGTGAGCGAAATTACTGTCTTAGCGTCGCGGACCATATGTTTGAGCAAGCCAGCGTCGAAATCTAACTCCGAGGCCGCCGGTCAATAAAGCACAACAGAGTTACAACGCATCCCGGGCTTTCTCATTTCTTCGACCTGCTACGCCCACCTTGTTCCCAGGTCTTCCAGTCTTTTTCTTTTCTACCTTCGCGCGCTAAAACACCTCTCCAGTCATGGAACCTCCCAAACCTATCGCGTTTTGCGAACACCTTCAACTAACGAGCGTCGGGGTTCAGCCAGCTTCAATATCATTTCAGGTCCGTCATTGTAACGCGCTGAAATACTCTATTCATGCTGAGGCCTTCCCTCAGACGTTGACCCTCGAATCCGACCACTTCATATGTGTCCGGGAAAAGGTCAACGAGCAAAACCAGGTCGTCATCATCGACTTGGCCGACGCCAATAATGTCCTGCGGCGACCCATTTCTGCCGAATCCGCTATCATGCATCCCACCCAGAAGATTCTGGCCCTTAAAGGTACCTACTCCGCTGTCTGTGTCTCTGGCTACTGCTGACGTGTTGCCTGCGCTGCGCAGCGGGACGGACTCTGCAGATATTTAACATTGACACCAAACAAAAGGTCAAGTCCCACGTCAACGATGCGGACGTGGTTTTCTGGAAATGGGTCTCGGATACGACCATTGGAATGGTCACCGAATCGTCGGTTTTCCACTGGACAATTGCCGACCAAACATCACCGCCTCAGAAAATATTCGACCGCCACCCCACCCTTAGCGGTGCGCAGATAATCAACTACCGCGTCACTCCCGATGAGAAATGGCTCGTCCTCGTCGGCATTTCGGGCAATACCACGAATCCTTCTGCTTTCAAAGTCAAGGGATCCATGCAGCTTTACAGCAGGGAGCGAGGCGTCAGCCAGCCCATTGAAGGGCACGCTGCCGCATTTGCGGAGATAAAGCAGGAGGGTCACCAGAAACCGACAAAGTTGTTCAGTTTCGCAGTTCGGACTGCGACTGGCGCCAAGGTATGTCCATTCACTGTCAACACATCCACTCGACCGACCAAATTCGATAGCTCCATGTCGTTGAAATTGACCACACGGCTCCTGACCCCCCTTTCGTGAAGAAAGCTGTCGATGTCTACTTCCCACCGGAGGCAACAAACGACTTCCCCGTCGCAATGCAGGTTTCCAAAAAGCACGGCATCATTTACCTCGTCACAAAGTATGGTTTCATCCATCTGTACGACTTAGAATCCGGCGCTTGCGTATACATGAACCGTATATCCGGGGAGACTATCTTCGTCACTGCCGAGCACGAGGCCACCAACGGTATCATTGGTGTCAACAAGAAGGGTCAAGTTCTCAGCGTCAACGTCGACGAGCAGACCATCATCCCATACATCTTGACCGTCCTCAACAACACCGAGCTTGCATTCAAATTGGCCAGCCGCGCGAATCTGCCCGGGGCGGATGACTTGTACGTCCAACAGTACAACCAACTTTTCCAGAGTGGGCAGTACGGGGAAGCGGCAAAGATTGCTGCCAACTCACCAAGAGTGCGTATTTTCTGCTCTCTTCTTCGCGACGCCTTCCCATGGTCGTTCTAGGGCATTCTGCGCACCGTTCAAGTAATCGAAGCCTTCAAGACCGCCCCCGCGCCTCCTGGCGGCCTCTCACCAATTCTCCAATACTTCGGCATCTTGCTCGAGAAGGGTGAACTCAACCACCTCGAATCTCTGGAACTTGCACGACCCGTTCTGGCCCAAAACCGCAAGCAATTGCTGGAGAAATGGCTCAAGGAAAACAAGGTGGGTGTTGTTTCCTTGCGTCGAAATATCGTCTGATCTCGTCGTAGCTCACGTGCAGTGAAGAGCTCGGCGACATCGTTCGCCTTCACGACATGACCCTTGCTCTCAGCGTGTATCTGAGGGCTAACGTTCCCAACAAAGTCGTCGCTTGTTTCGCAGAGACCGGCCAGACGGAAAAGATCGTCTTATATTCGAAGAAGGTCGGATACAGCCCGGACTACTTTGCGCTGTTGCAGCACGTTATGCGAACAAATCCTGAGAAGGGAGCCGAGTTTGCGGCGCAACTTGTCAACGATGAATCGGGACCGCTTGTTGACGTTGAAAGAGTAGGTCGTTGACTGATGTTCCGTCGAAATTGCTCATTCCTGTGTTCAGGTCGTGGACGTTTTCATGTCCCAGAACATGATCCAACCTGCGACGTCGTTCCTACTCGATGCGTTGAAGGAGAATCGGCCTGAACAGGGTCCCCTTCAAACCCGCCTGCTCGAAATGAATCTTGTCCACGCTCCTCAGGTCGCGGACGCGATCCTTGGGAATGAGATGTTCACTCACTACGATCGTCCTCGAATTGCCAACCTGTGCGAGAAGGCTGGTCTATTGCAGAGGGTGCGACTCTTTGTTCATAAGCCTGTGAATTGTCGGTTTTAACCTCGATACAGGCTCTCGAACACTACGAGGATCTTGCTGATATCAAGCGAGCGATTGTGCATACCGCTGCCCTTCAGCCCGAGGTTCGTCTATGTCTACTGCATGGATTGCGTTGTTGATGGGTTTGCAGTGGCTTGTGAACTACTTTAGCAATCTCACTACAGAGCAGTCCATGGCCTGCCTGCAAGAAATGCTGAAAGTCAACATCCGCCAAAACTTGCAGGTCGTGATTCAGATTGCGACCAAGTACTCGGATATCCTTGGGCCAGTCAAGCTGATCGAGATGTTTGAGAGTTTCAAGAGTTTCGAAGGTGCATACGGTCTTTCCCTCTGCGACGAAACAGCTTCTAACTCTCTCTAATAGGTCTCTACTACTACCTCGGCTCCGTTGTGAACCTCAGCGAGGATCCTGAAGTCCACTTCAAGTACATCCAAGCTGCAACACGTACGGGCCAAATTCGGGAGGTTGAACGGATCTGCCGGGAAAGCAACCACTACAACCCAGAGAAGGTCAAGAACTTCCTCAAGGAGGCAAAGCTGTCCGACCAGCTTCCTCTGATCATTGTTTGCGACCGTTTCGATTTTGTCCACGATCTGGTCCTCTACTTGTACCAGAACGGCCTCACAAAGTTCATCGAGGTCTATGTACAGCGGGTCAATTCCGTTCGCACGCCTCAGGTTGTTGGTGGGCTCCTCGATGTCGACTGCGATGAAGGAACTATCAAGAGCCTGCTCGCATCCGTTACCGGAAACTTCCCGATCGACGAGCTCGTTCATGAAGTTGAGGAACGCAATAGGCTGAAGCTCATATTGCCTTGGCTTGAGGCTCGGGTTGCAGCTGGAAGCCAGGATACTGCGGTGTTCAACGCCATCGCCAAGATTTATATCGACAGCAACAATAATCCCGAGGCCTTCCTGAAGGACAACAACGTACGCACATTATTTTCGTCCGTTTGCTCCTTGCTCAAGTTCCGACGTAGTTGTACGACCCCATGGTGGTCGGGAAGTTCTGCGAGAAGCGTGATCCCTATCTTGCGTACATCGCATACGCTAAAGGATTCTGTGACGATGAACTCATTTCAATCACCAACGAGAACTCGATGTTCAAACAACAGTCTCGTTATCTCGTAAAGAGGCGTCAACCTGACCTTTGGGCCCAAGTTCTCGCCGGGGACAACCTTCATCGTCGTCAGCTCATTGACCAGGTAAGATTGTTCAGTATAATGCAGGATACTGTCTCACAGTGTACCCCTAGATCGTTGCGACTGCACTCCCCGAGTGCACAGACCCGGACGATGTTTCCATCACGGTCAAGGCTTTCATCCAGGCCGATCTTCCGATCGAGCTCATTGAGCTGCTGGAGAAAATTATCATCGAGCCTTCGCCCTTCAGCGACAACCGTAATTTGCAGAACCTGTTGTTGCTCACGGCCATTCGCGCAGACAAGGGCAAAGTTGTCGGCTACATTAACAAACTCCAGAACTACGATTCGAACGAAATCGCAAAGATTGCGACAGAGCATGGTCTGTACGAAGAGGCCCTCACAATCTACAAGAAGTACGAACAGCATGCGCTCGCCATCAACGTTCTCGTCGAACACATCGTATCCATTGATCGTGGTTTGGACTTCGCCAACAAGGTCAACAAGCCTGAGGTGTGGAGTAGACTTGCAAAGGCTCAGCTCGATGGCCTACGCATCAAGGACTCCATTGGTGAGCCGACTCCGGTGTTCTGTGTACTGGTTTAACTTGTTTTCAGATTCGTACATCAAGGCGGAGGACCCCTCCAATTTCATGGAAGTCATTGAGATCTCGAGCCGTGCAGGCAAGCAGGACGATCTTGTTCGCTTCCTTCAAATGGCACGCAAGTCGCTTCGGGAACCCAAGATCGACACGGAGTTGGCGTATGCGTATGCGAAGACCGACCGGTTGCACGACATGGAGGACTTCCTGGGCATGACCAATGTTGCCGATATCCTGGAGGTTGGCGAGAAATGCTTCAACGACGAGTTGTACCAGGCAGCGAAGCTGTTGTTCACTAGCATCTCGAACTGGGCACGCTTGGCGACGACCCTCATTTACTTGGGTGAAAACCAGTCGGCAGTAGACAGCGCCAGGAAGGCCGGGAACACCCAGTGAGTGTTTTGTGTTCTCCAACTAGTTTTGAGAGTGACGGTCATCGTAGAGTCTGGAAACAGGTCCACGCAGCCTGCATAGAAAAGTCCGACTTCACACTGGTAAGAAGCTTCATTCCCATACTGGATTCTTGAACCTAACGTGGTTTGCTAGGCGGAGATCTGCGGTCTCAATATAATTGTGCATGCCGAGGAACTGTCGGCCCTTGTCCAGCTATATGAACGTCGCGGGCACTTTGAGGAAGTCATCGCACTTTTGAAGGCTGGCTTGGGTCTTGAGCGGGCGCACATGGGCATCTTCACCGAGATGGCGATCTTGTTGAGCAAATACCAGCCCGCTAAACGTATGTCGTGCACCTTTTATGCTGCGCCTTCATTGATTTGTTGCTAGTCATGGAGCACCTCAAGGTGTATGTGTCTCGCATCAATATCCCCAAGGTATGGTTCTGCCTCAGTTGTTTGTCTTGTGCCCTAACCTTTCGCAAGGTCCTCAAAGCCGCGGAGAAGGCACATCTATGGCCAGAGCTCGTGTTCCTTTATATCAAATACGACGAATTTGCAAGTTTGTATCGGGTTTGTCGTCTACGATACTGACGTAGACATTATAGGACAATGCTGCTGTTGCAATGATTGAGCGGTCTGCGGATGCTTGGGAACACAACCAGTTCAAGGATGTGATTGTCCGTGCCGCCAACGTCGAGATGTGCGTCCGAGCTTTAAGAAAGTGGTTAGTCTGACGCTTAACCCCCAACAGATACTACCGGGCTCTATCATTCTACCTCGAGGAACAACCGACCCTGCTGACCGACCTGTTGACTGTCCTGATTCCGCGCATTAACCACGCGCGCGTAGTTCGCATGTTCAGAAAACAAGACCACCTTCCTTTGATTCGCAACTATCTCATTGCTGTCCAAAATGTGAGCCCCGGTTATGCAGCAGATGATGCTCGTCATGACATTGGCCGCTACAGCTGAACCTCGAAGACGTCAATGATGCCTACAACGACCTGCTGATTGAGGAAGAAGACTACAAGACGTTGAGGGATTCGATCGACAACTTTGACAACTTCAACACCATTGCACTTGCACAACGCCTTCAGGGCTCTCCTCTTCTTGAATTCCGCCGGCTTGCGGCGCACCTGTACAAGGTTTGTTCCCAGGCTTCCAACTCGTCCTCCGTTCTGACTTGTTCGGCGCAGAAAAACTCAAGATGGGATGAATCAATAGCCCTGTCAAAGGAGGACCGCCTGTATAAAGACGCGATGATTACAGCATCCGTGTCTGGCGAGACCAAGGTTGCGGAAGAGCTGATGTCCTACTTTGTGGACATCGGGAACAAGGAGTGCTTCTCGGCCCTGCTTTACATCTGCTTCGACCTTCTGCGCTCCGATGTCGTCGAGGAACTTTCATGGCAGCATGGGCTGAACGACTTCTACATGCCGTACAAGATCCAGGTGCAACGCTCTTTGGTCACCAAGGTTCGCCTAAATACAAGTTCTGTTGTGGGATGATGCTAATTCTCCTACAGCTGGCGCAGCTGGAGATTGAGGTCAAGGAGCGGTCGAAGAAGGATGTGCAAAAAGAGCAGGCGGAAGCTGAAACACACATCATTAACCCCGGCTTAATGATCACGAATGGCCCGACTGGGTACGTTTTCTATTACACTAAAAATGTTTATAAACTAAGTCTCGTCCGTAGTTTCGCTGGCCAAGCACCTCCGCACATGAACGGCATGATGCCTGTGAGTTATTTCGCATTTCAAAGACAGGACGACACTGAAATGCTTCCGCTTTCCAGCAGATGACTGGTTTCTACTGATCCTTTCTTTCTAACTGCACTTACTTACTTACTCTGCTCTGCGATAATGTATTCTTGTCTTACTCTTGCATTTCTTGTCATCTACAACTGCCTCAGGCCTGCCCCTGGAGTACAAATGAGGAAAACAAAAGGTACTGGTTCCAATGTTTACCTCTGCTTGGCTGCAGCCTCCACAAAGCCAACAATGGCTCGGTTTCGCGCGTACACCAGCGACAGCAGCAGCGACGACGAGCCTCTCTCGGAAGAGGAAAAGATTCCCGAAGAGGCCCCAGAGCTGCCGGAGGAAGACAGTGACGATGACTCGTCCAGTTCAACATCTTCGGACCTTCGCGAGGAGGAGCTAATAACGCGACCACGACCGCGGAATGGCCTTGTCGAGGACGAAAACGGCGATATTCAATATGCCCATGAAGTCTCGAGACCTCGTGCAGACCCGACACTCATTCCATGGGCTCAACATATCGGCGTGGATGCCCAGAAAATGCATGTCATGCAGACATCGTTATTTCGCGTTCCGGAGGAAGCGGCGGCGATGAGAGCTGCAGAAAACTCTGCGCGCGCTCACCTACAGGTTCCGCAACCGTTGAACCGCAAACATAGTCGCGATTCAGATGGAGACGGCTTGCGTTTTGAGTCAAAGGAGGTACTGTTCGTGGCATCAACGTGTTTTTGAATTGCTCATTCAACCTTACTCTAGCGCGCGTCCTTTGCTCATGATATTGAACCTGCATATCGACCATCACGAAAGTACGCTCGTGTAGAGAGCTCTGAATCCGCTGTAACCGGAAACGAAGCGGCTCTCGTCGATGCTGGATTGGCTTTTGGTCGTTCTTTCCGCGTGGGGTGGGGCCCAGATGGCACATTAGTGCACCTCGGCAGTCTTTGTGCTCCATCCACCTCTATGTGAGTGAATACCTCCGTTTACGGTACCATGTCTGAACATCCGCCCCAGCAAAACCTCTGCCAACTCGTCTATAATATCGAAGACGAAGGCCCCGATATCTGCCAGCGATCTCTCCGTCAAGCTCCTTCAACATCAACTATCACATTCCCCAATCGACTTTGACGACGACGACATTCCATTTGCGAATCCCTCATCCACTGACCTGCATTTTTCCTCCTTCGCCACCTTATTCCCTCCCACAGACCACTCGTTTGAGGCGTCTCTGTTCCGTTTAGGATCTGCGCTCTTTGATTCGCTGAACCTACGGCTCGGCGACTCAGTCACTCCCGATATCCGCGCGCGTATATCTGCCCTTCGTCGGAAGGCTGCCCTTTCGGCATGGCTGGAAGATGCTGTTGCCCCATCCGTGGACGCCGATATACGCGCCAATCCGGCAGCAGGGCCTGCTGCCCTCACCTTCATGCATCTGACCGGCAACCAGGTGGACCGTGCCAGCGAAGTAGCTATGGATGGCGGTTATCTAAAACTCGCCACTCTCATCTCGCAAGCCGGAGGCGATTTCGAATTCCGCGAGGATCTCAAAGAGCAGTTAGAGATTTGGCGGGAGCAGCGCATAGATGTGCACATCGACGAAAACGTGCGAAAACTATATGCGTTACTTGCCGGTATCGTAGATTCTGTTGTCGAGGGATCGAAAGGTAGTGGACAGGACAATTGCGCAGATGTGGACATCGTCGCTGGACTGGACTGGAAGCGGGTGTTCGGACTTCACCTGTGGTTCTCGGGCCACGTCGACGCCCCTGTCGCCCAAGTCTTCGACGCGTACAACCGGCTTGTTAAAGAGTCGACTCGGAAAGTCCCAGGTCCCATACCTTGGTACGAGGAGGCATCAACAACATCCAAATGGCGGTGGAGGCTGCCATCTCCTCCCTCTGCACCGGATGCGTTGTTCTCTATGATACGACTGCATGCCGACCCATCGTGCTCACTGTCGCATGTACTTACCCCACTTTCGTTTGGCCCGTCCCCCTTGGACTACTCGCTGCCATGGCATCTGTATATCATCCTCTCGCGGTGTATGCGGATACGTGATTTTGCGGATCGTGGCGATCCTGGAATTCGACGTATATCGCCTTCTTCGTCGCGCGATGACGGCGAGGAGCCTGGCGTAGAAGGTCACAGTCCAAGCGCAGACCTGCTTACGAGCAGTTACGCCTTTCAGTTGGAGCAGCAAAACAGGCTTCAAGAGGCGGTTTTCGTTCTTCTACACCTTGAAGGTTCCGCCGGGTACGATCGTTGCTGTTCAAGTATTGTCGTCAGTACTCAGTTGACATAGGCGAGAGAAGGCGATCAAGGAGTTTTTAGCTCGGTGCGCCCCACGACTGGACGAATGGTCGACTCGCGGTATTATCGGGAGCCTCAGAGTCCCAATGGCCTGGATCCAGGAGGCCAAGGTTGGCTTTCCAAGTCATTGTGGGATCGTGAGCTCACTGTGTTTAGGCTACTTCCGCCCTGTACTCCAATCAGGTATTTGAGGCATACGAGCTGTACCTCTCCGCAGGGCTGTACAACGCAGCGCATGATATCGCTGTCTTGAAACTTGCGCCGGATGCCGTCATTCGGAATGACCTTACCCTGCTCACCAGCCTGTTCAGCCGATTTAATGGTCGGCCGGTGGATGGATGGCATGTTCGTGGAAAGGTTAGTATCAGCAGTTAATTCCATCAATTACCGTGCTCAGGGGACATCACTAGGCATTCCTTGATTTCGCTCATATCGTGACGCGACTGCCCGAGCTGGAGGAGGAACTTGGGCAGGAGCAGGAGCTGGATATCATAACTTCCCTAGAGGAGGAAATGGACGAGTTGACGCGTAACGCGTCCAAACTCATCGGGATACTGCCTGACGCTCTACGAGATCGCGCCGATCCGCGACATAATGCTGCGCTGGCGCATATGATCCGGGTTCTCGTCAAGATAGTCGATAAATTCCGACCATTCACCCTTGTATGTCCTAATGTTGTTTTTCCTCGATCTCGGCTGATGCAGTGTTTGCAGGCTGAAGTGCAACCGACACATGTGGACGAGGCCGTCAAGTTGCAGCACATTCAATCCTCTGTGTATGCGAGATTTTTGAAAAGTATCGATCATAGTGCATAGTAATATAATGTTTTACGTGTACAGTCGTGCCTGCTATGCATGCTATGGCCGGCGCTTGTTGAGCTTGGCAAGGTTAACACTTAGCATTCCACAGTTGTTCCACAGTGACCGAAGAAACACCGAAGCGAAAGGTTTCGTCAAGATTTGACCCAGCACTACTATTTCTGCTTGCTTATGGGATGATCCTCTTTTCTCCAAAGCCGCACGTACATGACAGTCATTGTCATGACTGAACCGGCAGTTTCAATGAGTGGGCAGAAGGGTCCAAGGTCAATTCTTCTCGCACCAGTCATCGGCTGGTCAGCGGCCACTAGGCTCGACCCTTCTTATTCTGAAGAAAGGTTCGGGCTTGCCCGCTACATAGGAATCTTAGAGGGTCGCTTTGTGTTACTACAAATTAGGCGTGTATAAAAGGATGATACAACAACAACACTCTATACGGTTTACAAATGTTCTTCGATACGAGTACAATGTACACTAGATGGTGGGTATGTAGGGAATAGCGTGGGGTAACGAGGCTCATCAGACAAATGAAAACCTATAGAAGAAACGCCATAAGCGAAGACAGAAAGAGAGAGAGAAAGTCCAGTCGAATCGAATCTGATCCATCCATCCATCCATCCTCGATAAGTGAGTAAATGAATACTGAACACCCGCCGCGTCTGCGGCCATGGGGCCGGACGAGTCGTCAAGTACGGGATGATGCCCGTCTATTATGAGCCGATGAAACGTCGAGTCGTATGTGAAGAGAACTCCCAGGCGCGGGAATGTGATGTGGGAATCTTATTTCCCCTCACCCTCCGCAAGCGCCAGTGATGTTCGACTGCGTCCAAAGGAGCGCAACTTGTTCCGGAAACCCTCCATAGTAAAGGACAGGCGGCCCTTACTCACACCGTTGGCACCCGACCGCGCAGAATCACTGCTGTTCACACGCAATGCTTTCGGGGGGATGTCGGTCGGAGACTGTGCGTCGTCGGGCAGACTTGTACGACTTGTGTCTGTGTCGAGAGGTGTGATAGAGGACGGGACAGTGTCGGAGCTCGGGGGTGGGACAGAAGGGTCTTCCGAGCTGATGCTCTCCAGCGCAAGACCGTCATCGTCATCGTCGCCACCCAAGTCTACCGAAGGCCACGACGGGGGCTCTTCTTGCACGGAAAAAATTGCACGGGGAAGCTACGTTGCATGAGCATCGACGTCCGAAAACAAGACAGAGCAGACGTACCTCCACAACCCGTTTCCGGAAATCCGTCCACTCCTCCGCATCACGGCACAAAAAGCCCACGAGCATGCTCGGGTCGAGGCCACTCAGGGGCATCTTGCGAACCTTCTCACAGTGGAAGGTCTGCAGCTCCATCGCATTATACGCCGAAGCGTAATGCTGCTCCGCCGCGTCATCCATGTCCTTTTCGGTCGAGGGCTTGAGAGGAGGCCGCAGAGGCAGAGCGGGCCGTGAATGGTGGGGATCGAGGTAGAATAGACCCTCTGCTTGCGCTCCAACAAAGTAGTACGAGGAGGAGGGTCTCCCGCCTGCGATACCCACGGACTGGGGGAAGGTGTAGAGTTGCTGGGGGGAGATTAGTGGTAATCGCTGGGGAGCGAGCGAAACGATACCTTGACGGTGTCGTGGTAGATCGGGTTAACACCGTCTAGTCCGAGCCGTAAGCCAAGGAGGAGGAGGACCGGGCGGTCACCCCAGGAAAGCGAGGCAGTCTCGGATTCGGGATCTGATGGCGGAGACGTATGCGATGCCTCGAATACGGACGACTGGTACAAGACTCCGTCCGTAGCAACTGACACGCCCAACCCGCAAGCAGGGAAGGCTTGCACGAGGGCTCTGCGAGCAGACGTTCAGCACGAGAAGGAGGACGCGGACGTGGGAAACTTACTTGATAGCGCCTGCAGCAATACTCGGTCCGAACCACATCCCAACCTCCGTTCCGAGATCTTTGCCAGCGAGGGCCATGCGGTGGACGCTGAATGGCGCTTCGGGCGCGGGTGTGTCAAGGAACCACGTTAAGAGACGGACATACGCCGCATGCCGTGCGCGAGACCGGGTGTGATCGTCCTGAGACGCGGAAGAGGAAGAGTTGAATGTGGTGGTGGGAGAGAAGGGCGGGGCGGACGGGACAGAACGTTTGCGGCGATGGGTGCTTTTCGGAGACGCATTGGGGGACGAAGGGAAGAACGCTGATGGAGAGCGCGAGGCTGGTGAAGCCGGTGGTCGTCGCCAGTCTGTACTTCGTGTTGGAAAAGTTGGTAGCAGTTGTTTGGCGGAAACTTACCGCGACCTACGTGCACCGTAAGGAGTGCGTTTGCGAGTAGACTCTGGCCCGTTCGTAGCATGCATCCCCACCCTGCGTCAGAAGTCCAGCCTCGCGGGCCTTCGTCTCGGATTGCCTCGAAATCCCGGCGGTATGTACACCAGACGCGACTGCGGAAGTCTGGGGCGGCCATGAATGAGGACGCCGGCTGGGACTATAGGCGCCACACTTGCCTGAGTAAAATTGGGTAGGCCAGTGGTGCGATGAGTCTTGGGCCTGGGTGTCCGCATCCGCTGTTTCAGGGACCCAGCCGGGATGCTTGACTCCTAGGCGCAGTTCCCGGGTCAGTGAACTGCGAGAAATAGGCTGCACGACATGCCTAGGAGCCAGATGTCGTCTGGGCATTGGTCGGGGGTGGAGTCGCTATCGAGAACGTATCGAATGGCCTTGTCGAGGAAGCTTGATTTGGAGGAGGCGGTCTTCACCTTGGCGGGGGTGCTCATGGGGATGTACAAGAGAAGAATAAGTAAAGGAAGAATAAATGAAAAAAGCAGGGATGGTGGAGGATGTGAAGGGGATGGACCAGTCGACCTTGGATGCGTAATGCCGAATTCGGTTCAACCAGGCGGCGTTGCTCGATACACACGCAAACTCTGCCTGAAACTTGTTTCCTCTCCCAACCTGGCTCAAAGCCAATTTTACTGCACTATTGTACTGCCCTGATCAAAGGCCTTCAAGTCATCCTACGAATGTTATTCGGGGTAGGTGATGTCGATCGTGCACGCCCGCACTCGTCCTTGAACCACTTACTTCACGCATCTCTCTTGCGTTACATGCAACGATGTGCGTTTATCTTTCTGTGGCTCGGGTTGCGACTGAGGATCTTAAAGGTTTGATCAATTCAAAAACGATTTTGCGGATCCCGATTTTCTCGCCGTCGTCGCTCGAGGTCTTTTGAACGATCTAGATCAAGTCTCGCATGAAGATCACACAGCTCTGCGGCAGCAGCGTGTCATTCTCGACGGCCTTGCGAATCTCTGCGTCGGGGAAGGTCGAGGACAAGCCGTGGCTATAGCTGCGGCACTCCTTCCCGGTGGTACCTCAATCTACGTCGCCCAAAATGGCCCTGTGAGCTCCGCTGTGCTGGAGCACCTGCGCCATCTGCTTCAACGACTAAAGGCAGTCCGCGACGCCTTCGCTCTCAGGTCTCAGGGCGAGCCGGGCCCACCGACCCACCTCTTCTTTGAAAAACCGCAATCAGCATCTGAGCACGCCCTCGTCAATTTAGAGGACGCCATTCTCGAATTTGCATGGCCTAAGCTCCTTCAGAGGTTGACGAAGAACCAACGTGACGTCAATTTCAACACCGTCGTCCTCGACGTATGCGGCATTGCCGCCGAGCAGCGCGACCTCCCGCCTCTGCAGCGTGATGCCCTGGCGAAACTCCAAGCATCCCCATGTCTGGACCAAAAGACCCTCCGCGAGATAGGGGTCGACCTAAGGAACATCAAGACGATCCTTGATACGGACCCCGCTACTCGCAAGAAATTGTATTTCTTAGCGCTGCGCGCCCTGCTAGAAAGTGTGCACTGCTTCTACCAGTCAGTGGCCAATCACGGTGAAGTTTTTGGGATTTGGAACAAGTTCCTTGAATGTAAGGCAAATCTCCCAGTCGCTATACAATCATCTTACTGAGTGTATCTCAGATCGAACGCTTCATCCGGACCTCGAAAGCCCCAGCACCGTTGTACAAGAACCCGCAGAGAAAGAACCCACAGTGACGGTCAAAAAAGAACCTGACACGCTGCGATGGCTGCAAAAACTCACGTCTATACGCCATCATACTCTTCACGTCGCTCGCCTAGCTACGGCCCCCAGACTAGTGCCCCTGCTGCACAATGTGGAGATTATACCCATCAACAACCAGGTCAATCCGAAGACCATTAAGATGAATGAGGAAACATTACACGACGTTTTGATTGCCTCAAACTGTGAAATCAGTCAAGGTGCAGGTGAAAAAAACGTCAAGGCCTATCTCGAAACACTGGCCCGCGCTGCCGCTGCTACTGAAAAACCAGATAAAGAATGTGCGCCAGATGTTTCACTCTTCGGAACACTCATTAACATACAGCAGTCCATTTCAGGAACCCACGGCCGGTGCACTGCGAATGTGCGTTGCTCGCAGCGCTACATGACCTCCCCGCGATTCCATACATCGGCGTTTCGAAGCGTTCGTGTGGGTTTTGTCGCCTCTATTTTGATGCCTATGGGGCAGTCACGGGCTCGATTATCACAACACTAGGCTCGCATGGCCGCGCAACAGCCTGGCGCGCCCCAACGATAGCGGACCCGGAGATCAACGAGCAGATAAGATTGCGCCTGGCTACGCAGTTGAAAGCCAGGATGAAGTTGGGGTGGAATAGACTCAATCGGTCGTCGTTGAACTTGCAGAGTACCTCCGCGTCAGGTGAGACTGATTCAGAGAGTATGTCTGGTTTCTACATTCCCCTGACGCAAGCTCACCTTGTTCATCAGGCCGCCAGGAGATCAAGCGAAGTAAGGGCAAGTACGTTGAGGAATTGAGGGAGTTGAGCCTGAATGAATATCCTACTGATTGACTCGTCGTACACAAAGTGCAGGCCAACATGTCTTTTTAACCTCGATACATCACGGAACATATATGATACATCGAGAGGATGCTCAGCAATTATCGATTATTGGATAAGACTCAGGATAGTTATTATGCTCCTGAGCTAGGTCCCTTGGTCATCCTGAACATATATTACTTTATGTGCTGTCTCCGTAATTGCGTGTCATTCACCCTTGTCGCAGATATCACGACCGTTGCGGCTGCCGTTGCGTGAATCTCGGAGGAGGGTACGGAATGGAGCTTGCAGAAATTTATCCCTCTGCCTGTAAAACCTGTACTCGAAGGGAGACCGGAGAATTCGACTCGGCGAGTCGGAGTCGATCATCAGTAGCTGAGTTAGGTAACGCAACGCGAATTGTTGCCTTCTCCCTTCTCCATTCTCGATGCCAGCACCAGATGCAAAGACTCGGAACAAGATTAGTCTGAACACCCTGGGGAGCCCCAAGGTGTTCTCCACCTCGATACCCTCGAAATACGTACCCAAGATATTCCTCACGAGTGTTTTCTACGCGACTTCACTTCATGCTGGCAAAGCATTGCTGGAATTCGACGTCGGCGTGTTCTGGGTTGTCATGAGGGTCCTTGCTTGCGCTGGATTCGGCGTATTGGTTTGGGAGGGTTGCACAGGGCAGTTGGCAAAACGCAAATCAATCGAGGTGAGCAATATCATGTATTAGGTGTCCGTTCCAAATCGTTGATTTGCTGCCATTGTCAGTGGTCCGTCCTTGGGACAGCTTCTCTGTTGGTTTTTGTACAACAGAGTTGTCTATTTACCGCTCTATACCGTCTCCCTTCTACTCGGTAACAGCAAATGCCTTCGAGATCGGATGCATACTTACGCCTGATAGTGTGGTCTTGTTCACTCATTTCTCGACCCTATGGCTCAACACTTTGTGGACCACTTCCCCGGTGCGTCTCGTACCTCTTCTTCCTACTCCGGTCCTCATTTCCCTCCCAAAAGTCGCGCAAAACATTGGCCGTTGCGTTAGCTTGGATACTCTCGATCGCATCCGACACCCAGCTCTCCTCGGCGAATGTATGGCGGTTCCTCCCAGGATATGGCGCCCTGCTGGCTCATTCCTTGACTTCGAGCGCGTTGGACCAGACCACTGGCATTCTGGCACCATCTCTGGGCTCCACGTTTACAATAGCGGCCAGTGCTTTAGGCGCATCCGGCTTCGCACTACCGTTCTATGCCTTTAGAACCGTTGTTGTAAGGATTTTGCTCTTACCCGTCTTCTTCGATTTGATTGGTTTTCTAGCTTGACTTTCCCTCAACACCGGCTCTTCCCCTCGTTGCCCTAGCTGCTCTTCCTTGCCTCGCTTTCTCGTTACTCTTTTTCTCCCCGATAACCGCACGATCCTTGAGCCATCTGTCCTTCACCCCGCAACATTTCATGCTGTCGTACCCCAGTACTTCGCTCTTCGCGGTTATCCTCGGGGCTCTTGCGTTCTCGCAGTTTCCGACGTGGACCGATGCTGCGGTGGCGATACTACTTTACTTTGGTTCGTTTGCTCATTACCTGGAGCTCGTTGATTCTGAAGACCGGAGTAGGCATGCAGCAGGAGAAGACGGACTCCTTCCCAGTTGCCCCACGGGCTCCAACTTCGCGGCTAATTAGGT
Organism: Mycena polygramma; assembly: GCA_029449255.1. NCBI lineage: Eukaryota > Fungi > Basidiomycota > Agaricomycetes > Agaricales > Mycenaceae > Mycena > Mycena polygramma. Next base: position 25,921 of record JARKID010000236.1, read on the forward strand.
CTTACCTCAAGACTATCTTGTCGAATCCAGAGTCTCGCAAGATATTCTATTTTCTGATGCTAAACATGGCCTACATGCTCGTTCAAATGTTATATGGTGTCTGGACCAACAGTTTAGGTCTGATCTCTGACGGTGCGTGCTAGACGAGGTCCGCCTTGAATTCGCGTTTATAAGTATCTGGTAGCGATACACATGGCCTTCGACTGCATGGCCATTGGCGTAGGCCTATTTGCTTCGGTCATGGCAACGTGGGAACCCAACGAGCGCTTTACCTATGGGTGCGATGCTCGTCTCGTCCTTAATGATCAGCGCTTACAAGGCTCCGGTTCAGATATGGTCGAATTGAAACCTTATCGGGGTTCGCGAATGGGATCTTTCTAATCTTGATCTCGATCTTCATCGTCTTCGAAGCTATTCAACGCCTGTAGGCTTCTTTTCTTTTCAAGGAGAGAAAGAGAATACTGACTCTGTGCCTGCAGGTTGGAGCCCCCTGAGATGAACACCAGCCAGCTTCTGCTCGTAAGCTCTCTTGGCCTGGCGGTGAACTTGTTCGGTATGTTTGCGATGGGCGGCCATCACCATGTACGTGTTTGCTGAATTATCTGGGATTTACTGATCGAGGTACAGGGAGGACATTCGCACTCGCACGGCCACTCTCATGGCGGTCACTCTGAGAGCCATGGCCATTCTGAGCATGGTAGTCCTTCTCTTGGTTTCGATGACCACGGCCATTCGCACTCTGCGGGGCACTCACATTCGCACTCACCGCCTCGCTCTCCACTTTCTCCACAACCTCATTCGCACTCGCCGCCTGCCACGCCCTCGCACGCCCATTCACACTCCCCACCCTCGTCGCCTACCCCCTCCCATTCCCAGCATTGTGCTGAGGATCATTCACATTCACATTCGCACTCTCCGCCTCCGTCGCCTTCAGGCGCTCATGCCCATTCACATTCCCCTGTGTCTCCCCACGCTCATTCTCACTCTCCACCACCGCCGGAACATAGTCATGATCCCCATCAGTCGCACTCTAATGAGCCGCGTTCCCCGTTACAAAATGGACATGCGCATAGCCATGGCGCGAGTCAAACGCCAATTGCTAGGCGCCAATTCACCGGGTCGTCGCTCCAAGTTCACCCAAAACAACCGCCTGGCTCACCGATGTTCGAATCCGGTACCCCCATAACGCCAAACTATCGATTCGGCATCGACGAACACTATAAAACCCACCACGAAGACGAGCATGTTCCCAATTTGCATAACCCTTCGCATGCGCCTTCACATGAAGGCCACAGTCACAATATGCGTGGGGTCTTTCTCCATGTAATGGCGGTGCGTGTCACAACCCGAGCAGCGACGTCGTTCTGACGTTTGTCTCCAGGACACATTGGGTTCCGTCGGGGTCATTATCTCAACGTTGTTGATACAATTTTACGGCTGGACCGGCTTTGATCCTATTGCTTCACTGTTCATTGCAATTTTGATCGCTGCCAGTGTCGTCCCTCTAGTCATGGACACAGGACGAGTCCTTTGCCTGGACGTCTCTGATCGAGAAGCAACTATAGAACAAGCGCTCTCAGAGGTTAGTTTTGGCATGTTCACTGTGTCAAGTGTTCACACTTATTGTTTGTTCAGCTGCGTTCAGTTGAGGGTCTTGCCTCATTCACGGCCCCGAGGTTTTGGCCCAAAGATGCAACCACCCTGATTGGGTCTATCCATATCCAACTGGCGGCCTCAGCGTCGTCGTTTGATCCTAGTGGACCCCATTCAAACCAGCGACGCACATATGCCAAACTGGATCGGGTTGTTGAACGAGTTGATTCGCTGCTCCGACGACGGATATCGGGACTAGAGGAGTTGACCATACAGGTTGAAGAGTCCGACTCTGGATATACGTAAAGCCAGTAGTAATTTGTATTTTAGCACGGACACCGGAGGATTCGTTCTGTTTTTGTTTGTTTGTCAAGCTTGTCACACTCCACGTTCTGTAACATCACGTGCGCGACTGATGCGCAGTCACACGCGCACCAACGAGCGCTAATCGCATCCAGCGAGCATGGACGAAGTTGTCGAGACATCGGACCCTGAGGAGCTCGAGGAGCTTCGTTCGGCCCATGAAATTCTCATGCCTCAGATTCGTCCTCCCTCGATACATCGTCGTCAGTCCCCACGAAAACGACCAAAGGTCTGACATTTAAGTGGCAATCTCTCCTTGGTTATTAACGCAGGCATCTATTAGCTTAATCACGAGTATAGCGACCTGAACCCTCGCACCCCTCCACGTTCACGCTCTTCCTCGTCCGATGCTCCATCTCTCGGCTTTCAATCGACCTCCGAGCACACCTCTCCTGTCAGCCTTACAAGAGCCAGTTCTCCAAAACCCAGCTCACCGGTAGCGACTCCACCGATCTCAATTATTCATCCCTCTGTTTCGCTCGCTATTGCAGAAGATCCCGGAGAGCTCTCATTCACGAGCAACAATACGCAGGACCCATTGCTTCTTGGTGGCACAGTGAGCCCCAAACCTCACATCTTAACACCGGACAGCGTATCTCGGCTAAGCGTGCCCTCCCCACCCCAAATCGAATATGACGAACCCGGGAGTCCAATTCTCACAGAATCGAATCTTCCCAACACCCCATCCAGATCGCGCCGTGCGCGCTCCGAATCCGTCGATCCATTGCTCCTCTTCACCCCGTCCCGCCCGTCCATAAATGGCGATGCCGCTGGAACCCCCGACAGTAAGATGGACGATGTAGATCATGCTTCTCAATTTTCATCTCCTCTACCACCTCTATCCCCCGAGAGGTCCGCTGCTCGACATTCCGAGTCCCCCACTCGTCCGATCTCCCCCCGGCAACCAGCGTCTCAATTGGCACATCCAGGGGACGTAGGGATTGCACAGGCCTTAGCTAATGCACCAGGTCGATACCCTCTCCGAGAACGAAACCAGCAACAGAAGCATCCGTATGCAGTCGAACAAGCTGTATACCGTCATACACTGCGCGGTCATCCGGAAGCTATAGTCAACGTCCGTGACCACTCAAAACATCGCCAGGCTCACGAAGAGGCCTACGAAAATGTTCAGACCCAGGAACCTCCTGGGGAGGAATCCGGATCTGACCGCCGGGAGGAGCAGCATCGGCGTAAACGATCTCGCAGCAAAGGCCATCGTCGCATCCCATCTGAGGATCTGGGTCTTCCGTCTCTCCCTTCGTCAGACGACTCGACGGATTCGGTGAGAAGGGAGGCGCGGACCGCACAGAGAGACCAGCAGAAGCGGGATGCGAAGCGAAAGCGCGGTAGAAAGATACCTAAGCCGTTTCCCCTCAAGCCAACTGCTGATTCCGACGACGAAGACCGCCATGTATGCGCCTTTCTGTGCTTCATAACCTGTCTAATCAGACCATAGTCCCCCTCGCGCCTTACCAATTCACCCCACTCTACCACAGGTCGGGCCGCCCAAAAAGTATGTCAACAAAAAGATTTATACTCCCTTATTCGTGCTCACAATTTCTTCCAGTCCCCGTCCCATCGGTCGCGCCATCGCACATCCCAGTCTCCGGCATCCCCGAAGGACTTGCGAGCTTCCAGCCCTCGTCCACGTACACCTGTCTTTCAAAACGCCCGCTCAAATTCACCCCCGGTTTTGTTCCACAATGACAGCGATGTGGACATGGACTTCGTCGGCCATTTCTCCCCTCCTCCACATTCGGGACGTAGCGGTCACGGAACTCCTATCGTAATCAGTGACGACGAGGACAATCGTTCCGCGAATGAGACTGCTGAAGAGGTAGAATTGTCAAAGGAGGAGAAAAAGCAGCGAAGGCGGATTCGTGCTTTGAACCGCATGTATCCAGCCTTTATGCGGGACCGAATGATGCAGGGTGCAGCGCCGGCCAAAGCAGCAACGAAACGTCAGCGCTCCGCTACCCTCTCCTCAGCAAGTGACGAAGAGCAACCACTACTACCAGGGCAGACACGGGTTCGCAGAGCAGATAATCCTCGGGACTTGAGAGACGTCAAGGGGGACACCGAGAGTTCAGATGACCAGTTGGTGATGGCCACTAGGGATGCCGTGGACTCCGATGAAGGACCCGCTGCAAGCGATTCGGATGTCGAAGTTGTCTGGCATCGTCGGAAGCATCGCGCACGAGACAACGCTTGGAGTTCCGACGAAGAGCTGCTTTCGGATGGCCGGATAGATGACGAACGGATCGAGGCCTACTTGAAAGAAGCGCCTGTGCGTGGGTCTGGGTTGCAGGAGAAAGATATGATTGACTGGATGCTGGCCAACACTGCTCACGTCGGGGGTACAAGGCCGCCAAGGACACGAGTCAAGTCCACCACCAGCACGGCACGGTCTGAGGGTTCGAGGCGACCTAAAATCTCTGTTACGATAGGTGGCGCTCGCCGTGAACGGCAGACGTTGTTATCTTTCGACAAACCCCCCGCCCGTCGATCCCGGAATTCCCAACGGTCCCATTCCCCTCAGTCGAATGTGGAGGCTGGTCCTTCGGCTCCGCGCGAGCCCCGAAAACGCGCCGCGGGCCGCCAAATTGTGTTGTTGGTAGATAGCCCTACCTCGGAGACTCGCAAACGACCACGACGAGACCGTTCTTCACATTCCAGCCCCGAACGCAGATTTGCCGACGATGCACTTTTATCGCGCGTGGATGACGCACCTCCATCTCCTTCCCCTGAACCGGAAAATATAGATGTCATTGTCCACAACATACCTGACCCCGAAGCACTACGTAAAGCGGCCAGGAGACAAAAGGAGAAGGAGAAGCGGGCTCGCATGGAGATGCAAGGCATTCATGTATTCATCGCACCAAAAGGCAGCCACATCGTTGGTCAACGGAGCAAAACCATCGCCATCAATGTCGCCGACCGCGGATTCCACCGGGCGTTGGCGCCCGTCAATCCAGCAAAGCCCCGACAAGCTAAACGTCCCTCCACTTCTAACCTCCCCCGCGTCCAGACGAAGGCGGCACCTCGGTCCTCTGCTGCCGGTGTTAAACGGAGGCTTCTACCTCGCGGAGATCGGCCTGCCGCCGTTTCTGATGCTGAGTTGGACACGAGAGAGGGACCCGAGGCCATGGAAGAGAGTGATGAGGATGCAAAATCTCCAGATTCCGACACTGCAGACGTGGACGAACAAGCTCTGCTCCTGGATTTCGGCATACCTTCACCTCCTAAAGTTACGTTGGGCTCACAGACGTATAGTCGAAGTAGGCTCTATGCATTGCTTCACCTTCAATCCGAGCCTGTGCGCCCTGGTTTCTACTCCGCCCACGGCTTTGATCTAGGACCGAATATCTCCACTCAGGGGTTCTTAGACGTCTTCAGCAGCATATGTGACCGTTTTTTCGAATTCGCGACCGGACTCCCGGAGGAGGACGATGGCCAGCAGGCTAAAGATTGGATGGGTCTCACTTCTGTCGCTTGTCACGTAGTGTCTTTCCTTGGCGCAGACAAAGACAATGAACCTCTCAAGATGGCAGTGGAGAAACAAGTCCTTTGTCTGACCTCGCAGATGCGGCAGGCATCCCTCACTTCCACATCGATGGATTCAACAACATTCGCCATCTGCTGGTTCGCTGTCGAATTAGCAATCCGGGCAGGGTTTAGATTGCCTGCGAATGCGCTGCAGGCGGCCTGCGTTCTCCTCGTCGAGCATCTCCTGGAATATGGTCTGGAGCGCGGGATGGAGCCGCTCATGTTCGACGGTGAGATCGATGGTTCGACCACTGCTCATCGGGCTTTCGAGATGTGGGTGGGTCTGTGGCATGTTGCAGACACGTACCGGGATCCAGGATCGACGATATCGCCTAATCCACTGTGGAAGATGGTTGAAATATCGTTAACGAGTCGATCATCCGGCGAAACGTCCAATTTGGAAGATAGCGAACAAGCCTGGCGAGCCATCGTCAGTCTCTCCATCGTATCCCAGTTCTCGGATACGGGCCAGCATCTACAAGCTTCTGCCATCCCCGAGGCGCCTTGGAACATCGTCCACTTTGCTCTCAGCCTGGTTCGCTTACAAGCAGACGAGGGAATCGATCAAACCATGTCTGCTTCAAGCTTGGATAATCGGGATCGATATATTAAACTGCTCGTTGAAAGATGCTGTCTCCTTTGGAGTAGGTGGAAATGGGGGCTAAAGGACGCATCGGTTGTTCTATACCGACTCATCGACATTTTCCAGAGTCGCAAGTTTACCAATCTCCGCAACGAGAAATCCGAGTTTCCTGATTTCTTGCGTGTCAATGACTGGACCTTGTTGTCTCGACCAATCCACTCCGAGACTACCTATGTCCTTTTCCTCAAATTGGTATATCAGACTCTCCTCATTGATCCTTCCAAAATCAAGAAATTGGCATCGCTGGCGGCACCAAGGGGTTCTCTGCCTTGGAACAAGAATCGCGCTCCATCGCTGCCCGAACTTTCACAATTGTACAATCGATTCAGCGCCATCGCGATCGCAATTTACTTCGACCCCGCCCACCATACTCATTGGTTAGGGCTTGCTCGCGAATGCGTCAAGTTCAAGGATGCCGATCCGACCACCCGCATTGCGCATATTCGCGGTTTGATGTACCTCTCGATTGTCATGGTTCAGCGCGACGTTCAACTAGACGCGTCAGTGGGCTGGCTGGATGAAATGGTATCAGTGTTATTGGATGAACACAAACATGAACCGGAGCCCAAAGTTGTGCTGGGAATCCATGCTCTTGTTGTATCCGTCCGCAACGTGATACGTGCCTTCAAAGGCACCAAGCGTTACCCAGAACCAAGGCTGCTTTGTGAGTCTGCGAATTTAACTATTCCGCACTGTACTGACATTGTTTTAGTATCTCTTGAACGCATCCTCCGCGACACGTCCCTTGTCAACGAAACCAATGCGTCTGCGCATATGCTACCACGACTTATCCGGAGCTTTTTGGCTGCCAGGGCTTCAGCTGTGCCGGAGCCGAGACGTCCAGTTATACCAGATCAGGAGAGCCAGGATGAATATGGGGCGTACGCGTATGATCAAGATATGCTCGCGGCGTTCGATCAGGCGGACCAGCCTGAATACATAGCCAAGGACCAGAGTCTGCACAGGGTACGTGCCAGACGCACATCTCGCTAATTTTGCTTGACACATAGCTTCAGTTTTTAACCGCAAGTCTAATCTGGCCGCTCTCTCGCCAGTTGGTCCAAAACCTCAAAGCTCCAAGCCTGAAGGCCAGTTTCAAACGCAACAACCGCGTCGGCACCGACATCGCCATCCTGACCGGATGTTGGCTAGGCTGCGGCCAAATAATTATCCAGACCAGCCAGGAGGCATGTAGTTATTCCATCCCGCTTGTTCGAGACTAACACGACTGCAGTCTGCCGCTAACCCATGGTCCATATTTCTGGGAACGTACAAAGACGGCAACAGCAAGTGGCCAAAGAACCTGGACAAGTTCTGTGAGCGGAGAGTGGATTTCTTTATCTACAGCAACATTTTGAAACTCGACCCCACGTCGTATCTGGTAGTTTGTCTCCTTTATTTTTTCGCCTTTCCCTCATTGCGGCACAGACCATGCAAGACACATTCCTCATTGTCTTTTTCCAATCACTCGCATCGTGGCACAACGCGTCCGAGGACGAGTACATCCAACTGTTGCTTTCTATCGACTGCTCCCAGCATTCGCTCTTGAGAGGCGTTGAGTGGGAGCCGTTCGTCCCGAAGGATGGGCGGCCGTACAATATTGAGATACTGACTGCGCGGTTACCGCTGGTGACAGGTTTGATCCCCCGCCTCTTCCTTCACAAGCCGATCCTGACCATGATATACAGCGATCCTCGAGAATCTCAACGACCGCCTCACTGTGCCTATGGATATGGACGCCGAAGACAACAAGAAATATATCGGCTATTGCAACAAGATGCTCTCGGCGATGCAAGATGTTCACAATGTACGTATTTTCGACTTGTTCTCCCTTCCCTGCGCTCAATGTCTCTGTAGGAATTGGAAGCCGTAAAGCCGGCGCAAGAGTCGTACACATCGTGGTGTTCGCGAGTGTACCGAGAGTTTCAGAACTATCCGCTTATTGCAGGGGATGCGAGTCTGCATCTGCAGATGGCATGGGGGAAGAGGCTGAGTACTAATGTCTTGTAATTTGTTGGCGAATGAACCGGAAACACCACGCATACCCAAAAGAATCTTTCAATGGACTGTTTGATTAAATTAAGTGCTGTGAAGACTGGGAGCCGTTGTGAATACAAATGGAGTACGGAGAGGATATCGAATCTGTCAAGTCCGGGGTAACGACCAGCGCAATGTCCACAAGTAATATAAACGGGCGAGTATGGTATCGTTTCGGTCATGGCTTGAAACGTCAACATCAGCGATTCGACAGGAGAAAAACTCGGCAACTCACTATGGTCATCTGCTCTAGGATCTATATGACATTGTCGAGGCGTTAAAAGCGAGTCAAAATGCGAGTTGCTCGTGGTGGGGTTTTTCGGGGTGGAAGTTGAGCACAAACTCGAACTGCGGGCCAGTCTCGGGGCTGTGGGGGTAGATTACGCACTTGGCAACACCACGCCACTTGTGGGCGATGATCTCGAGGGCCTCTTGACCGTCTTTTGCCAAGCCGCTTTCGACTAGCCAGCACCCGATTACCATGCCCGTGCGGCCGATTCCGCCGCGGCAGTGAACGGCGGTTATACGACCACGCTCTTCATTATCACGAAGGACAGCCATGACGCGATACATGTACTCAACGCTCTCGGGTAGAGACCTGTCGAAACACGCGTGAGACACGAGGACGACAAAGAGTCGAGCAAAGACGAACCTGTCTCGGATAGGAAACCTATGATATTCGATCTGTGTGTCCGTGTTAATGCTTTGTTCAACTGACGTCAGAAACTGTAGCTTACCTCGCTCCGGTCGACATTGAGCAGGGACGCGCGCACCAGCAGCTGGGAGGCATATGGGGAGAGCTCGCCGCATTCGGTCAGGTCGACAAAAGTGCGTACACCGGCCTTGAGCAGCGCGTCGAGCTTGGGCGTGGAGGTTTTTGGCTCCCAGGGATACTCGCAGGCAAGGAGTTGCGGAGTCGCCCAGTACGAATTGGGGAGGGGGCGGTCACGATGCAGCATTGAGCAAAGCTTGGCCATGATTGGAGAGGTGCGGTTACAGTTAACGACGCAAAGGTAAGGTTTGAGGAGAGTAGAGCAAGAGTATGCAAGGACAGGCTTTTGAGTGAGCGTGGTGAGAGATAAAGAGCTCAGCTGGGGACTTTGGCTTTGTTTTCGCCCTGTCACTCCATGTCCCTTATACGGTGACTCGGTGTGACTCGAAATTCCTCGCCTTTCCCTCGTGTCGACTCCTTTCGCTTACAATTGGCTCCTCCCTCTGCGGTACCACCTCACTTGCCTCTCGTCCAGCCAATCGATGCTCTATCGATGTTGCACTCTCTCAGACTTTCTCCTGCCTTTCTCCGAGCTCAACGGGCCAGTTTCCAGGTCCAGAGCGTATCGATGTTCCTGGACACTTCAGCGGCCATTCACTGCCCATTCTCGCATCGTATCGCCTCGTGTTCTTTGACGGTCGCGCATCAGTCTCAATTGGCTTCCTTTACGATAAGCGTTCTCGGCTCGTCTCGACCGGTCTAAGCGTAACTTTGCGACGCTTGTTCTGGGCACAACCTGTGTTCTTGTTCCGGGGCACGATCGGATCCAAGCGAATCGTTCATCAAGGCAAAATTAAACAACGCAGAAATGGCTCTGCAAGTTCAGATAATTATCGTGGGAGTCGTGCACGCCGCACGGCGTCCCGTCTCCGAAGCTGTTCTTTTATGACATTCAAACACATGCAATCCAGTTCAAGCGCTCCATCTGTAGCTGCGAGACACCTACAAGCACCTACAAGCACCCTGGGACTTGAAATAATCTCAATCTATCTTGGAGGCAACCGGTCATGAACTCAGGACGCCCGTGATGAATTTTCTGAGGCGCGAAATTGACCTACTCGGTGGACTCGTTCAATCCAGTTCTAGACAGACATCTAGCATTTTCGTTGCAACCTATACACTAAAATACATATGCATTTCCAGTTCCGTTCCGTTCCTTTCTTTCCCTCGTATCTTTAATTTTTACCGCGCCGCGTCGTCGCGTCTTTAAAACGCGCCGAACGCTACTCGGACGCGTGCGTGAGCGCGTCGACGCAGATGATGCCGTCGCGCTCGGACCACGGGTATCCCCACCGGTGGACCCACTCGCGCACACCCGTCGCGAGCCGCGCACGCGACGCGCCCCGCGCAGCGTCCTGCGTGCCCGTGTGCTTCTCCTCCCCAACAACCACGTACGCGAGTCCGTAAAAGTGCTCGTGCTCCAGCTGCCGATTGTCAACTCAGGTCCACAGTAGTAGAGATAGTCACTCACTGAAAGCAAAAACTCTTCGAGCACCTCAGTCGCCTCGTTCGAGTGTAGCCCATGTAGGTCGAGCATGCACTCGGTGCGCTCCTCGGCGGTCATCTTGCCGTCGCCCGTATCGCGCGACGCGACGCCCAGACACACACCAAGCCCGCCGCCGATGCTCCGCCCCCGCGCCGCACGGTCCCCAGGGTCGTCCGACCACCCCGCGTCCCTTGTGCGCACCGCCTGCTCCGCGAGCTTGGCCCGCTCGCGCACGAGCTTCCCCGCCGCGCCGACCATCTCCTTGCCCATCTTATCGTTCAGCTCGTGACCCTCCCGGCTGAACCGCTTCGCCGCCGCGCCGTCCCCGCGACGCCACGCGTCCGCGGCCCGCGACAGACACGCATTGCGCGCCGCGCCGAGCTGCAGCGCGCGCGCGCGGTACGCCATGTACAGGCTGTTGACCGCCTCACCCGTGGGCAGCGTCGGCAGTAGCGCCGGCGGGCGCAGCTTCAGGCGCGGGGACGGGCGCGGCGCGACGATCGCGGAGCGGTGGTACAGGTTGTCCGCCGACTGCCCCATCGCCTCGCGCCGCGCGATGAGCGTCGGGTCCGTCAGCGGCGCGGCCGGCTTTTTGACGGCGGCGGCAAAGCGCGTGCGGCCGGGGTCGGCGTAGGCCGGGTACCCGCGGCGCGTCTTGCTCCCGTCGAGCGCGGGAAAGTCGTCGGGCGGCGGCGCGGTGTGCATCGCGAGCGGGCCGGTCCCGGGCGGGACGTTGGCGCGCGACATGGCGGCGCTGAGGCTCGACATGTCGACGTCCTTGGGCAGGTGGTGCAAGAACTCGCAGTTGTCCTGCTTGGCGCACGTCCCGCGCAGCCAGAAGCGGCACAGCGCGCGCTCCAGGTCGTGGCTATTTAACGATTAGTTGTAAATTTATTGGGTCACGCAGAACGGACCTGAAGCGGCAGTCGGCGCGGAGGCACTCGCCGGCGACAAAGTAGCGGCAGACGCGGTTTCCGCCCTGCGCGGGGCGGCCGTTGACGTAGCGCGGGGGAGCCCGCGGGTCTTGCGCGCCGCGGCCACGGGCGGGGTCGCGGGCAACGACGGTGACGCGGCCGCCCATCTGCTGGATGCGGAGCTGGGGCGTGGCCTGCGGGGGCGACGGGACGGCGCGGTCGACGAGCCAAGCCATGGCGCGCTCAAAGTCGTAGCCGTTGGCCGCGAGGGCGTCCTCGAGCTCGGACGGGGCGAGGGTGGAGCCAAAGACGGAGCTGAGGACGTCGAATGGCGTCATGCCTTCTGTGAGCATGGCGGCGGCGGCGGCCTCCATCTCGGCCGAGTCCTCGGGCGGGGAGAAGCCGCTGGCGTCGCTGAAATTGGGGGGCAGGCTGTCGAGGGACTCGGGGGAGCGCGACGAGTTTGACGAGTTTGACCACTGGGCGTCATAGTCCGACACGGCGAGCGAGTGGAACGCGCGCGGGAGGGACTTTGCGCCGGCGAAGGGGTCGAAGGGGTCGTCGTCGTCGTCGTCACCGAGTAGCATGGATGAGCGCAGGGACGAGCTGGGGGTGAGGGAGCGCTCGGGGATGAGCGGGGCGGCGATGGCGAGGTTTGAGCGCAGCGGGCTGTGCGACCACATGTCCGGGGACGGCGTCTCTGCACGCAGACCGGCGGGGTTGGACGAGGCGGCGGACAGCGGACGCGGGATGGGCTTGAACTCGTTTGCCTTTGCGTTCAAGAGGCGCGGGGACGAGAGCGGAGACGCGGGGAGACTTGCGGTGAACTGGGGCGCGTGGGCGAGCACGGGCGACGACTGGGGCGAGTACTCACCGCCGCTCTTGGCTGTCATGTACGACGTCGCGGTCACTGGGCCCAGCGGCGACGTGAGCGGCGTGTGGGGCCGCCGGAAGACAAGCCCTAGCGGCGAACTGGGCGCCGAGGTCGTTGCGGGGGTCTCTGGACGCAGGCGGGCAGAGGCGCGGGACGAGGGGCGGGAGATGGGGCGGCGAGTGGGGGTGAGGAAGAGAAAGGGCACGCCGGCCTCGTCGTCGTGGTGCTTGTGCATCAGGTCCAGCACACACCCTTCCACCTGGACAGGTCAGCCCCGCACACACCCAGCCCGCGAACACGTACTGTCTCGTCGTCCAGCCCGTACGCTACCTTGAGCAGCCGCTTCAGGTCGTCCTCTTGCTCGCCGCGCAGCAGCGACACCACCTGCTCCACCAGCTCGGGGGGCACGCGCACGTCGTCGGGGTCGGGGTCATAGGCGTCGGTGGGCAGCGGCTTGTACTGGCGCGCAATCGCCACCAGCTGGGCGCGGGTATGCGGGAAGGTCATGGTAGCTGGTAAACAACCAAGCAGACCACATCCATCAACATCATTACAACTACTCTACGCGAACGTGCTAACTCGTGGTCTTGCTCGTTCTTCTGCTGCTTATTTACGAGCTTGTACGCTGCACCACAGCAAGTGCGAGTGAAAATTAAGAGGCACCAGCTGTACGTGTTACGGTCTAGCACACTCGTTTTCCTCGGCCAAAAAGGTGGTGCTGTTAAATCACACGCGCCGCTAAAGAACGATGCATATTGGCTCGCGGAGAAATTCAACGTTTGCGAAAAGGAAATGAAGTCCAAGACATTGTCGAAGGAGGGTCTTTTTCACGGATCCGCAATATGTCGCCATATCATCTCGGGTTGAGGTGCCAACTCGAGTTACTCGACGTGTTTGGGGAAAGGGCTTGGGGGTCTGAAGGACGAGGATGAACAAGGCAAATCCCTCTCGGTTCCATGATATGCCGCAGCAAGGACCTCGCCCAACTAGCAGCGTGGATCACCTTCTACATCAGCTCTGGAGACTAGCCGCATGGGCGCGGATGAACGCCACCACATCGTCCAACGACTTCTCTCGCACCCCATCCGGCTCGTTGTGCAGCTCATGGTGCGCACCCTGAACCCTGATTAGCAGCAGATCCCAATTGCAGCTTGTTCTGCGCGCGCACCGGATACATGATCATGTTTTTATCTTTCGCCGGCAATTTCTCGAATAAATCCTTCGCGCTCTCGGGCGACGTCACCTATAATCCAGTCTCATTACTAGATGCAAAGAGCTCGTAACAAAAAGGCCCACCGGATCGGCTGCCCCGTGGAGGAACAACACCTTCGATACAATCAGCGACCTTGAAATTTTGGGGACATTAATGCAGCGGTCTTACAGGAATATCCTCGGGCCAATGGACGTAGGTAGTCTCCAAGAGCTGCTCTCCCTGGCACGATATCAGTACTATGCATCGGAGTGGCCATAAACACCCACCCCTCGTATCATGTCGATCAAGCTCTGCAAACTGCCAGGCGAGCCTATCAAAGGATCCTTCACATACTCAGCATTGGTCGTCGGATTCCGCGAAAGGTCCTGCATTTGTCAGTTACACAATACTCACAAAAGAAAAAAATCGATACTTACCTCGGGCTTATTCCTGCCAGGCCAGACCAAGTATGGTTTGACGAGCGCAATCTTTCTGAACACCCACAGCGCAGGTTTCGGAATGGGGTTGGAGAGTGTGATGCACGGACTGCCCGCGATGACGCCGCGGAGGACCGCGACAGCTTTGTGCTTACGGCGCGTCTCATCGCACAACAGCCCCAGAACCAGCCCTCCGCCCTAAAAAGTTTGTTAAGAAGGGAACCCAACGCAGCATACAGCCAACGAACTCGCCATAGACGTTCCCATCAGAAACACAGGCGCGTCGGCGTGCTCTGCGTGGGCATGCTCGATCGCCCATTCTACATCGTCCAACTGGCTGTTCCACTCGGTCTTCCCATACGCCGAGTCCTCGCTTTTATGCTCCTTGTCCAACGCAGTCCTCCCAAACCCACGCAAGTCAAAAACAAAAACGGAGATATTGCGCTCGGCGAGGGTTCTATGCATGTCGGTGAAGCGCTCGGAATGCTCAGCCGCGCCGTGGACGAAGACGAGGGCTCCCGTTGGGTGTTTCGCAGCGCAGGTTCGCGTATAGAACATGGTGTCTTTGGGGCCGGGAAGCCAGGCTTCGGTGTAAGGATTTGACGTCGACATCGTCGTCGAGACACTGGACAATGGGCGTTTCTGACTTAGGCTGATACTTATATTTCAGGATCGGCAGGCCGCCGGGCGGTGTATTCCCACCTGGAGAGACGGCATGTTCGCTTTGATGGAAGATCGCGTATACACTTGGACCCACACCTGTCCCTGCTACAACCCTGCAGGCCGCTGATAGAAGATGAAGGGGCTTAGAGAACATCTGGGAATATGCGTGCCGGATTTTTATTCTTGAGTGTCGTCCTCGGGAAATTGTTCCCCACTGAAGTTGCTCGAGTTGAAGCCGTCGTTTGTTCTGACAATAATATGGCCGCACTGATGGTTCAAGAGGGCCGTCAGATGCGAGACATCAACAGGAACGAAGCAAGGCATGCCACGGTCCATCCGATTCAAGCAGACAATAAAGCATGGTGCAGCGCGTCAAAGACAGCCAACCGGAAAAGGGAACAAAGTCGGCCACGGCTGCGTTGAGTTGGACCTCGACGAATAAGCGTGACTGGAGCAAAAAGTCGCGGAAAAAAATGTATAGCGGCGACATATGCCTTTTAAACTGCGGCGAACGCACACCTCGGACACAACACGAAACGCGTGGCATAAGAGCATGGACCATACAGTAGTTTATACGAGGCATATACCAACCAACCGATGGGGCGTCCTGTTCAGAACTGTAGGACGACCAGTCAGCAACGGAAAGAAAGGCAGCGCGCAAACAGCGACTCACCCGCAGGGGGGTGAAGAACCACCTGTTCTTCCCTGCCGTGTAGCGGTCCTCCAGCAGCTTTTTAATGGTCTTCTTTGCGTCCTCCCGCTGTGTCGGCTCCTTGAACGTGTCCGCCGCGACCGAGCCCTTGAGGCCCTCCAGCTCGAGTGCGTACCGCGTCGGGAACAGGTGCGAGTAGTTGACCACCTGGTTAGCGGTTCACGGTGAATATTGCTCCAAGCGCACACAACCGACACGCACCTTGATGAAAGGCTTGACCTTACTCCTGTGCGCCACTTTTTTCTGGCCCATACGGCGGGTGACCTTCCGCGGGTACCGCTCGATGCCTGCGACGATCGCGTGGGGGTAGGGACGCTCCTTGGTACCTTCGTCGAGCTGCTTGATCACCACCACCTTCTTCCCTGCCTGCCGGCCCTGCAGCAAGAGTGCGACCTTGCCGGGTTTGTATACTGCGCCAACGCTTTAGCTGGATGCAGAGCGCGGGGGCGGCGGCGACGCACCTTTTACCATGACTGCGACGACGAGGAGATGGACTTTTCTTGATGAATCTTCAGATGGCAA
This sequence comes from Mycena polygramma, assembly GCA_029449255.1. Taxonomy (NCBI): domain Eukaryota; kingdom Fungi; phylum Basidiomycota; class Agaricomycetes; order Agaricales; family Mycenaceae; genus Mycena; species Mycena polygramma. The sequence goes on from JARKID010000236.1 coordinate 41,675, forward strand.
ACGTGGGAGAACTGCCTAGTTCCACGATCACTCCGCTTCAGACTCCGCTCTCGGCATGATGGCGGCTTCACAGTTTAAGTTCATTGCTATATAATAGTAATACGACGCGCCGACACGAATAGCATTAATTCACCCGCAGCGCTCTCGTGAAATAATACAACTCGTGCGCCGGAGGCAGCCAACCTAACTGAAAATTTTACATCTCGTCAGCGAAGCGGATCGCCTGGGCTTGACCACGAGAGCGCACGCAACGAGCTGCTTCTAGTTGGCGCTGCCTCGCGCCGTGAGAAACTCTCCATTTAACTTAAACTTTACTCTCGACGACCCCTCCTCTCCTATGATACGCGCGTCGCAGCCGCGTTCGCTCGTATTGCGTAGCGCCTCCTATGCGTGCGTCCGCGGTCCAGTCCAACAAGGTCTGAATCGCGTCCCACTGCTGCTCCGCGGATACGCGCTCGAAACCGGTTACAGTCTCGAAGGGGTGGAATGCCTTTGTGAACAGGGCCGCGGCGAGTTTGCATCGTGCCCCTTGGAATAGGTTAGCGCTGGATGTCGATAGCGCGAGTGAGCAGGCGCCCTTGTAGTACGGTATTCGCCTCGGTGAGGCCTGCGATAGCTTCCGCGGTGTCCGCCTTGGTCGTACCAAGTCGTCAGATCGTTGATGAACGATGAATGGTGGGATGGCCTGAGGGACGGAGGGATAGCACTTGGTCGTCGATTCGCTTGAGGCGAGCAAAGTATGCCTCCGCAAGGCCATTAAGGACAGTGCCCGGTCAGTGGCGCAGCAATAGCGAAAGCCCGTTGAGGGGTGCAGCTTATAGATCTTCGAAAATGCGAAGGTATAACATGGCGTCTGCGAGGAAACCAAAGGCCTAGAATGCAGTTACTCAAAAATGCAGCAAGGGTTGTAAGCATCGGAAGGTCCTCTATATAGATTCTGAGTCATGTCAATAAGTAGCAGCTTGCGCCAGACTCAAGGCCTTGAGGTGTTTAGCGAGGTGAGTCGATAACGAAAAGATCGAAATTGCGCCATCCACGTCCGCATTCGGGCTGGCAAGCAGTTCCATTCGACGAGGAAAAGTGGGAGAAGCACGGGTTGCTGATTCTGCGTAAGTCGAAGATGCAGAGGTATGACAGAAGGATCGTGAAGTGGTTGAACCGATATTGCTGGTGAGTACCAGAGGCCGGAATCCAGGGTGTTACTGTGTGTATATCACGCGTTGTCTGAGGAGGTGCAGCAGTCGCATACTGTCGTGCGCGAGCATGTTGCGACTTGACTTGAACATGACAAAATACGTACTAATACGTACTGCACCGCCACATAGCACCACAAACACAAATATTGACAACGCGCCAGAGACGCGTCGCGTCGCATCAAGCACGCGATTCGATAGCTTCCAAAGCACAACAAGGTAATGCAGGCGCGCATTTGGCCTTATTGTTCTTGGAAGTAGCGCTTTGATGGTTCTACGACGGCGCCCGAATTATTCCCTTTCGGAACAAAAGGAGTAGCACTTCAACTGATCGCCGCCTTGTCGCCGCCCACAAAGTCCCATAAACGGTCAAGGACTTATTCTTGTCCTTCCATGTTGACTACCGGCAAACGGGACTCTCGTAGTTTCCATCTTTCCACATAGTTCCCAGTCCAAGAACAATGATATTCTGCAGCCGAGTTGGTATTTAATTCGACCGTACTAGTGGGGGACACACACACCCATCTCTCATCCGATATGCCTATTACACCTGCGAAATCCACTGGCGTGAAGCGTCGCGTTACGGCCGGACGAAACTCTGTCAGACCAAAGGCGTCCTCCATTCGCATCCATCCCTCCTCCGACATTAATATTCCTGATACCCCGGCGAGATCCACCGGCGTGCCAGTGAAGCGTCGCGTTCCGGTGCACAGAAGAAACTCTCTCAGACCAAAGACATCTTCCACTTCGACCGATAAACCGGGCGTAGTTTATAGAGGTATACTCTGGTCCGACTCCCCACGAACGCGCGATCCCACTTCGTATGTGCCAACGTCCGATTTGGTTTCATGTCGATTAATTCATTCTGGTTAGTCAACTCGAATGTGGTGGTCCACAGGAAGAACCGGTGGGCAGTACAGGCAGCGCGTGAGTTATTTGAGCTGCTCGACGTCTGTAAACCCAACGAAGGATTCCAGAAGTCTCGGTCGGCAGATTTTGGCCGGGGTGGTGTCTGTCCTTCGTTCCTTTCTCAGTCTGGGAACCATCATCATCTGGCTTGTCCTGCTCTTTCTTCGTTTCATCTGCGTCTTCGGCAGGGATTTGGTGTACGCCTCTGAACTCGAATCTATTCGCACCCAAGCTCTAGACTGTGGGGATGAAGCGCGCCATTTCCTGTGCGCCAAACGTCCGAACGCACCTTTACCGGCCTCCTTGGTTTCGTTTCAACGGTCTTGGGAATTTTACATGGAAAGAAAGATCTCGGAATGGTCTCTCTGCTCATATCTAGCAGGCTTCTTTGCTGCGTGAGTTACTCCGTCGCTGTTCAAATAAACCGTTGCTCACCTGCCTTTATAGCTTCATCTTGGGCGCGCTTCAAATTGCCGAAAAAAATGACCCTCTTACGCGTGTTCTCGCATTCATTGCTTTTCTTGCCCTGGGTGCCAGTGTGATGGTCAACCAATTACTTCCGCACCACCTGAATAATACCTACACCAGGGAGGTGCATTACGCGTTCCACTTCTTGGAGGTACTCACTTTCCCATGGGCGCTCCTGGCCAATAACTGACATATCCTCCAGTGCGCGCATGATGACCCGCCGTCGTTCAAAGTTCCAGCTCTCCTGTCAATTTCTAGTATTACAACCTGGTGGTGAGTAACTGCGGTTTGGGAGCGATACGACGCTCACATCATGTCTCAGGGGAATCATTTTGAGCGTCTTCACCTTTGCGTCCGTGTTCTACCACGACACGCAGAGCATTGGATCCACATCTGACTCACTTGTACCTCTCGACTTTTGGCAAATGGTTGTGTCGCGCGTGGTCATGGTGGCCATCTGTCTCATGTCGACGGTGTCCTTGTTCTGGATGCATATGACCTTGAAGAGCTATGCAAGCGCCGTCGAGCACCCGCCTATGCCGCAAGAGAGTCGCTAGGCTCAAGTCGGTGGCGTCATTCCAGTGCAGGCACAGATGAACTAGATGGATCAGCAACAACTCAATGTATTAAGCAGAAACCAGCCATTGTATTTAACCTCACCCTAATAGCGTCATCATCTCAAACGCCCCACTGGACGAGCACTGTCTCCTCCCTCCATGACTCTCGTGTCTCTTTCCCACTGTCGTCCAAGGAGCAATCCTTCGAACACGAGAAAATCAGACAGGTGCCCCACTCCATTCCGCGGCTGCTTGCGGAATTTCCTCCTTTGAGTTCCTGCTCGACAAGTTTGCGCCGCTCCTCGTCCGTCAGCTTCTTACGCTCATCTTCTGCACCTGCACTACGCAGAACGTTGATGAGGTTTGGCATAAGTTGACATTCGAAAACGCGCTTGGATTTGCAAACGGGGCAAGGTGGGATAGACGAGGGATCATATGTTCTTTTGGCCGGTGGCACGACTGTGAAAGCGGCCTTGGTGACGGGCAGAAGCGGAGCAGGAGGCAATGGAAACAGCGATTGAAGGACGCCGTCTGAAGCATATGGTAGCGGAGTACCTTCTAATTCATAACTGATGGAATGTAGCGTTAGATAGAAACATTGTGTTGGTAAATCAATACATACCGTACACACTGGTCTCCCTCGAAGCCAACACGTTTCGTGAAGCGCTCGAATACTTGATCTACCTCGAGTGAATTCTCGTACGCTTCGGTGATCCAGGAAACGTCCTTGCTCCCTTTGCCCGGGTCATCTAGAGAGTCGACGACCTGAACTCCGGATGGGAGTTTGAGCTTGGGTTGGGCTGGAAGATATTCGGAACAAGTGGATAAATAAAGCGCGGGGTAAGAAGGCGCGGATCGCCACGGAGATTCTTCTAGTGTTGTCGCCGCTAGTGCTGTCAATAATTCCTCTTCGGAGCCAGTATCGCTTCCGGAATCACTGGCTTCGTCTTCTTCTGTAGATTGCGGAGGAGGAGCGGGAGAAGGCGAGTCTCCGAATATCTGGGCTCCCAAACCAAACGGGTTTGTACCCGGGGCCGCGTTGATCTATTAGGCAATTAGTCCACGTTGAGCACCATGATAGTGCTGGTGTCGACTTGCAGAAAAAGGATTGGCTTTTGGTATCGACCTTTCGGGCGGTACAGCCTTTGCTTGCTGTTTCGCCTTTTTTTTCTCCAGCTTGGCCGCATACGCGTCGTTGTATCGTAGTCCTCTCCAGGCACGGAGACTGCGGTTCTCAGGTGAGACTTGAGCTATCTCCAGAACAACATGAGGAACCCACCTTCCATCCTTGTTCTGGCAACTCGGGACCGCGCAGCCCCATACATACAGCGCCCGGTCCATGGGGCTGTTCTCGAACGGACACCACATCTGGACCAGAAGCTCCATCGGCTTGGAGCACGTTTTGCAGCAAGAGGAAGAAAAAGGAGGCTCATTGGCGGGAAGAAAGGCCTTTGGACATGTAATAAACCAGTCAAATTCTACACAACGATACATTGGCGAGGTAGACCGTACAGGATGGCCGCCAATGCGCGACACTGCGGCATCAGCGAGGTCTGTGGCAGCGGTAATGGCGCCATCTGGGGTGCCGAGCAAAACCGACGTTTCGACCTCTGCCACGAGTTCCTCGTCTGAATCCGACCAGTCTTCTTCATCGATGGGCGGCATTGCGGAACCTGTGGGAAGCGGAGATCAGAAGGGTGTCCAGAATACCGAGAATAGAAAGCAAAGGGAAAAAGTCAGAAAAGCATGAATGGTATTATTTTGTGTATCGTCAAGGATGCCACCTGAGCCAGGAACTGGCCCCGATGAACGGTCAGACTCGTCATCTAAAGTTGTCTCATCATTAGATGGAGAGAAGAAAGAAAGCTTACCTGGATGGAGGTGGTGGTTCAGGACAGGATATCGGCCGGCCTTTAAAGTTTTTTCTTTATTTAAAGGCCGGCGTAGGCCGCCCGGCCAGACGACACAGATGCAAATAGGGTCCGTCGGGCGAGTCTGAACTCCGTTAAGCTACTACCTCTGTCTTCAGGTTCTCTTCTCCCCCCTCCATGGCATCGCCGTATGCTCCCCGGGACGGCCCTTCCTCGCTCCCCAGGAACAAACGCCGGAGTCAGGCTCTGTCTTGTCTCGAGTGCAGACGGTGCGTGACAACTCGTCCGTGGTGCCCGGATCTGACGCGCAGGGCTCGACGCGCCAAAGGCTCAAGCTGAAGTAAACATAATCACCCTTTCCTTCGCACCAAACTCTAATCGCGCCCATTTCCAGGTGCAGTCGCGTATTTCCTTGCAGGTCTGCCTCAGCGACGCGTGTTTTCGTGTCCCCCACTCACTCTCGTTCTGTCCCCAGCAATTGCGTCAAGAAGGGATGCGCAGCGATCTGTCCCGACGGTTAGAACATGACATTTGGTGCCCTTTGGATCTGGGCTCATTGTTTCGATGCCAGGATCTTTAACCACCGGGAAAGGAAACCGGTATAAATCCTCTATCGCCCTTGACAATGCGTTTTTCTCATTGCGGCGGTAGGTTTGTGCTTGCCAACACCGAGGTCCTCCACGACAAGATCAGCGAATTGGCAACTCGTGTGCGCCAGCTGGAGGATGGTCTTGCACAGTCTCACGCCTTGCATTCTTTGCAACCGCATCCGCTACTGGCCCCGGACCTTCTAAATATCAAACGGCCGTTGGAAAGGGAGAGGGTTGAAGCTCCCGCCAAGCAGGAGAAGCTTGACGCCGCTCAGAATGAAGGAGTCGATGCTATGGGCTCGCTGTGCGTCGCATCGACTCTTCCCCCCGAACCTTATTTGACACGTATCGCTCTAGGTCCATTTCGGACGGTGGCCGTTCGACATTCTTTGGGCAGGCAGCCAATTCCTGGGTGAGTGTTATCCGGACGTGGTTACAAATTTCTAATCTTTGGATCTCCAGTATCTGCTACAGGTATGCACCGCCTTGATCCTTCTGCGTCCGTGCTAACTGGTTGTCGTAGAACGAAGAGCATGCGGGCGACGAGGATGGGCAGGCGACCGCAGAGCCTGCGATGCCAACAGATATTCCTTGGATCGCCTATGCGTTTCCCTTCACTGCGAATATTAGTAAGACGGGGCGCGACGTAAAGACAAGTCTTTTGAACCTTTTGCCCCGAACGTCTATGGCCCAAAGGTTTGTTCCTCTCTGCGTTTTCTCGCTGTGCTAACTCGTGTGTCATAACAGGTTCTGCGATATTTACTACCGACATGCGGCTTGGATGTACGTTATGAGCTGAACCAATGATCTTTTTCTCAAAATGCGTCCAGGTATACCCCTATCAGCGAGTGTGATTTCTACGAGACTATCTTCCGGCCAATATACGAGTCAGACGGAACCTCCTACCAGTACGTGAGCTCGCACAACCTCTCCGTTCTTTATATGGTTCTTGCTATCGGCACACTCATGGACTTGGATATGCCGGCTCATTCGCCCGAGGAAAGTTATTTGTGATATTGATGTTTTCCGAACTGACGGCGACATACAGGCAACTGAATATTATCAATTGGGCCGGGCGGCTCTTGCCATCGACTCGGTTCTGGAAGAGCCCTCGATCGCTGGGATACAGGCCCTGGTATGTGACTTTGCTCTCCAATAGTCCTTCAAATGACCAGCAACTTAGGTCTTGATGTGTCACTATATGTTTTGGGGGGACATTGACGGCCCTAGATGGGTGTTGATGGGCCTCGTCGTCAAACTCGCTCACAGCGTTTGTCGGCTCTCATCTTTCCATTGACGATATCTAATTTGAGCGTTGTAGATTGGCTTGCGTGAGTGCTCCCTCCTCAAGGACACTAATATGCGGGATTGAATGCTTTGTAGATCGGGACAGCGGAAGGTGGAAGTTGGATGCAGAAGAAACACATCGGCGACGATGCCTGCTATACGAAATTTATACGTATGATTCCTGGCAGGTACATGTCCTCCACTGGTTCCTCTCGCGCGCTCTAACATCGTATCTCAGAGTCTGACCTTTGGACGACCGCCGTCCTTCTCCAAGGCCCACATTGACGCAAAGCTCCCCCATGAGTCAACCACCAATATGGCGGGAGAGGTCGAAATGTCATGTATGCTCGATTGCAACGTTCCTCAAAACTCGACAACTCACGTATCGCTCTCCCAGTTGCCGGCTGGAAGCACGGCTGGGTATCGGAATGCTTGTCAATCGTGCACGATCAAGTTTTCGGTGCACGCGCCCCCACTTATACCACGGTACGAGAGCTCGATAAGAAAGTGCGCAACTATTACGTGCCTCCAAGCCTCCAAGTGCCCGGGTTTGGAGGCTCGAAAGTCACCACCGAGCTCGAGCGGCCGACGGTTGAGCTTACGATGCAGAGATATTGCAGTTTTGCCATCAAAGAGATAGGTAAGCATATCCATCTCGGCCGATACTCATTGAACTCACAGGTTTTACAGCCTTATTCTACATGCATCGCGGCTTTTTCGCTCAAGCACTGGAGGACAACCCACAAGATCCGATGGGCAGCAAATATGCACCGTCTGTCTTGGCTGCTTACACCAGCGCATGCACATTCGTCGGCCTCATTGAGAGCCTATTTAAACAGCACCCTGCGCTGACTGAGCGCATGTGGTTTTATTTTATGCATGTGTTCTCGTGTGCCGTACGTTATGCTAACACCTTACGCTGGCGTACACTGACGATTGTCACTAGATCGTCCTCGGGTCGATCGCCGTCAAGCCTCGGATGGCCCTGGCACCGTCTGCACTCTCCCATCTAGAGGCTGCTTGCAGTTTATTCGAACGAGTGTCCGATCGCCCGCGGACGGCGAAAATACTCGCAAGTGAAACCCTTCCCTACCCCTTCCTGCTCTTATCTCTCTGTAGCCAATCTTACACAAGCTCAAAGTGCGCGCACACGAAGCGCTCGCCGATCCACACCGTACGGAATCGGCTGCGCGGTCCGCACCCAAGGTAAAGACCGAGGTTGATGAGCTCGCCGCGCTTGGTGGGGGCACACGGTTAGTCACACGTAGAGCGACCTCCTCTCCATCGACGCCTTCGCATTCCGGCTCCGACCCACTCTCCCAGCCGGCGTCGCCTTCTCCGCCTGTCATGGTCGAAGCCCCGAACGCGTGGCAAAGCTTCCCTCATGTGCAGCAGGACTACAACAACTTTCCGCAGTACTCTCTCGGCCCTGGGATGGCGCAAGGATATGACTCGCCCCCCATGGTGCAGTCCGTACCGGAATATTATCCGTATACCGGGGGGTATCCGAGCCCAGACGAGATGGACAGTACCCCGATACCTGATCTAAGCTATTCGTGGCAGAACTTCATGTCTCAGTTCAAAGGCTGATTTATTATTCTTGAATTTGATGATACCAAGGAACATACTGTATCAGTAGGCTGTATTTTCTAGACCATGGTCCAACAATGTAAGATTGGTGTTTTGTGTCCATTAACTCGCCGGAAACTGGCCCACACTTGTACTTCTAGCCCCGATTCGAAACAGATGATTGAAATATAATTGGATTCGCAAAAAACTTCTGCCAGAAGCCATCGGCAGCCAGAAAAACAAGCGGTTGAAACCAGAGAATATACGTATGCCGCGGCCAGAACCCGCCAATCTTCAAGAGAAGCAGAGGTCATGATAGATCAACGAGTAGCAGCCGGTTTGACCTTTCCCGTTGTGGCGCACGGCATGCAAATGAGTTGTCGATGATAGGATCCGTAAGAACGCATGATAGAAGAGCAGCAAAATTACGGGTCCTGCCAATCCGCTGCTGAAACTCACGAAATGAGGATGTCCGGGGCCAATGTCCAAGTCTAGTGGTTTGATTGCTTTGGATCTGGTCGATATCGGGCGGCGTCGGGCGGCGAAGCCGAGAGTCGTAAATCCGAGAGAAGTTCGATTCACGCGAGAAGTCGCGGGCAGAGGTGACGTCTCCCCGCACGGCTGGATCGCCGTTGGTATCAAGATTCCGACTTGAGGTTGAATTCTCATGTTGTTCGGAGAGTATGCCGGTGGAGCGTTTCAAGCCCTAGAGTAGCGCCAGCTGTAGCGGGAGAACAGAAGTTTTTGACCGACCGGAACGCCGACACGGCATGCAAATGAGTTGTCGATGATAGAATGTGAAACGGCGCGATCCGTAAGAACGCATGATAGAAGAGCAGCAAAATTACGGGTCCTGCCAATCCGCTGCTGAAACTCACGAAATGAGGATGTCCGGGGCCAATGTCCAAGTCTAGTGGTTTGATTGCTTTGGATCTGGTCGATATCGGGCGGCGTCGGGCGGCGAAGCCGGGATATAATAGAGTCGTAAATCCGAGAGAAGTTCGATTCACGCGAGAAGTCGCGGGCAGAGGTGACGTCTCCCCGCACGGCTGGATCTGGATTCGCCGTTGGTATCAAGATTCCGACTTGGGGTTGAATTCTCATGTTGTTCGGAGAGTATGCCGGTGGAGCGTTTCAAGCCCTAAAGTAGCGCCAGCTGTAGCGGGAGAACAGAATTTTTGACCGACCGGAACGTCGACGGGAGTTGTGGAGTTGGTGGAAGAGGAAAGAAGAGGAAAGAGTTTCAGAAGGCTCAGCCAAACTCCTCAAAACAACCACCTTTTGCCCAAAGCGGTCATCCCAACCAACTCGACGCGTCCGAGTCGCGAACGACCTCATGAGCGCGTTCCCCCACTCCAGCAACGCGCCCACAAACGCAACCCAAGCCAAGGACCGGCTCTACGCCCAGCTCTCCAGCTCCCTCAGCCGGATGTCCCGCGCGGTCGGGCAAACGGCCGATCTGTGCGAGCAGCTGCAGGTAGACTTGCATGCGATGCGCACGTTTGCGGGGTTGGATGCGGCCAAGTGGGTTAACCGCCTTTGGCTGAATATATATATGTGATTTATAGTCGATTTGTCGCAGACTGATGACGGTGGCGGCGAAATTGAATGCAGCTGATGACGAGGAGAGCGAGCCTGAGCCCGCGCAGGATTCGTAGGTTTTTTTTTCTCGTTAGTCTTTCGCTGTTGGCAACTGAAAATAGCAATAGCATGTAAACATCACCACGACGCCGGCCTATCTGGTTGTACCTCTGTAATTTTATGGGACGGTGAACGCGACAAACAACACGATTATTCGAGCCTATACACCACAGACCCTCTCAATTACTCTTTGTGAACGTCCTGAACACCCTCAAGCGCCCTCCTCACGGCATCGATCACGAAACGCGTCACGACGCGTCTACTTACGCGCGTCGCAGCTCGAGAAAGCTCGAGAATCGGCCTGTGAATCACACACACGCGACTCGCTTTTGCAAACCTAGACCATTTGCAATTTATCTCGTTGGTAGGGAGAAAGGTTCAGGGCACGGTTCACTTGGGAACGCGCGTGCGTGAGGAAGGAAGTATTTGGATTATCGCGGTACTATTGTCCCGGCGCAAGTCCAGGATTTTGCCTGAGCAGCCCAATGGCAAGTATGTTCTCTTCTTTCGGTAACATTACAATTCAAACGATGAACCAGCAACAACACATGTACTCCCAGCGCTCAAAGCCACTCATTCAATCCTTGTAGATGGCATTCAGAAGTAACGATAGCATCGCGCCTGGAGCTAATAACTCTGCTATATTCGGCTTCTGAAACGACGCGCAGTTCGAGACGCAGTGCTCTTTGCTCCAGCGAGACTAGGCTCAGGCAGTGTCGTGTTAGACATCTCTGGCATCGTCCAATGCCAGTTGGCACGTCCTGGACTTGCAGTTTGTGTTATCGAGGGATATAGAGACAAAAGGGCCAAGACAATAGGCGCATTCGCACGATGGATCGCGTGCAGGGAGAAAGACGAGGTATCGGCGAAACTAAGCCGGATACTTCACACAGACTGGTGTAACGTGGCCCGCCAGTCGAGATAGTCGACCGGGTAGGGACATGAGGCTGGACGACGTGGTGAACGACGTGCTCGAACGGATAGTGGCCGTCTAGAACAGGGAGTTGCATGAGAGGCATATGGATTGGTGATGTGACCATATGTAACTGTAACCCCTGGCAACTCGCCTGCTACGTTTTCAACTTTTCACTTCAACGTCCTTCAATCTCTTTCATGAACCACCATGTCCGCCGACTCACACATCACAGAGTTCGATGCCCCCCCGTCCGCTATCACCCCCGAGCGCAATAAGAACCGCCATTATTCAATCGACCTCAGTCTCGAGCTCGAACACCAGCTCGAGATGGAATCCCCTCTCCCGACCCCCGCACACAACAAGGAGCAGCAGGAGGAGCAGCAGAAGACCCACCAGGCACGTCCCAGCTTCCAGCTGCCCGACATCGACCCCCACGTCCTCGCGCACATCATCAGCCAGCTACGGCACCAGCTCGCAGACATGACCAAGGAGCGCGACGATATCCTCGTCCTGCTCTCTGCCGCAAACACAAAGGAGGCAGAGCTCCAGGACGCCCTCCAGCACATCACCGACAAGGCCATGGGGCTCGACGAGGCCTTGTCCGAAGCCCGCAGGAAGACCCGCGACGACGAAGAGGCAATCTCCATGCTGCGCACAAAGGTCGAGGAGAGCAGGTAGGCTCCAGCCCATTATTCTGTGCTCTACTGTGTGCTAACTGCTACAGACGTGGTCTCATGCGGCTACAGGCCGAAAGCCGCAGATCGACTCCGATGGCCCTCGACACGGGCCGCGCGAACGCGCCTTCCGCCTTTGCACTCGGCCCGCCCTCGTCAAACAAGCGCGCCTCGGCGTCGTTCACCCCGCTCACCGGTACCTTTGCTGCAAATTCATTTGGTGGCCGGCCGAACGGTCACCGTCGGATCTCTTCTGTCTCAGACTCAAACGTCTCGATCACCGTTCCGGATGCCAACGCCGCCGCCCAGCCTGCTGTTCCCAACCGCCGCCTTTCCTCTATATTTGGCCGCTCGTCCCCTCCACGGGAGCCCCCATTGCAACTCTACGCCTCCGGGTCCGGATCCTCTTCGCCTGACGAGGTTGAGAAGCTGCGCAAGGAGCTGCGCACTGTAAAGGCTGCGCTCGAGGAGACCCGCCACGAGCTGACCGAGGCGAACGAGGCCCGTGAGGCGTCCGAGACATGCGCCGGTGCTCTCCGCGAGTACATCGCCGAGAGCAACATGGGGTCCGCCGAGCTCAAGCTGCCCCCGCTGCCCGCTGCGACGACGGGAGAGGAGACGGATCCCAACGCCGCAAAGAAAGGCTGGGGTTTCACCAAGCTGTGGAAGGTCGACACGTCCGTCAAGGGCGCGCCGGGCCCCGCGTCCGATGTCACTGCCTCGCCGGTCAACCCTTCTACCGCGTCGAACACGCCACCAGCGCCGCTCGCACGCAAGCTGACGGGCTTCTTCGGGTCGCGGGCGAGCATCTCGTCCGTCGCGTCGTCGTTCGCGCCGCTGCAGACGACGGGGGCGCCGCACGCTTCATCACGGCAGCGCGACTCGGTGTACAGCGTCTCGGACGCGTCGTCGCTCGCGGAGCCGATCAGCCCGACGAGCCAGGTGGGCGGCGGCGCGGAGGTGCGCGTGCGGGACGTGAATGGGTCGCCCGACCTCAGCCCCGACGTGCAGGTCAAGGAGGCGCCGCCGCGGCCGCTGCCCGTGGACGACGCGCTGAGTCTGCGGTCCGTCGGCGAGTAATGCGTCTAGCGTTGCAGTGCGGTGCGGTGCGTCAGTGCTTATTATAACTTCCTCATCCTAGATGTCGGCCACTTGATTTGTTTATCTTATTATTCGTAATGCCACGACCCGACAACGAGCACCGTACATATGAACATCTACGTTCATACATGATATTAAAGTATCCCTTTCTTTTGTGTAGGGCTCGCGTCGCTATATGCTGTACCATAGCACAGTCTTTCGGTCTTTGGGGAGGGATATTTTCTCCGATGGAACGAACAGTGATAATAATTTCGTTTGCGGGCGTCGTAAACGGCGCAATTTCCGCGATGCAACTTCCGGTTTCACTTGGATCGTGGTTGTCTTGAGATACCGGATGCAAATTTATAGACATGGAAGCAGATTCATAGAAATGGAAAGAATATTGCCCGAGTGGGAAGCCGCATCATCCGGGGCGCACCGCTCAGCGGAACGGAACCAACCTTCGAACGGGAAGACCTCGACGTTCCGGAAAGATATTGACTGCGGGTCGGAGAATTCCTGCGCCTCGAGAACGATAGAATAAGTCTTATCACAAGAATGTAGAGATTGAATGAATAATATCGCCGCCTTCAGCCGCGCACCTGCCCGCAACTCGAGGCTGACTGTACTCACCCGGCGCGCCTTCCGAACACCGAACACCGAAGCTGTGACATGGAACGGGCCCGGAAGTTCCGTACTCAATTATCAGCGATTGAATGTCGTGCGCATGCCACGGCGTGGGAGGGCCGGCGTACGTATTTCTTCCGAGTGCAGTGATAGCCTGCAGAGTTCTCCGCCAAGTGCCGCGAGCTGTCGAAGACATACAGCTGTCCGAGATGCGCGGCGGGCGCCCCGAGATGCAAGGACTTTGTTAGTAGGTGGTGGCGGGACGAGGAGAGTGACCGAGGGCGCTGGATGAGGGAAAGTGCGGTGCGATCTCGGTGACCTACGGTGAGTCGGTGACGAGGCATCGAGGAAGAATTTACGGCGAGGGAGCGAGTAGTTGATCGTGAGCTGGCAAAGTCCAGAGTAAAATAGTTGGCTGGCTCGTTATAGACGCAAAAAACAGCATTGTGAGCCGAGAACGAGTCGAGATAAACCGTTTTTAAACTGTCCAGATTGAACCAGGTACTAGTACGAGGATCCAAGTGCCCAGGAGAGGCGAGAAACAGTTGAAGCATAGCTTGAAACTCTGTCGAAAAAACTTGTGGCTTGAAGGGGAACTGCGGGTTGAGGGTATGGGTTTCGGGGCATGAAGGGCGATAGGCTCAACGAGGGGCATTGAGGCTCTGGAACGGTTGGGGATAGGTGCACTGTAATCCGGGGATCATTCGCCTATTTCTCTGGTGCTGGATTGGACTGAGCATGTAAGAGCACGATTATTCGATTATTGATAGCTGTAAGTAGCCCTTAGGTAAAGACGTCCTTCTCTTCCTCCCATCGACCATGTCCAGTGCCCCCGTCAAGCGCGATGCCCACAATCCTCAGGACGGCCTCGCAAAGAAGCGCAGAAAGGGTGCAACGCGTCTCAGGTGCTGCTCGACCGGTTTATTTTATTTTAATTCGCGCTGACTCGTCTTTTGTGCAGGTATGCAGAATTGGTCTCTTTGACGGTATGGACGTGCTGAACGCTGGTCTTTGGTCGCAGTTGCGCAGAATGCCGGCGGTCGGTTATCTATCATTTGGTTCCGTTGGAAATTGCGCTGATATTCCCCGCATAGACTCAAGTTGCGCTGCGATCGTTCGATTCCCTGTGGCTCGTGTATAAAGGTGACCCCGACGTCGAGCCCATACAGAATCAGCATAACTCACGCCACACCAGCGGGGATGCGGGGCAATATGCCCAGATGTACGCTCTTGTCCCATTCGGAACCCGCTCACGTCCTGATGTTCCCGCCAATAGGGTTCCCTCACCACCGGCCAGGGCAATCGGTGCGCATCGCCCACTTTGCAGGTGCCCTAACGTGACCGTACGTGTCCCAGGTTCGTACTCGCGTCCACCCAGGAGCTGCACGAGAAGATCTCCGAGCTTGCAAATCGCGTCCGCGAGCTCGAGGACGCCCTTCGCACCTCGCACTCCCATCTCTCTAACGAGCAACATCCCTTGCTTTCCGAGGAGCTCCTCCGCATCAAGGCCCCCCTCCAGCGCGAGGTCCCCGCCTTCCGCAACCAGCCCTCCGGCGCCGCCATAAAAGAGGAGGAGCACAACCCAGACGTCGTCGACGCATTTGGCTCCCTCTCCATCAGCCTCTCCGGCGGCGCAAAGTACTTTGGCACAACTGCCAACTCATGGGTCCGTCCCCTTCTCTCCGTCCTGCGCGCACTTCGTCCTAATTCAACACATTACATCTAGTACTTCCTCCAGGTGCGCAAGCCGCCACCCCGCGCTTCGCGATGCTACCCAAACTGACATTTGTTCTTTTGAAGAACGAGACGGCGGAGGAGGACGAGCCGGAGGATGATCTCCTCACAAGGTTGCAGAACGTGCTTCCTGCGCACATCCTCACCCGCGCCGCTGCGTTCCCCATCTCTCCCGTCGCCCCGCCCACCCACGAAAACGACTCGCTCCGCGGCCTCTTTTGGTACCTCCCGCCCGGAATCAAGGCCGCAGCCCTCCGCGACATTTACTTTACCCATGCCGCCTGGATGTACATAGCTTGCTTTTTCCTTATTCTCCGCGCCGCATCTTCTCATTCCTTCTGATCTAGGTACGCTCCTATATCGCCGGAAGGGTTCGAGACCGAGGTCTACTCGCAGTTCTACGACCCGAACGCCGCCCCGGCGACTGACCAGCCGCTCCTCGCCCACCGCCTCGCCCTCATGTTCATAGTTCTCGCTATCGGCTCCCTCATGGACACCCGGGAGGCAGCGTACAATCTGGAGGCCGAGAAGTACCACCAACTCGCTCGCGCAGCGTAAGCCGTCACACCTTCTTTGAGGTAAGGAAAGAGAAAAGAAATGGCTCATTCAATCCAACAGGCTTTTCCTCCATTCGTTTTTCGACCAGCCCACGATTAACGCGGTGCAGGCCTTGGTGTGTTTCTTTTCTCGCTTACTTCTGGGGTTGTTCTAATGTGGAGCTCCTAGTTCCTGATGGCGTATTACCTTTTCCTCGCGGACCGTCACGGCACCGGCTCGGGCGCGCGCTGGGCGATTATGGGCATCGCTGTCAAGGTGGCTCAGAGCGTGCGTGCCAACCTTTTTTTTCCCGTTTCTGTTCGTCTCCGCTCACGGACCCTTTCCCCTCGCAGATTGGCCTACGTAAACGTGTTTGCATCGGTGAAGCCCCCATTACTCACGAAACAATTTTTTTTCAGATCGCGATAGCGGACGTTGGAAGGTTGATCCCATCGAAACTCAACGGAGGCGAGAGCTTTTTTGGGAAGTGAGTGCAATAATGCCGCCAATAAATTATATACTTATTCACGAGCATTATAGCTGTTCACATACGACTCCTGGCAATGTCTGACCTTTGGCCGCCCAACGTCGTTTGCCCTGGCACACGTTGACTGCAAGATGCCGCACGCAAACGATACATCTGACGATCAAGCCTGTAAATCTCCCCGTCTGATTTTACCCTGGTCCCCGCTAAAAGCTGACTTGATCCACTTTCCTTTCCCCTCCAGTCTTTGCATGGAAACACCGCTTTTGTTCCGAATGCATGATCCTGCTGCACGACCAGGCGTTTGGCGCCAAGACGCCGACGTACGCGACAGTCCTGCAGCTCGACCGCAAGATGCGCGCGTTCCCCGTCCCGCCGATTCTGCAGGTCGCGGGCTTTGGCAGCTCGGAGCCCCGGCCGGGTGGCTTCCCCGAGACGATCATGCTCACGCTTCAACGGCATATTGTCCTCGCAATCAGAGAAATGAGTGCGTGCCCGAGGCCATGTGGGGCGCAGATGAATGGGGCGCTGACAGTATTTGACAGATCTGCTGTACCTCCACCGCAGCTTCTTTGCGCGCGCGATAAGCGACCACCCCAAGGACCCGCTGGGCAGCCCGTATGGCACGTCTGTCATCGCGGCGTACCGCAGCGCCGGCTCCCTCGTCGCGCTCATGCGCAATCTGCATAGCCAGCTCAAGGAGCCCAGCGAGCGGATTTGGTACGTGGCGCGGAACATAAAAAGGTATACTGACAGATTAAATTTTCGCAGGTTCCTGTGGACCCATATGTTCTCATGTGCCATTATTCTAGGAAGCATCGTTACCCGGTGCCCGTCCATGAGCCTCGCGCCGTCGGCTCTGGTCCAGCTCGATTCCGCGTGCGAGCTATTCTCAAAAGCCGCCCGGGGCTTCCGTGCCGTTAAAGTCCTCGTTAGTTCCCTCGGATTTTCTGGAAATGATGTCACAGCTCAGGATTTTCCTCCAGAATATTATGTTACGTCTGCAAGAAAAGGCGCATCACAGTCTCGAGGACTTCCGCAAGGGTAAGCTATCCCCCGCGGCCCGCCGCATGACGCCGGATTCGCTGTCGCTCTCGCCTGCCGAAGACAACGATGAGCTTTCGACGTTGGGCGGGAAGACGCGTTTGGTAGCTAAAAAGGAGCCGGTGTCGCCGCTGATGCTTGATCGCTCACCGACGTCGCACAACCCCGTTGTGCCGCTCCCACTGTCGCCTGGCTCGCTGAACAGCGAGCAGGTGCACCCCAGTGTTCTGGAGTACTTGAACACGTTCCAACAGCCGTCGAGTGGACACAACTCGTATACGGACGTTGACGTCGACCTGTCCCCGGTGTCGATGTATGGCATGTCCTCCATGCCCACCGCGACGTCTTACCACTCCGACTCGAATGGGTCGTACATTTCGCATTCGCCCACCCAGATGGACTCGCAGCAGTCGATGTTCCATCAAAACCAAAGTACGTCGCCCCACACGCACGGCGGCTCGCAGCGGTCGCACGCAATGGGCAATGGGAACCAGACCAACAACTCGTTCCCGCAATATTTCCCCGTGTACGATTACAGGACGACGAGCAGCATGGACGCGTACGCGTCGAGCGCGCCGATCCTGGACGTAAACCCGATGCCGGGCCAGCGACGCGCATCCGGGTCGCCAGAAGGGAACATGCAGTCGTCCATCTGGCAGGACTTTGTCGGCGATCTAATGAATTGAGAGGAAATGTGTTGTACGCGCGCGAGTGGTAGAAGAATGTAAGTATACCCTCCGTATCGCTAGCTTGTATGTATGTTATGTACAGTATTCCTCCGTAGCTTTTGTTATGTTTTGCTTTCTTGAATCTAATGTTTTCGACGTCGGAGTGCAGCAGCAGTACAGTACCATTGGATATTGAATCGTAGTCTACCGCTTCTTGGCCTGCCGTCTGCTGTCCGCTGAAAACGAAAAGATGGTTCAGCTGGAACCATGACAATGTACCAGCCTGCGTACCCTTTGTCTTGGCCTTCTTCGGCGTCCCCTTGCCTCTCCGCTTCTTGTCTTCGACATCCGCTAACCGCTGTACCTCGAGTTCGTCCACGATGCCCATTTTGGGGAACTGGCGCGCGATCTGGGACAGCACTACAATTTTTGGGTAGTAGTTGACCATGGAGGGCCCGCGCAGGCGCCCGCGCAGATATTTCGCCCCGGTACGGAGGTTTTGGGGATTGTATGAAGTTTGGAATATTTCACATCGCAGGCGAGTCAGAGCTTTGAGCTGCGAGGGGAGTGCCCTCGGGGCGGCCATTTTCGCAAGGTCAGTGGGCCGCCGACGCGCTCAGGCTGAGGTTGGCGCGAAAGGATGGAGGACGAATTGGATCGTTTGTGTTGCTGCAGCCCCCGATGTCAGCATGGGCAAACACATTCACCGCCAAACGCTTAGAATGGCAATTTCCAGAAACCCGAAAACAGCCGAAAGAAAATACACGCTACTTAATCTAGTCGCTATCACTGTCGGTGTCGCTACCACTACTTTTGTCGTCGTCTGTGCTGCTCTCTTCATCGCTCTCCTCGTCTTCCGCCGAGATCTTTTTCACGCTCCCTCCACGCATTGCCGCCATCTGTCCAGCAATGGTGTCTTCATCAGGATCGGAGATCTCGTCCTCGTCGCCTTGCTCGTCAGCAGTAAGCGCGGATACGTCATCGATCTTCATCTGCACATAAAGTCAGCACAGAAATTGGCGGACAATAAAAGAAAACGAACTGTAATCTCCCGGGTCGGCTCCTCGCCGACAAACGAGTCGCTCACGACATACACGCGCCATGTCAGGAGACCGGTATTCTGGGGTGCTTGGAACTGGATCTTGTACGCGCGGAAATCGGTGGAGTCGCCTGTGCGACGGAACGGCACATCGGTGATCTTTAGCGGCGGGACCACAACACGATTTGACTTGTCGTCCGCAAGCACAAGCCACCAGTTTGGCTTCCGTATCTGCGTCGGAGGGTTAAAGACCATACACAATCCAGATACGGTAGCAACGCACCCCGGGCCAGAATGGCGCGTGTGCACCCCCGGAAAAGACCTGACCGGGCTGCAAGTCCTCGGCGTCCTTGCGTGAGTTCAAAAAGGCCATTTCCCGCTCTTCAGCCGCGCGCCCCGACTTCTTCGCGTCTTCAGCATTCACTTCTTCCTCCTGGGACGGCTCCGCACCCGGGGGCGTAACCCGAAGTTTAACTACAAGATATACAATAGATGAAGGGGTGATGATTCGCTCGCCGATTACTGTAACAGGATCAGTGAATTGAACGGGGGAAAGAGCAAAGGAAGGAGCCCACCTCGGAACGTGACATCAACAATTTCGACGCGTCCCCACTGGCCTAGCGCCTTTCGTACATCCACGACGCGCCCATCCGATTGCTCTTCCAGTGTATGGGCAAATGCGGTATAGTCGTTATTATTTACGGCGACTTCGCCGAGTTTGATGTTAGGCAGTTGCGCAAGTTGATGCGCGCGCGCAGGAGGCGGGGGAAGTGCTTGCGCAAAAAAGGCGTGCAGTCGCATAATCGCCAGTGTCGGCGTCAGCCAGTTGCGGGCTTGTGAGATCGTGAGCATGGCACTAAGTAGCAGAGGTGTCTGGAGAAGGAGCGCCGATTGCTCTGCTTTGCCGGTTAGTTTTGCGCGGCCAGTCGAGGAAGAAGCGCACCTTTGGCTAATCTTGGCCCCACATCGAGTCGCAACAGGTACGCGTAGAGAAGGACCATCGCGCGCCGCCGCCGCGCGTCCTCACCCGCAATACCGGACCACGCCGAAGGGCCTACCGCAGCGCGGACTTCAGCTTCGAGCGCGTCTGTGCTCTCCTTCACCGAGGGCACTGTCTCATAGGCGTATGCAGCGGCAAGAACACGCACAACGTCCGCCTCCTTGGAGTCCTCCGTGAGCGTCTTGAAGAAGGCAGCAGCTGAGAGCGAATGGATGCCGTCTTTCGTCTTCTGGCGGTTTCCGAACCACCAGCGACCGACGAGGACAGGAAGCACACCGCCCACGGCAATTGCGTATACCCCGAGCACCCAGATGTTGTTCTGGCCCGCAACGATCCATACCGGGAGCGCGATACCCATAGTGAGTTCTTGGCGTCCATCCGGGTTGCCATATTGCCTTAAGTTCTCGCGGATGACTGGATCGGTGAGACTGAACGTGTATCATTAGACGACGTTACAGAATGAGAAGATCGACGGTGGCGTACGATTTGTATGCCTTGGTGATGGTAACGAAACGATCCTGGATCATCTCAATCGTCTCGTTCAGAGATACCTTGACTTTGTCGGGATGGCTAAAGAATGTATTATTAGCACCTGTATAAGCGTCGAAATATGGCGTCGGACTGCTAGCGCGTCCCAGGACATTCCGACGCGTCCGCTGGATCCACAAATCCGCGTAAAACATTCTGGGGATGTCGCGCAACTGCGTCACGAGGCGCCAAAATGGACACGTCGGCAATTCCGAGAGAGAGCAGAATCGACACGTATTGGGAGAGACTCACTATTGCTTGCTCAGTTTCTTGAAATGGCTCTTAATCTCCTTCTCGCTCAAGTCCGAGTTGATACCAAGGATCTCGAATGGGTTGTAGACTTTGTTGTCCATTGTCGCGCCGGCGACCTGCCAGCAGAGGTACGCGAACAAAGACCAGCCGACAATGACAAACGACGTTCTGCTGGACGTCAGTGGTGCACAGAATACACAGGACTATACTGACTTCTTCCCGGGGAGACGGAACTTGGACCCGCTGATGCGCTTTCGCTGGGCGATGCAAGGACCACATTCGCATGTTGCCGTTTGGCTGACGGATTGGGACCGTGGCGGGAGAAGCGAAAGTGTGAGGGGGGTGAGGATGAGGGCAAGGAAAGTAATGAGGAAATATGAAGCCATATTTCCATCGTAGGTGTATTCCGCCATGGTGGAAAACCGTCGAGTGCTAGCTTGTCCGCGATGGGTTTCTCGTCTGCCGCGAGTTCGGAGGTGTTATGAGCCCAGTAGAATGGGCAGCGGGTGTGTCTCGCGAGGAAAGAAAGAGAAAGGAATGAACGTGACGAAGCAAAACACTTTCGAAGGAGGTTATGTAATACACGCGCTGGCCGAATGGACTTCGACATGGACACGTCGTGGAGCAATAAATACATTTTCATTCGTATGTGCTTGGGGACCACATAACATCAAAGTAGCGACGAGACGGTACATACGGACGTAGCGGACAACGAGAAAAGAATATCCAAAGGGTGAGGAAATTACTTCAGAGAGATTGCGAGGAGGCGGGGCAGGTACTAATACAGGGAGGAGGAGAATATGCACAGAGGATGGATGGACGGATGAATGAATGGTTGGTTTGTTGGTTGGACGGATGGATGGAACGAGAGGCATGGATACAAACATTGGGAAAAAAGGAAGGGAAATCATGTCTCGTCGTCATTGATTGGGGAGGCAGCTAGCTGCCTCGCTAGTGGTTCACGGATTCGGGGCAGGGGGAGAAGAGTTGAAGAAGTTGGTGCGCTGGGAAGAGCTCGCACTGCGGGTTTTAGAATTGGGGTGATGTTGGCGGAAGTAGTGTTGCTGGTGGGGGGGCCGCTCGTAGCCAAGACCCACGTTTTTCTGCTTCACTCTACGTTCCCGTCTAGACTCCTTCCTAGTTTTGGTCGGAATGTCTTGCTGAGGGGGCGGTTGGTTGTGCACCATTGCGTTGGTGGGTGTGCGGTCGCCGTCGCGTGCGCGGGCCTTGTCCTGCCACAACATGCTGCTCAACGGACTGTTTCGCAACGCGCTCCCAAAGTCAGCACTTGGGCCAGGGGTATCCGAGCCCCACCCCCATCGGCTCAAGTTCAATTGTTTGCGAGATTGATCGGTCGGCGACGAGGACAATTGCTCGTCGGAAGGCTCGGAGTCAAGGTAAGCCGAGTCCAGCACGTCGTCGAGGTCGATCGCATGGGCAGGCCCAAGTTCGGGGGAGGTGGTGAGGTCGGAAGATGACAAGAGTTGGAACGAAGGTTGAGAGAGTGGAGGAAGAGACAATTGTCTCGAAGAATGGGATTGTCTTGGACTGGTCTGTAAAGTACGATATATGAGGCGAAAGAAGGTTAACTTGAGAACCACATACCCTGCCGAAATGAGAGGCTGATTTGCCCCTGCGACCTCGAACGCGGGGGTGAGGGGAAGGAACGCTCGCATGGGTATCATCTATAACGGCACGCGTGGTATCACCGGGCACGAAATTACCTGTCCTCGGACCATTCCCTCTGGACGAAACACTCTGCGCATTCATGTCGTCGTCAAAGTCGTCAGGATTATCTAAATCCTCCAAGAAGAAGCGACCCGACAAGATGTCGGCGGGTTTGGGGGAATCTAGGTGACTTTGCAACCCGAAGGGCCGACGATTGCGCGGAGCGGGACTGGACGAGGGGCTCATGGTGGACATCGGGTTGATGGAGGAGACGCTGAAGGGTAGATTGAAGAGCTGCATGGCGCGCTCGTTGGGCAAAAGGTCGTCCCCAACAAGCTCCTCGTCGGTAGTATCACCTTCGAAAGCGCCATCTTCCTCTGTTTCCATGTCCTCTTCGTTGTCGCTGTCCTGACTCGGAGACGGGCTGGGACCAGCAAGACTTGCATGGACCTCAAAGTCTACGTCTAGCAAACCACGACCCACTCCGAGGCCGTTGGAGAAGCTGACCTGCCCATCCCAACCCTCGGTCAACTCGAATGGAAGATTTTCGAGGTCTCGTCGCAGATGGGGAATCAGTCCCGCCAGAGCGGCGTCACTGAGCGACATGGCGTCCAAATCGGACTGGTCGCCATCCTCCGCCCTCTCGTCAATCTCGTCATGAGGAGAAGAGTGCTCATCCTCCTCAGAATCAGTAAGGTTGGCGAAGAAGAGGTCAGCGTCAAAGCTCGACTCCTCCTCCTCTTCAGACCAGCCGGTTGCGACTCCGATGTACCCAGAGCCGACCGGTAATTCATCCACCTCGTCGTCCTCTTCAGCCTCTTGCTCTTCCTCATCGTCATCGTCGTCGTCTTCCTCTGTAGCATCGCTGTCCACCTCCATCTCGACGTCACCCGGTCCAACGCTGAGCTGGCGGGACCGAATGACCCAATTATTATGAGGATTTCTCCTCTTCTGGCCGTCTTCACCCAACAGTTCACGACGGACACGGGATTTTTCAGCCGCGCGATTTTCATCCGCGACAATGAAATTCTCCTCCTCGGCCTCCATCGACGAATCGGTGTCAAAGCCCGACAACGAAACTCTGTCCGAGTCGGACGACGAAGACAATGCCGACGAAGACAGTGCCGACGCCGACACGAACGTCGGAAACTGGATAGACCGGTTGTCGTTGACATCGTTAAAATGATAATGATTGTCAACGTCACTCAGTTCAGAGGACGACTCGTCGCTGGACTCGATGCGCCTCCGCTTGGCCGCGGCGGCGGACTTTTTGACGGTCGTGGCTTTGCCCTTGAGTTTGGCGGGGATACGGGGGGCGGACGTCTTTTTCGGGGCCGGTTTGCGTTTTCGCGCAGCCTGAGACGTGTGGTAAAATGGCACGCCCTCGCTTTTGGCTTTGAGTCCGAGTTGACGGGGTGTTTGACTTGGCTTTGGAGGCCGGCCCTTCTTTTTCGGAACCGTGCCGTACTGCGAGGCAAAGGAAGTCGATGGGCGAGGAGAGACTGTATACGTTCCACCGCCTGCTGCGGAGGCGGACGTCGTCGGTGCGGCATTCTTGTATTTGGTGAAGTTGGGCAGTGGTTTTTTGCCGAGCATATTGGGAGGAATGGTGAGTCTGATTTTCAGGCTCGGGAGTTTCTGGGCGACGGCGGGGGGCGCGGTCGAAGAGGAAGCGACTGGGGCAGCAGAAATATTGCTGCTGCTGGCACTGGCATTGGTAGTAGTAGAGGTAATGTGAACTGGGCGGGGTTTGTTTGCACAGGTGCATTCGCCGTCGCACACGGGGCAAATATCGTTGTCCTCGTCCTCGTCCCGCATGAATGAGCTTGCGGCGACGCCGCCTACGGTATGGGGGTGAGAAGGCGGCATTGCGGGAGTCTGTTGTTTTGGATGCGCTGAAACAGGACATCAGTCGGTACTCGTGTGATCAAGACGGCGAAGAAGCGCAGGGGCGGGGGAAATTAAGGCTCTCTCTGGAGGAATACGAGGCCCGCAGGGAGTCTCTGAAAGAGTTGGATAGGGCCCCGCAAAGAAATCCATCGATGTAGCGCGCACGGCGATCGCGTGTGACGGTAATTTTTTTGCGAAAAAGAGAGGAGACTCACGGCTGAGAAGAAATTGGGACATCTGTTAGCACAATAGGACATGGGTAGGGTGAAAGCTCCAGGATTGAGGATTTGGGGGGAGTATGCGGCACTTTGGCCACAGAGCGCACGACGTTCTGGTTAAGAGTAATTTCGCAAGGCTCAGTGATCAACGGCTCCGCCGCGAATCACTGAGCCTTGGCCGCACGACCGCTAAGCATCCCCATGCACTCATATCTCCCGGGTGAACAGTCCTCCAGCCCTGCATACAATCTTCTGGTCTGCTTCCAGCCTTTCTCAAGTCCTCAAGTTTTCTTGTTCCGTCACGGACTTTAGATCGGTGGCAGTATTGTGGTATGACGTTCACTTTGTACATTTAATATTCTCACACACACACAAGATTTTACCGCTTCACACACACATTTTGGTTACTTTTGCTCGTACACACACAATTTTTTGATAACTTTCACACACACATTTTGTGGATTGCCTTTTACGGATGCTTGTCCCTGTATGCCAATCCTGCCATCAAGTCGGCATCTTCGCGCCGCCGCCGTACTATCTGTCCCGATGGGTCCGATAATTCCCGATAAGTCTGATAATCCTTTTTTCTCGGTCACCTCTAGTTATTTTCCCGTTAATATCTTATGGGATACCATTGTATAGTAGTGCACACGTTTGTGAAAATACTAAGGGATTGAGAGGGAGGAACGGCCGATGCATCAACTGGACGTTCTTTGAGTAACAAACATATCTCTGTTCTAACCATGCATCGTCAGGGCTCAGGAAGGGGTGGGTGTATCATGCTGTATAGACACTTCTGTCTCCCCACAATTCTCTGCCGGGGATTCGCTGTGGTGCTCTGGGAGCGGACGCGTCCTGTCACGGCACGTCACAAGTCCAAATCAATCTGATCGAAATTGCCATTCTCGGTTGAGCCAGCGTGAAGGCTCGCGATGCCCTCCGCGGTACAATTCAATGGGGAAAAAACACCACATACGGTGCACTCTGAGGGCACATCGGTGAGACCCATCTTCGTCACTTCCTTGACTTTTTCCCTTCGAGTCAATAGGGGCTTCTTCCGAATCTGACCTACCACCATCCATCCAGCCGGGAGAACTCTCCTGTGAATCTAACATTGATGTGGGAATGCCTCTCAGATGCATTTCCGGAAATCTCTCCGTTCCAACTTCGTTCCCCGTTCAAGAACTTTCAATTAATGACCTCAAGCTGATGTGCATCAAGCGCGGCCATCAGGCTCGGGAATGCCGAGTGTACACATGGAGGGTTCACCTTGGGTTGAAAGGACAAGGATGGGTCTTCATCTAGCCTGGGGCATCCTGGGACTATCTGTGGGCAGATTAAGTATCTGCTGCTAGGCTGTATACAACTTAATGGGGCACGGGCCGTGATGGCCGTTGTTCACGGCCCATGGGCAGGAAACTGACATTGCCGCGGAGGACTCGAGAAAATCCCCGGACACGGGCCGCAACCAATGCAGGGTGGAGTCAAGGATTGGCGAGTTCTTTGAGCTCGGGCCTTGAGGGATGCATAGGGTTATTGAGTATTTTGATGCCGGGGATGCCGGCTTGATGGTACGATGGACATACAGAGGCAAGCATCCGTAAAAGGCAACTCGGAAAATGTGTGTGTGAAAGTTGGGAAAATGTGTGTGTGAAAAGGTAAAATTGTGTGTGTGTGTGTAAATCTTAAATGTACAAAGTGAACGCTATATTGTGGCAGTACCTCGACGCCCTCACCTGACCGGGCTCTAATTTCAAACCGCTCGCTCCGGCGCAAAACAGTAAGCGCACCGACGTCTTCCTGCTTTTTGCCTCCCCAAATGAACATCGGCGAAACCCAAGAGAAATCTACAAGAAAGTCTCGCCGCTTTTGCAAAGTCTATAATAATTTTACGATCATCTGCCTCCGCGCTTGTATTTTTACGTGGCTCCTCGCAGTCTCGAGCCCCCCGCGTATTCCCATGATTTCTCCGATCTCTGGGCGGCCAGCACCGTGCCACACGGGCCCCTGGCGCCCGCCTCAGGAACCCACAGCGATCACGAGTCCATTCCTGTCTGTTCGCTAATCATTCTCCACGCCCTTTCCGCGCAATCATCACTATAAAAGCACTACTGCCTCTTCAGTCCTACAAACAAACACCCAACAGCTGTTTATCTCGCGTCATGTCTACCTCCCAATCACCTCTCAAGGGCGCGAACTTTGACCCATTCGCCACCCACCCATTCACGTCGTACTCTCCCCCCGCACCCCGCGTGCCTCCCCCGCCGAAAAACCCCGCTCCGACCCACAGCCATAACACAATGGGTCGTGCACCCCCGAAACCTGCGAAACTCTCTCCCTCCGCCGGGACTCCGCCTATCGCACCCGTCTTCGTCCCATATCGACCAGAGGCATCCGCACCCGACCTCAGCCAAGTCCTGAAAAAACAACCACAAGGATGGAAGGTCCAGGGCGGTCACTGAAACACCGTCTCATGAATTTCGAGGTGATTTCTTTACGCGAAGGCCGAGGCGCGATATTCACATGGCACACAGTGCGGGTTGTTGTTTTGCCATTAGCGCGGAGCAAGGGAGCCTGGCTGAGGTTGGAGGCGCAGAGGGTTGTACGATGAGCATTGCATTTACGTGTGGAGTTGAATTCACGAATATACCTATACCCATGCACGTCACTTCATCGTCAAGACCGACATCTAAGCTTCTCATTAGTTCTTCGCGCCTCCCACCGAACAGCCACCATTCCCTCACCCAGCTCGAGAGCTGCCGCTGGGGAACTTCGGTGCATTACAAAGATACCAGACTCCGTTCTGGGCTGCCAGTCTCGTTTTCGTCCCGGAGCTTACCTGCTACCTGCGATAATCGTACGATTCCGCGGCGCAAGCTGTCAAGGGCCCTGGCCGCTTCCCTGATTAACCAAGGAGAAGGTCCGCGCCGTACGTTGACCCTCGTTGACCTATACAAATGAAACAAGAACAGGTTATTCGTATTCAAACACAACTCCGTAAGTGCCGGAACTCAATCCTTCAATGATTCAGAGCCCTGCATTTCTGTCGCATTACCAGATTGTTTTGTACTCGGCGATTAGGTCAATTCGCTGTAGCTATACTTGAGCTATATGACACAGAGATGGCGGCATGCCGATTCCGTTCTAAATGTCGACTGAATGCCAAGTCTTTACGCGAGTCCGTCGTTGACGCACCGTATGACACGCGACCTTCCCCAAATAGGCCCTCTGCGATGCCATTCTGCTATTCTGTTTTCTTGTTGGGAATTCAATGGCCGATATAGACTAGGGGGTGGCTATGCGTGTCAAAGCTGAAGTCCGTGATTTTAAATCGTGATGTCGGAGGCAGTAGTAGAGGCCTAGACCTCAGTCGGCAAAAGACCAGAGACTTGCAGTGGGAAACCGAAGGTACATAAGGACGCAAGGTGCCCTGCACCGAGAAGGGACCAAGGTAATTCGGTTTCTGGCGCGGAGATTATTTGAGGCATAAGGTTGTGCCCTGCCCAGTCGGTAAGTTTGCGACGTGAGGCATCGATTTACCTGGGGCAATTGTATCCATATCCGATGTTCTGATCCACGACTTGAAGAAGTTGTCGACGTTCGGATCCAGGCCGAAACTTGTTGCCTTGTCTCGTGGCCGACTTGCCCTGCTGTTGTTCCAAGGTTTCCAGGGATTAATGCTTGTATCGGACAAGGTATCGGAGGTAGATTCCGCGGGCTTTTGACATCGGAATCCCGGAGGTGAAAAGTTGGCAGCGCAAAGAAAAGGAGCAGTCGCAACAATATGGTCTATCGTCGTGTCATTTCAGTGACCGAGTATTTCAACGCTGTTCACAGGTAGTGCCGTAGCCCACAATAGGCCTTCCTTTCGCCCAGTGGTGGTTGAAGTTGAACGGCTCTGTTTGGCAAAGTGTTTGAATGCAAACTTGAACAACCCAATAAGGAACGCCAATCATCAGCGAATCCTAGCCGCAAAAATGGAGGACGGGGATTCGGAATTCGCTCAACACGCGCCGGCCTCGAGCTCCACTCCTCTTGTCCGCAGACCACCGAGGCCCACGATCTTGAATCGCGTCTCCCGCACCATGTCCCAGATATTCGACAACTCGGCGACTCCACTGCCCGAGAGCACCCTTGCACCTCCTGGCTCGCCAGATGAGCAAACACTTGACACAGATAGGTGCCCACCGGGTACACCCGCGCGCACTCCAACTGCCTCCGACCTTCCCCCTTTTATCAAACGTCTCAAACCATCTCTTGTGCTCGAGAACAGTGGATCTGTGGCAAGAGATCATCTGGCGTCGTGAGTGCAACGCAAGACGGACTGGAAACGCGGCCTCTGAGACTACAAAACAGTGAAAGAACCTTCCTGGCGTACGTCCGCACCAGTTTGGTGATCGCGTCCACCGGAGTCGGTAAGAAGCTTTTACTTCATATGTCCGGTAGTTCACTCTCCGCTAGCCCTGGTCCAGCTATTCACTATTTCCTCAAATGTTGACACGGACAACAAGCTATCATTTATTCCAACAGCCCGCAGACTACAAGCATGGGCTCGGCCTCTCGGAGCGACCATGGTGTGCTTTGGACTTGTCGTTCTCGCCCTTGGTTGGTTCACTCCATATATTTCTTGCGAGTGCCAGTAATAATCCGGACGCAGGCACAATACGCTACTTCAGAATCCAGTCCGCCCTGACACAGGGAATGTTCCCTGTAGCCCGTTTCACAGCAGCGGGCGTCACATTCGTTCTAGGCGCGATCATCGTCGTCGTATTCGCGATATTGCTCTCAGCAAGAAACTGACCGGCCTGCGATACGGAACGCCCAAACTACGAAAACATCCACTCTTTCAGTTCTGGGTACAAAGGTTCGTTTACAAATGTGTATTATTTACGGGGCGCTCTAGCAGCGGTTCTACAGACGCGGGCCTAGTCACTTCGGGGCGAATACTTCCTTCAGCGCAGTCGTGACCGTCTGGATGTCCCCCCTTTGCTTGTCAACAGCGGTGATACCCATGTGCCTAAGATTGACATGTCAGGACCGGAGCAGGGGGGAGAAGAGAGCGGAAGGGACACACCCTATGCGGAAGTATTTATCTGTAGTTCAACATGTGGTTAACGACAGGGGAAGGGAGGAATAGATATAAACATACCCTTAATAGCAGCGTGTAGCCCCCCGGCAGCAACGATACCCTTCGCACCAAGCTTCGGTAAAACATCCCCCGCAGACATACCGGCGGGGAAGTAGAGCTAGAATAACTCAGCTCAAGAAAAGAGGCTGGGATACTAGAAGAGCGTACCGCCGTCATTCCCGTCGCCGCAAATGCTGGCTCGAGAGCGAGTTGCTTGAGGCCCAATTCGGCGGCAGTGTTCTTGATCTGCTGGCTGGCGAGGCGATGCAGCTCAAAGCGCTCCTCCAGCGAAGGAGAGTGCTTCGTAATTTGGGTAAGTGACGCGTGGTACGCGTAGACCAAGTTGACAGGCGGGGTAGCAAAGTACGCCGCTTGGCCGTTCTCATACGCCTTCATGATAGGCAGCCACCTGGACACACGATTAAACACGAAGGCCGCTTTTCATGGTCCGCTTACTTCTTCCAGCTGGCATAGTATGACCCTACCGGCGCCGTACGCGATTCGAATACCTGGACATCGCCGATCTACAAGGAACACTGGGCAAAGAGGACAGACCTACCTTGATGGCACGAGGACTGGCGACGAGGATACTGAGCCCGGGCGGAACCCCTAGGCCTTTCTGACTGGCCGTCAACACGACGTCGATGTCCCACGCGTCCATGCGCAGCTCTTCGCTCGCAACGGAGCACACGCCATCCAAAATAACCTGCAATAGAGATGGGCACCCGTCGTGCCGATGCCAAAAATATGCCCACCAAGGTGTCTGGCGAGACGCGCCTGACCGTTTCTGCGATGGCTTTCGCGTCGGAGAGCACCGCTGAGGCTGGTCAGAAACGCGGTATACACAAACGTCGACGAATCACCGACCTGTCGAGGTGTCTACATGGGTGAATGTGACAAGCCGGTATTTCTTTGCCTTGAGCGCCGATTCTATGGCCTCCTGGCTCACGGCCGCGCCGATGTCGGCTTTAATCTGATCGACTTTGGCGCCGTAGGTCTCGAGACTGGAAAACGGAGGTTCACAAACGTCTCCAGGTGCTGAATATAGAACCTACCACTCAGTAAAACTGTCGCCAAAGTAGCCGCTGTGCAGGACCAGCGCATTCTCGCCGGGTTGTATCAAGTTAGCGGCGACCTAATTAGATGTGTGTTAGAGTATGAGAACGCAGTCGAGGGGTATGACGCACCTGGTCCCAGCCCAGCGTTCCGCTCCCCGAGATCAGGAATGGCTGGCCTTTCGTAGACAGCACGACTTCCCTGGACCCAAAGTTAACCAGAAATCCAGGTGCGCGTCCACGACGAACCGAGTCATCCGAAGGCAATCTCCGAACACTGGGATAAAGTCGGGCGATACGTGGGACATGGAAGGGTGCGCATTGGCGTAGAGAACCTACTGCATTTCAGCACCGACGCGTCGCGTGTCCCGGCAGCGTTCCTACCTCATCGGCTACTTCGATTGGGCCAGGGATGCTGGGGCGACATTAGATTTCGGGTCGATGGACCCGATTGAACCTACACTAGCAGTCTTGACGCGTCCGTACATCAGATTATCTTGGTTAGGGATGACGATAGGATCTTACTTATGCGGCGCCTAGATGGTATAAATGGTCAAGGACCAAGTGAGAGACAAGACACGCACTTGTTTGAATTCGGCGAGGGTGGTCATGGTACGAAAGGAAGAACGATACACGGGCAGTAGAGAACGGGAGGACAGGAAGCGGAAGCTCATGCAAACTCAGTTACATAGCTCAGAAGGGACGCCGGATGCCGGCGGCATCCCCTACACTCCGTTACGGCCGCCTAAGCGCCGACACGCGCTCATGGCTTTATGATCCGTTTGCCGTTCGGGCCTCTTGCGGCCCGAGAAAAAAAGAGAGAAATAAACAGGATTCATTACATAATTTACATATACACCCTAGAGAGTGGACGCTAAGGGAAACTAATCATACATATTCTTCACTTTGAGCTCCTAGCTGAAGGCCAGCGCGGACCAGGTCACCACAGCACCGATCGAAACTGCCGTTGCGGTCTGCGCAAGGACTTTAGCAACCCGTTTCACGCGTTTACGCGCCGGCATCCTCAGGGTATCTTCCGCCACCTCGGCGGCAGTGGCCTTGGGCTCAACCTGGCCCTCCGTCTCGTCATCGAGGCGTTTGCGCTTCAGCGACGCAGTCTGGAGGTGTCAGTACACAACTTGAGAAGTTCAGATGCAAAAGCTTACTTCGGCCTGGACTTGTTCAGTAAGGCTCCTCAACGCCTCCTTGGCCTCCCGGATGCTCTGGAGCTCGTCGGTCATTTCCTTGCGTGCATCGTTGCGAAGCGTGGTCATCTCTGCGATAGTGTTTAGTGCTTGAAGCAAGCTATTCTGTGAACACAGACCAGCGACCAGTTCCTCCAATACCTTAGCTCGCGCCTTGGCTTCTTCGACATGGGGAGGCGTCTCCACATAGGACGGCGCATCGTCCATTCGGATCTGCAGCGCGTCGATTTGGGCTTGGGCCTGGTGGCAGGCATCCACGTTCTCCTCCAATCTCTCCGATAAGGCATTATAGAGGTCGTGAGCCTCGGTCGTCTTTTCTTCGAGGTCAGCAAACTTCTCGCCCATGACGTGAAGATTATCAT
Organism: Mycena polygramma; assembly: GCA_029449255.1. NCBI lineage: Eukaryota > Fungi > Basidiomycota > Agaricomycetes > Agaricales > Mycenaceae > Mycena > Mycena polygramma. Next base: position 73,869 of record JARKID010000236.1, read on the forward strand.
TGAAGCGTTGCTTGTACTTGCGTCGGTGAGCATGGAGCTTGGCGACCTCCGTCTACCGAACCCTAAGCAGCAGTCACAGAAGGAAAAGATTGCGGAAATTATACCTTGACGGTAGCCACCGACGCTCGAAGCTGCGTGGTCTCACTGTTGTCAACAGATTTCTCAGGCTCAACCTTGTCCACCACGATAACCTCATCATCGTCAGACTCATTTTCGACCAGGTCTACCGCCTTCGGAGGCTCGATCACAACCGGCGTCGCAGCAGGGAGCTGTTCGACGGGCGCTACGATGCGGCTGGGAGGAAGGATTCGCAAGGAGGGGAAAGACGACGAGAAGACAGAGGGTGGCGACGACGAACGGGAACGAGGCCACGCCCCGATGATGACCGGCTCACCAACGGCCATTGGGTTCTCGGTCTCTTTATTCGCAGCCGGTGGGTCAGAAGGTTCAGGAGAGCTCGAGAGGTCCATCGGTGAAGTCGACCTCGAATAGTTACTGTTGTCCGAATTGTCATCGTGGTCGACTTCATCGTGGTCAATTTCTTCTAAGTCGACTTCTTCCTCAAAGATGCTGTACGGATCGAATCCAACATTGAGGCAGGGATCACGGCCGAATAGCGGAGCGGGGTCCTGAGGGCCGGGAGAGAACGCTCGATACTCGTCCGAGAACGCGAAAGGTGAGTACTGTCTGGGAACAAAACATTCAGGACTGGGCTTGCGGACGCCTTGGAGAGGCGACGTCGAGTCGCTGTTGCTGGCGTGCCAGGGTGGACGGACTGCAGCACGCGGCGGGCGCGAGATTTCCTCGACGTCAGAATCGTGAGAATCGGGAGAGTCTTGTTCGTCAGATGAGGAAGACCCCTCACTGGCAGATGATGTAGGAACATATACGCCATAGCGGCCGGAAGGAGACCGCTGGGGCTCGGATACGCCGGGAACGACGAGGGGTTTAAAGGGAGGCTGGGAGCCGTACAAGAGCTCGATGCGAGCGACGACGGGGCGCACAAGGCCTTTGTCCGAGCCAACCGACTTGCCGAAAGTGACGACGTCGCCGTCGGCAAGCAAGGTGGGTGTCTCATCATTCAGCTGCTTGGAAACAGCCTCGTCTCTCTTGCGGACGTGAGTTCCATGGTGCGACTTTGTATCGATGAGATAGCACTGGCGGATGGCTTAATTAGCACAGCCACATGGTGTGCGCAATGAGCCTGCACTTACATGGCCACTGTCGGAGAAGGCAATCTTGGCATGGTGCCGGCTCACCACAGGACAGGCGAAGAACGCCTTACCAGCGTCCGCCTTGCGGTTATCGCTGTCTGAGCCCGGCCGCCGCCCGATGTGCACAACAGCCACCTCCCCTTTGCGGAATATCAAGGTACGCCCGGGCTCAGCGCCAGACTTCTCGATGTTGAGCGCAATCCCTGCCCATGAGTCAGCGATGTAGAGATAGTGGCAAGACGGCTACTCACCGGTAACGGGGCGTGGTGACATCAGGCTGCTGAGAAAGGGGGGAAGAGCTCGAGCACCTGGCCTCCTCACAGTCCCAAGATATTGAATACAATCGTCCTCTGCCATGAGTAAGAACTAGGGATAACGATGGTATAACGATGGAGCAATGGATGGTGGCCGTGGTGTGAGGAGAGAGGGTCACTATGTCACGTTCGATCGGGACCGGTCCGTATGAAATTGACAAACATGATCGAATATTAATCGGGGAGCAAAAGGACAAGGTACTCGATAAACTAGGACTGTACAGGATCTAATTATCGCCCTGCTTGATACCAGCGACAACCTTCTGCAGTTCTGCCCACTCAGCCTCCCTCGGATTCGCACCCATGTCGCCTATGTCGTAGACATACAACTTTCCATCGCTTCCTCCCAGCGCGGCATGACGACCATCCTTATTCCATTGTAACTTGTTGATAGCCCGACCGGTCCCTACGGTTGTCGAAACCACAGGTACCTTTCACGCGCAGGATAGTCAGACGAGTGAAAGAGAACAAACGCAAAATGGCGCACTTCAGTATCTGTGTTCAGATTCCATAGATCGAATTTGCCGGATCCATCTACACTACCGAACAAGGCAGGATGCTGCGGGTGCCACTTGACATCATAGACGTAGTCGTCTGCTTCGTCAAAAGAGTACATCGGCGCTATAGCATGCGGTGTCGTCGAGGGCTTCGCCAACGACTTGGCTCGCCAGAGCTTGACCGTCCAGTCGACTGAGCACGTCAGGAACAGGTCGGAGAAATCGACAGGGCCGGCCAGCGGATGGAAGTGCAATCCCATGACGGGTCCTGAGTGACCTTTGTACACGTCGTATTGGTTGAGACCAGCTTTTGCTCCTGCCCGATCATAACGGTTGGCCTGGTAGACGTTACCCTCCTCTGTTCCCACCCAGAATGTCGTGGTCTCATTGTTTGGGAAGTCCAGCGCGGTAATGGCGACTTCTCCTGTCTTGTTATGACCTGCATGGATCAGCTCCAGTGTTTCCTGTATTCTCATGAGCACCGATCAAGCTACGAATGAAAGATGGACAGACCTGGGGCTGCGCAAGCATATCAACAAGCCAACTACAAACTGTGCCATCGGTGCTACTTGTGATTAGATTGTGCGCATTTTGAGTACCGACCATCTGAATCGCATAAACCGGATGTGTATGCCCTGCTGCAGACAATGGCGTCTTCAGTACAGGTAGATGTTTCGACCGGTTATCCCAGAGTAGGATTTGGCCTGAGTATGTGCCCCCGAATATCAAGTTGGAATGGAACGGCGAGAACATAACGGAGAGCACATCCGACTTCCGCGTTGTTAATTGACACTCAAAAGCACGTGGTAGGAAAACGAACCTGCGAATGGAACACAAACTCTGGGCGTTCCACGGAATGGGTATTCCAAACGGCAACGATTCCAGCAGGCTCGTTTTGGGCAGCGTGATTCTTGTTGTATGAAGCAACAGTAAGTTCAGGAAACTGCAAAGCATCTGGTTTAGTGCCAACAGTTTCATAGCGAGGTGGGCCATACTTTGGGAGACCAATCAACGTCGGTTATGGAGCGATTCTTTCCGTATCGTTCGTTCCAAAATTCGCAGACTTTTTTCACTCGTTTGCCTTCAGAATCATCGCTGTTAGGGTATGAATTTAGATGTAGATAGTTCGATGGAGAATGGACTCACCCTCCGGTTTCCGCTCCTTGGGTATAGTCGCTCATATAATTATAGTGGTCATTTAGTACACGATGGAAGATTTTGGTCGAGTCGTCGATGAAGTCCAGCACTTTCGGGTCTGACAAAAATGCGGCTCGTTCCTCCTCCGTAAGTTCTGGAAATTCCACGGTAAGCCATAGATTGAGGAGAATTGACTCCATCTACCTCGAACCTCTTGCTCAATCTCCTGGTCAAGCTTCGCCGCTTCCTCCTCCAGCGCCTTTTCATACGCTATCCGTTCGGCCTCGAGATGTTGTTGCATAATAAGTTGCTGCCGTATCTTGTCCTCGTACGCTTCCGGAGACTCTGTCTCAACTTCTACGGTCTGGATATGCTTCTCATACATTGTTCGCGTCTGGTCGCTCCAAGTTAGGATAAACGGGGGAGAAATACTGCGAGTCGTACCTTCTGAGGGAGCTCAAAGAGATCTTGTTGAATGTCTATCAGGTCGGGTAGAAACCGCGGTGTCATTTCGCTACCATCTGCATTATGAGGATATAAGACCAGAAAAGCCGTGCGTCGTACCGATCCATGACATGGTCAGTCCCACCGGACGATACCCCATGAGATGGCCGAGAGCTGGGACGCTCAGGCGGTACATTACTGGCCTGACTGACTCGACCCGAACTTGCGAATTGGTTGACGGATGGACTGCCTGAACGGTATGGTGTCCCGTCGCCGCTATTTGGCCCAAGAATTCCGTCCAGTATACGATTCAAGTCTTCTCTGTCGGCTTCCCGAGGAGGTGGTAGATCAGAGGCCTGGCTACGATATTCGCCAGCTTGAAACACTGCACTGAATGGATACTGACACCTGAAGTTCGCGGTTTGTTGGTCCTGTTCTTTCGGGCCTCCCGCATCTGCTCCAATTTCGCCTTCTTCGCCTCTATCTGCTGCCTGCGTTGCTCGCTCATCTCGACTTATGGGTGTCTGGAACGACAATGATTTGGCGAAAGGGAATCCCGAAGAGCAGTGAACGAACACGTGAACAAATAATAGCCGACGCGTCAATTAATTTACGTCCGTTTTATGGCGACTCCGTTTGCTTTTCACATTCACAAAGTTACTCAGTACTCCTGCGGGAACCTCAAAGCGAATCACAGAGGTGCGCGAACATCCTTCTCCGAGCTTTTCTGCCCTTCATTCTCTCCTCTTCCAAGTTCCATCTTGCTGAGCGCTCAGCGCTCAGCGTTCCTCACTTCCCGTTTCTCCCGGGTACCATCCGTGATGCGCCGAGTGCGCCAGTGCTTGTTGCGCAAGACCAGGGACGCCGACTTGCAGAGGTGTGTACTCGGCAAGTGTGGCACGGAGTGTTTCCAGGACTTTGCAGTGTCTTTGCTCGCTACTGAGTAAACGGCGGACTATCCGAGCGGCCAGCATCGGTGCAAACCAAGTGTATGCCTTGCCAACTCTCGCAAGACTAGCGGGCAATGATTTGATTGAAATGGTGCGCTACCTTGCGCTAAATGCACACGGCGACACCGTGACGCTGGCTCCCCGCAGAGATAGCTGTTCCGTTTCTAGGTCTTTCGACAAGAATGCTTTGCGTATCTTTTCAAAGTTGCAGTCTGAACCGAGGTTTGTACAACGATGCGGGTACTGAAAAAAAAAGTTAATGAGTTTAGTCGGGCTCAGGCGGGCCGAGCGCGGTCACGTGAACGGTCCGGCGCACTTTGCGCTGTTTCCTTTTTAGGCGACCTCCGACTCGTCTCTCTCTCCCAACGAAGAATGGATGCATCAACTAAAAAACGCATCGGTCAGGTACGCACCCTCACCCGATTCAATATTCTACATGTACAGAAAACACCGGTCAGCACTTTGTGTTCGGATTCCATGGGCACTCCGTCTCGCCCGATATCAAGACGCTCATTCAAGAGTACTACGTCGGCAACGTGATACTCATGAAGAGAAACGTCCAGGACGCCGCCCAAGTCCGTGGTCTCGTTCGCGAGCTGCAGACCCTGGCGCGAGACGCCGGGCACACAAAACCCCTCATGATCGGCATAGATCAGGAAAACGGTAAGGCTCCAATGCTGCATCCAGCCTCACACCTTAACCCTTCCAAGGTCTGGTCTCTGCGTTCAGCAGACCCGGCGCTGGTACCCAGTTGTCTGTGCAATTTATTAGAAAATGGGGTCCCCACCAATATTTTACTTGGGCTTTAGGGCCATTGCATGCGCATGGCAGATCCGAGTTTGTTCATTTTTTTTTCAATGGTCAATACGGCTTCCTTCTCTCTATCCAGCGTTACAAGATGAATGTAAGATACTAAGATGTCACCACAGTGTCTGTTCCGTCGCTGATCATCATTTCACATCATATATTCTACCTGCTCATTTTGACGGCTCGCCCTCGCCCGAGCTTCGCTCGGCTCGAGCTCGCCGGGGGCCGGGATTTACGGCTTTCACATTATTCTACCCTTACTTTGCACTTCCTCATTTTAACGGCTCGCCCTCGCCCGAGCTTCGCTCGGCTCGAGCTCGCCGAGGGGCCGGGGGTTTCCACCTTTCCCATTAACTATTCTAAGTACTATCACGGAAAGGATCTCAGATGAGCTGACAAAGGACTGAGGGACAGATTGGTTCCCATTAGACGTTACCGTTCAACGTTCAACAGCGAGAGTTTAAAGGTCCCTCTGAGTAAGAGGAAATGACAGAACGGCATAAGCAACGATGACTGGATTACTATAAAGGGCAGGCAAAACCCACGGAAATTTCCTTTTAAGGTAGCGTTTCCACCACAAGTTTGGTACGTCATCGAAAAAAACCACTCTCACTTTGGCGGAAGAAACTGAGATAAAACCGAGTTAAAAAATAAATTTTTATAACTCGGAATAGTCCCGGTGCAATGGCTCTTGCGGCTACAGGATCCCCCGAAGTCGCCGAGGAGGTGTCCTTTGCAAGCGGCAGAGAGCTGAAACTCGCAGGCATCAACTGGGCCTACAGCCCTGTGGCGGATGTCAACTCCGACCCCCGCAACCCGGTTATCGGTAAGACAGATATTTTCTTCTAATAGATCCATACCCACAATTTCCAGGTGTGCGCTCATTCGGGGATGGTAAGAGTGCTATACTTATGAGGCCCACAACTAAACTCGACATGTCTCCGAAGATCCTGCGCGAGTCGGTATCTTTGCTAGCGCTGTGTCCAAAGGACTTACAAGCGCCGGTATCGCGCCGTCCGCAAAACACTTCCCCGGGCACGGCGACACCTCCGTCGACTCCCACCTTGCCCTTCCCCGTATCATGAAATCCAGCGTCGAGCTGCACGCCACGGAGCTGCCCCCGTTCAAGACCCTGATCTCACAAGGCGTTGCGACTATAATGACGGGACACATGGCGCTCCCCGCCATCACAGGCTCCGACGCGCCGTGCTCGCTGTCGCGCGCGATCACGACGGACCTCCTGCGCCGCGAGCTGGGGTTCGACGGCTTGGTGGTCACGGACTGCCTCGAAATGGACGCGATATCAGACAAGTCGCAAGGCGCGTGCGGCGTCGAGGAAGGTGCCGTGCGCGCCCTGGAGGCCGGGGCTGACATCGTCATGATCTGCCACACTATGGCCTGGCAGCGCGGTGCAGTCCTCGAAACGTACCGCGCTGTCGAGTCCGGACGGCTAGCCCTCAGCGAAACCAGAATCGACGCTCTGAAAGAAAAATTCGCGGGCACTTGGGAGGATGTACTTGGCGAGCGCGACAACTTCGACACCGAGTGGGAGAAGACGAAGAAGGAGAGCGCTGCACTGAGCGACAAGGCCTACCGGATGTCGACGGCCCTCATGAACGGCACCAGCGCGCTTCCGCTGCAGCCAGGCGAGCCCGTAGCACTTTTCACACCCTTGATGGAAAGTCTCAACAAGGCCGTCGACGACGCCGACGGCGTCCTCCGCACCAAAGGCGGCGCGGTCCGAAACACGGCCGGACCCTCCTTCTTGGCCTTCGCTGAATCCATTGGCAAACGTGCTCCTTGCACGCATGCGGTGTATCAGCCGGACCTCGCCCTGAAGGTGCCCGCTGAAGCAAGAGCAATCATATTCACCTTGCGCAATGGGGACCGATCTCCCTGGCAGCTGGATTCGTTGAAGCACCTGGCCGCATCTGTGCAAGTCCCGATAATCGTCGTTGGAAGCTGTGCTCCGTACGACGCGGCGAGTGTCACACAATTTCCGTACATTGCGACCTTCGAGTATACTCCCGTCGCGTTGGAAGGTGCGGCTAGAGTCATATTCGGAGAGCAGGGTCCCGCAGTCGGTGTCGTACCGGTCAAGTGAATTCACGAGTGTGTGGTAGCTATGTACTGTGATGCAGAAGAATGTCATGTACGTGCTTTGTCCGCCAGCCAGGTATTTTAGTCTCCCCAAACGGCCTCAGGGTCAACTTCCCTCGGACCACGAATCTGTGAGTCTGTCGAGGGGCGGCTCTCGTGCAACGCAGGGTGATCATCTCCGGGGAGGGCAACCGGTCCCGTAGTCGGCTCAGCGGGAGCATAGAAGTACGCGTGAATGTAGGTTGCAACGAGCGCAAGAGGGTGTATGATCGTGAAAATGAGAGCCGTGATCTAAACGGTGTAAGCTTCAGAATCAATTTGCGCCTATTCGACTCACGTAGACGGACTGGGGTTTGGGCCGTGAAGTCCAGATGCTGATGCAAATCCATGTTGCAGCGACACACCACACAATGTCGCGTCGCAGGACCACCACCAGTAGACTGACGAGGTTCGTGCCCAGAACGACGCCGAATCCGGGCCATCCATGGGCGTTGTAGTCAACGGGGGTTCCACCAACGGGCGGAGACGTGTACAGCCCAAGTTCCACGCTGAGAAAAATCATGAGAAAGCCATTCACTGAAAAAGAAAAATGGTTACAAGAGGGTGAGGGGGAACATGAGTGCGAATTGGAGCACGAAGAAAAACCGGAGGGGGGCGTGAATCAGGGCCATGTCGAAGGGGCGCGAGGTAGTGGGGGCATGGTATGTGAGGAGCTATTTTTTGTTTAGTTGAATTGCGCGGCTTCAACGTATGTATAATGCCCACCGAGATATTGGAGTACAACAACAGAATGAGTAAGATCCCTTGGAAAATTGTGGCAGCGAGAAACCAGCGAAAGACCTTGGAGCACACATGTGAGTTCCAGGACAATTCAAGCAAGACGAAACACATACCCATGCGACGGCCCAGAAAGCCATAACCCAATTTGCGAAGACGAGTGATAGACCTACTCCTTTGGTCAAAGTATTCTGTTTTGAAATTAGCTCCGAGCGTCTCGTATCAGGGTGTTGCTAACTTTTGTTTCCGGCTTTCTGGCAAGAACAAGGAGGAGACAGTAGCCTATCTGCCCCAGATACATGGCGGCTACGTAGATGGAGATGACGGACGTCCTTGGGGTGATGGAGGTGGGGTAAAATTTGGATATTTGGCCTGATGGCACGGCGGTCAGTGTTGCAGCAACATGAAGACATGATATAGAGACCTATCGAGGGACTTGCGACCACCGCGCAAACCTAGAGATGGGAACGATTAGATCTGTTGTAGCGACCGTCTGAGCAGACCACCAACCATGACTGTCGCGACATTGATTAAGAGGGATAGCGGGGTCAAGACCTGCAGTCTGGATGAGAGTAAGTAACGGGGGCGGAGCATGCTGTAGCACAACGTACCGGACGAGAGCGATATATTCGCGCACGGCTGGGTGCCGCATATCCAGGGGAAGCGAGTCCATGGTGGTGGCAGTTTGAAGGAAGGCTCAACAGGCCCAGTACGCATCAATTTGTAGTCCATGACGTAGAGAAGAAGACGCGCCCAAAAGAGTTGTATGCCGCTGTTATGATTGGAGGTCTTTGACTGTATGCTCTTGCTGTGATCAAAGTCCTTTGGCTTTAGCCGCATTCGCTTTTTATTCCAGACTCCCAGTCTCTGTGCTTGGATCTGTCCGTATCGCGGGCCCATGTCTCTAATAAAGCCCAGCGGGCGCAAGGGCCCCGTCTCTGGCAAATTCGGCGGACGCCGCAACGACAACAATCGAATCTACGCGTGCCCTCTCCCGATAGTTTTTTGGTATCCTCCCCCAACGCGTGTCCGCTCCATTCTTGGTCTCCTCGGCCTCACCTTGACAAAGGTAGAGACCCCTGAATGCCAGGGCGTCTTTGATGAGGCGACGCGCTCGGTGTGGGTGTCGAGCAAAAGTGACTCGACTATACTTTGGCGACGCGGTTTTTTCGGCAAGGGAGACTTGTCGAGGAGCGAGCCGAGCTGGCTCGCGCGTCAAATAAACAACAGACGCACTGGGGGCAACCGTGAGCCCGTCTTGCATCCCTCCCGATCTCTGGTGTTGAGATCGAATTTCGCGTACAGGTCTGACGCCGGAAGAGATGACCGCAAAACGGCGTGCGGAGCGAAAGCAGTTTAAAATCGATCGCGCGCGCGCCATCGCCGCCGTAGCAGCAGAAGCGGAAGCTGTTTTCGAGTCCGAAGGCCGTGTCGTCGTCCCCGCGCTCTCAGGACCCTCGATCCCATCTGCTGCAACCTGGAAGCCTGCTCCAGTCGCGGTTGAGCCCCCAGATTCCCCTGTTACGCCGCAGACCGAGACCCCTCTAGAGGACGAAGAGCCGCCAGAAGACCTGGAGCACCTCCAGCTAACGCTTCCTGAAGCCTTCTTTCTACTTTGGAATCTAGATTGCCTCGCCATCACGGACCCTCTTACGGTAACTCAAAGAATACCGCTCTTATCTCTCATTTGACCGAACCATTGCGTTGCAGAACGAACTATTGAGCATTCAGCGGATATGGATAGCCTTCCAAACGGCATACTTGGCCCCTCAGCTCTTCATGTCCCCTAGGCCGACCGTGCCTTTGCAGTTTGACAATCCCTTCCTAATAAACTACATTGCGTACCACCACTATCGGTCCCTGGGCTGGGTAGTCCGAGGCGGCATCAAGTTTTGCGTCGACTACATGTTGTACAAACGGGGCCCTGTTTTTAATCACGCAGAGTAAGTTCGTTCTTTCCTCGCTCATTTCTCCTGCTAAACCCGCCGCCAGGTTCTCCGTTGTGGTTTGCCCCGTCTACGAAGATCCAGCGGATCAGGAGGCATCTTCTGTCGACCTCCACCATTCGTCGCCGTTCGCATGGTCATGGTTGAGCACGATTAACCGCGTGAATAGTCAGGTCTACAAGGCAAGCCCAGTTCCTCGGCGCTCGGAGAGACGGAAGACTAACGCTGCGTCGACAGACTCTAATTCTTGCATACGTCACGATACCAGCACGCTCGCGAGTACCCCTCGATGTGCTCAACACCCCCGCTTGCTTGCAGTATTACTCGATACGGGAGGTCACCGTACGGCGCTTCATCCCAGCTCGGATGCGGGACTGAGAAAGAGCATTGACGAAGTATATTTTGAAGCTTGTATATGTACGCAACCTTACATTGTACACCACCCCCCATCTTGTGCCCAAACTAGCGGGCGACCACAATGCATGATGATTCAGAGAACGAGAATGCGATGAGGAGTCGAATAAAGATAGTTACGAGTTGCGCTCCACAGGAAAAAGAAATTGGCAGGAAAGAGATGCGAAAGAGTTAGATGTGGCGGGAGATAACCTGGAATCGAAGAACGGCCTGCTGTTTGTTGTCATATTGCACCTTTGATGAGCACCTTGCGGTATTTGGTTTCGAACGCCTGATTTAGCTGGGTGCCCGCAGGCTTGCAGTCCAGCGTCTTCTGGTCGTCAGGGCTGCCTGGATTCGTGAAATAGGCGGCAGAGTGGTCGGCCAGGAATTCACGGGCTTGTTCCAGGCTCTCGAAGGCTAGCTCTTGATGGATGAAGGCGAGCGGGATCGATTTATATCTGTCCGCTTCATCAGCCTGAAGAAGCAGCAAAAACCAAATCAGGGACTAACGCTTTGGTGATAACCATGAGTGCTTTAGCTCTCTCTCGAGCGACAAAATGATCCATGATATACGCGCCCATGTTCGGGGATGTTGAATACAATCCGAACAGTGCATGGTAGTTTCCCATCGACAGGGCGCGCTGTACGCAGAGAGCATGCTGCACCGCAGAGTCCGCCTTCTGTTTAGGTGTTAGCTGACCTACAAATAAATTCAACTCTGCGAATAGTGCATCAGAAGGCGTTTTCAGAGCAGTGTGGACAAACCAGATCGATTGCGACCGTGCAAAAGCATGAGAATGCGGTATGCCGTGAACTCCTCGACTCTACCGGGAATCCCCAATTCGTAGAGGGACTTCAAAGTCGCCTGGCATTGATTGTATTCCACCATATCACCCTGGAGAGAGACCCGGTGAAAATATTAACGAGTTGGGAACTGGGCGCGTACGCATTCCAATGCAATTCGACCATGAATCTCATAGACTTGAACAGTGAATTCGTTCTTGATACGTTGTACCTGCGAAAGCACGAAGATAAAACACGGAACCTGATGCCGCCTGCGTTGTCGGAAAGAGGAAAAAGAGGACGCACTGTGAGATCCTGACGAAGACTCTTGAATTGACTACATATCCAGTTGTAAGGCGTTCTTTCACGAAACCGCTTCTTGAGCTCAAGTAAAGTTTGTTGGAGAATGGGATAGGGGCGTATTTGTTCGGGTTTAGGTTCCTGCGACAACACGCTGTTTTAGAACGCTGTTGCATTGCAACAACAGGCGTAAAACGCACCGTGGTCAGACGGAGGTAATCCTTGAATATCTCTTTCGACGTCCCTACGATTGTATGTCGATCCCAATCCATGACATTCTGTGTGCACGCTCAGTTGAACGCCGTGACCCACAAACCGACACGCACCGGGTCCGCATCCGGATCGTCCGAGTGTCCAAACGGCGACGCAGAACGAGAATTGGAGCCATTGAACAGATGAGAAGTTGAATAATTCGCCTTTAGAGAAGCCTGACCACCACGCGACTTTTCCCGTTCGATTTCGTGTTCCCGCTGGAATCGCTGTGCGCGTTTATCCAAGGCGGCGCGATCGTTCGGGTCTAGTGAAGGGGTCGATGGATGGTTCTTCATTGCCTTTTTCACCTTCTTGGCGGCGGGCGAGTTTTCATGGCTGTATTGACTTCGCCGTCAGTAAGCCTCGCTGGCACGTAAAATGCGACTCGGCGTACTTTTTGCGCTTCAGATTTGGGTTGTTGAATAGCGGAAGTGGTTGAGGAAGTAATGCTTTGAGTTGAACGCCCGCCCAGTCCGTTGTCCACAGTGTATGAGCCGCGAAAGCGTCAGCGATCACCTGTCGTAGTTCAGCTTGTGCCTCCGTTCTATTCGTATCTGTCATCTGCCCCAAGCATTTCGCAACCCAGTCCCTATTAAAGGGTTAAGCCATGGCGACTAGAAGTAGGCAAGCGCGGCACTTGAGTTGTGGTGGCCATGAATCCGCTGACATGTCCGTGTAAAAGAGACGAGTTCGAGGTGGGAGTTTGAGATCAAAAGGTGGTTCGACGCGACAGACAGACAACTCCAAACAATATAAAAAACCGAACGCCGAAAAATTATAATCTTTATTGTTACGTGGGTAAGAACAAGGTCCCTCCTCTAATGCTTTTTATCTACCGGCGGGTCGTATACTGAGGGAAACAAGGATCAGTTGTGGGACTAGCTGATCAAAAGAAAGGGACACACTGAGTTTCCTGTTCTTGATGGGAGTCCATTTGAAGCGCTTGACGTAGAGACTGATGAGCGTCAGGGCCGAGAACAGAATAACGGCCTTGATTCCGTTCTTTTTCCTGTCGTCGTGCTCCGGTTCGGCAGCCCAGTGCAGGAATGTCACAACGTCCTTGGCCATCTGCGACGTAGTAGCGGGGGTTCCTAATAAACCGAGTTTTTGTCAAAGCCAATAGTTGTAAAGTTGGAGGAAAGACCCACCATCTTCGAACTCAACCAAGCCGTCGAACAAGACACGGGCCATGCCGATGGCTCCGCCGGGGAAGAAGGGGTTGTAGTTCATCCCTTCACGGACCTCTACACCAGCCGGCGCATCCACATAGCCAGTGAGGAGGGCGAAGATGTAGTTCTGAGTCGGCTGTGGTAAGTACAGAGCAGAAAACACGTTCAATTCGGACATACAGCACCACCGTGGCGCGCCTTGACGATCAAACTCAAATCCGGAGGTAATGCGCCAGCGTTGCCGGCTCTGGCGGCCTGCTCATTTGCGTAAGGGCCGGGCATATAGTCGGAGAGTTTTCCGGGACGCATGAACATCTCCCCCTCGTCGTCGGGGCCGTCCTGATATTCGACTTCCTCGGCCATGGTCTTGACCTCGTCGACGGTGTGGGAGACGCCGACAAGGTTACGCCACGCAATGCGGTCAAGCGAATGGCAAGCCGCGCAGACCTCGCGGTAGACTTGATAGCCTCTCCGGATGCTGAGGGGGGGAAATGAGCATAGTTCCACCCTCAGGGACAAAAAAGATACCTGGAATGGTCAAAGGTGTCGATGAGACCACTGTGAGGCCAAGGGTAGTCGGGGGGATGAAGACCCTCGTCGCTCGCGTGGCTGGCGTGGACTTGCGACAAGAACGGGAGAGAGCCGTAGAGGTGGGTGTACCAGGCTACCGAACCAGCAGTGAAGAGTGATACGGACACGAGAGTGATCCGGGAATTCAAAAACGACTGTGCTTAGCGGTTAGATACGCAATGACCGCTTCAAAAGAACAGCCAACCTCGAACGCGGTGGAAGACGACGCGGTGGACGCATTTCGGACCTGATGGACGGTTGAGCAGCGAATGCAAAGCATAAGAAAACGGGGTGTTTTACTGCGATGGCGCGGGGCAGGGAGAGTGCATTTTTTGAGCGGAAAGCAGGCAGGGCGGCGCCTTTCCTCAGCGCGCCTGCACTCAACTGCCTGGCCAGCATTTTGGTTTAACGGAAGGAGTGTGACGGGTCACGCTCCGATTTCTTACGAGTCCAATCACGGCCAGTCCTTTGCAAAAAGCAAGCAAAAAGTCATAAAAACCGTAAGATAGTCCGGGCATGTAGTACGCGGTACAGGAGCCATGTAGTACAAGTAGAAAATATCCTGTCCTTCCGTCTAGAATAGGCACTCGCATAATTCTGTCATCGGTGGTCGTGAGACCCAGGAAAATCGGCAACAGCAGCAGCGACCCACCTTCTGCGCAGCAGCAAAGACATATGCCCGCTAGACATGCGGTACACCCGCCGCTACTACTTGACTTCTGGGCGGGCTGTTGGCTGAGAATCATGGGTGAATGTGAATACAATGGCAAGACAATAGCCGGAACTGCCTACACGTAGATGGTTTGGGGCGGAGGGTTGGGCTGGTATCCCTGCTGGGGGTATCCCTGGCCCTGCGGGGGCCCGTACTGTGGCTGTCCCTGGTACCCGCCCTGCTGGTACGAGTTTTGCGGTTGCTGGTGTGGCGTCAGTACCAGCGAAACCACGTTTACAGAGGGTAACAGACCTGGGGATAGTAACCTCCCTGTGACTGCTGGGGTCCTGCGAGACAGATCCGTTTCAGTCAAATGGTGCGCCGCGCCGAATCGAATTGGCGCCCGTGTGTCGTGACAGACCTTGCGGAGGGTAGTACTGCTGCTGCTGCTGCCCCTTATAATAATCATTGGCCGCCATGGTCGTCAAAGTGGTTTCCGAGTCGTGAAAGATGAAAGATGAGGGTTGTGGAGATGTGCCGGAGTTTGTGCAAGGCGAATATAAGCGCTGCAGTGTTCCGGCAAGGCGATCACGTGTCGACTGAGGCTGTGGTGCTCAATAATATTTCCAAGATCCTTCGTGGCTGTCGTGACGCCGCAGTTACATAGCCAACAATGCGGTGTGGATCGCAGCTGGCCGCAGCCAGGCGTAAGTAATGTTTATTAACACAGAACGAATGGTACTAATAGTAATTATAAACAAGAACGAAGTCATGGTCCAATAATGATACTATTGTCGTCGCAGGAGATTATGGTTGCAAGGACGTGAACATCCTAGCACCCTGGCGGAGAAATGCCTGCGTTAGTCGTGTTTGAGCTGGAGGGGATGATGAGCCAGGTCCGTAATCCCACAAAAATCACAAACGCGCTGCGACGTATTCGTGATAGGGGAGAACGTCGAATGTGCTTGTGCGGGCTTGTGCAAGAGTGGTCCCTTGGTCGGCAAGACCGGACGAGTCGGGCCTAGTAGGGGAACAAAGTGAGATAGAGCAGGAAAGGAGGGAACTGTCCGAACATGGCGGTGACTCGCCTGCTTATCCTCACAAGAGTGATGCCCAGCTGGAAACGGCCGCGCCAGCGGATGCTGACGTCGGGAAAAATAAAGAAGAGGCCCATGTTGCCGTTCTGGTCTTCCAGGTGGTCCACGGACGATACTAGATTACCATATAAAATAGGTTGGGGGGCTCCCTGTCTATATCCTGTCACCGACGATCCCATGTCCAGAGGCGCCATTCCGTTTTCGGTGAACAACGAAAGATGCGCGATAAGGAACGGCAGCTCTTCTTGACTGGAAAAAAAATGTAAGTCGGTTTTCTGAACTAACAAGGAGGCGCACACGTACGGTACAATCGAGTTGCCGTGCGAGTCACGAACTATCAGTTGGACAACGGTAGGCGGAGTCAAGGGGAGACGGGAAAGGTTTGCATATCCGAATTCGGCAGTTTTTTGAGGGTGTTGAACGACGTTGAGCTGATATGAGCTGGGAAGTTCATCAATTTTAATGCTGCGATGAACGTGGGTCAAGATATATACCGGCTACGGGGGTCGGCCAACAGCGATGTTACTTGAACGCGCTGGTTGGAGCGCAGCTGGGCACGGTGCGTCGGATATTCAGTAATGGAATTATGACTGCTGGGCGTGCTGCGACTCGAAGTAGACCCGTTTGAGGAAAAAACAGCGGAAGCTATGGTTTGTGGGGATGATTGGCCGCTACTAGCCTCGAGATTGTACCCCGAGCCATTGGATAAAGGGGGCGATATAGAGTTTGTCCGATCCGAGGTTTTGGTCGTAAAGTTTAAATGAGTGAGAGGTTTGGAGGTTTGCACATGATGCAAATTCCTCATTTTCGTGACTGGATTCATAAAAGAAGCTGGGAAAAGAAATATCTGATAGCAAAGTCAGGCGCTTGCAGGAAAAACGAGAAACAAAAAGAAAAATGCAGTCGCTGACCTTTGGATTGTCGCCGGCTCGGGTGCGGTCTCTCGGTTGCCGCGATGAAGCCATCCGCCGTCGAACACCAGCTGTTGGAGAGTCAGTTGGCATTGCTTCACGACAGCGCGCAGAGGCGCGAACTGCGACCGGCTTCGGCAGCAGGAGCAGGACGGGGGAGGCGTGAATGTCAGAATGGGATATCATTTATAGCATTAGCGTTGCTGCGACACAACCGCACAAGAGTCATGGATTCTGGAAGATGCCAAATCACCGCCTCGATATGTGTGTACGTTGAGCCGCCAAATCCACGGGTGAGAAGGGTCCTCAGATCATACCAGTCAACCAGTTCCGGGGGAAGGCGCGTTTGAAATAGGCAGGCTGTCTTAATGAGGCGAGAAGGTCCAGAGTAAGGGGAGATTATGTTTAAATACGAGCCGACAATGATCAAACATTCTTTTTCACATAACTCCAGATCCCCGCCACGCCTGACATGAATGTAGCCGCCGCGAGCGCAGGTTTTACACCAGCTGATGGCGATTAAATATTAGGGTGGCTCGAAAAAAGGGCGTAAAAGATGAAGAATTCGTACCGGTAGATTTGTATAATGCTCCGGTGATTCCGCCAGCACCCATGCTCCCGAGAATGTCGTGTTTTCCGCGCATAGCATCGATCGAGGAATTAACTCCATTGTATACTAGGGCTAGAAAAGGCAGGAGGAGTCAGCGACGATGACGATCGTAGCGGAAGCAAGGGTACGGACCGAGCACACCAGCCGAGTTACCAATAAAAGTTCCCCGCCGAGTCACGGAATTCAGGACGCTGTTGATCCTTAACCGTGAATTTGACACCGCCAGAGGTCTGGTAGCGCCCTCACGCACGCCCCATGCACCGCCAAGTGCCAGCCCTTGAAGAGATCGGTGAGCATGTGACGGGCAAGAACAATAAGAGCGACTAAAGATGGGATGCCCGAGATGAAGATAAGGTGAGACGGGGGTGTAAGCGAGCCCGGGAGCACGCCATGTATCGAAAGCAGTAATTTGAAAGAGATCTCGACGCACCACTAAGATACATAGTGCCCGTTCCGTAGCAGAGATCATCACTCCATCCCCTCGATGGGATTGCAGTATGGGCTCCAGGAAGGTCGTTGGTTTTCTCATCATCTAGAAGCAAATAATCTAATTTGTCGCCCAGGTCTGCGAGGGGGTGCAGCCGGGCTGGATCATAGGCGCCCATGAGAAGTTCTGAAGCGGTGGCTACATGGTCCACACTGGCAGAGGGGGAGGAGTCCTTTGAGAACGTCGCCGAGCGCAAGTAGTCTGTAGGGTTCGAGGACGACGAGGAGGAGGACGCATTGGGCTGAGCCTGGTCTTCGTTTTTGGGGGCCATGAGAGCAAGAGGAAAATTTGTCTGACCAATGATCGTCACGGTCTGTGACACGACGCGCCTCAATGTGGAACGTATCCCGTCAAGTATTCCGCGCGGCTGCCAGATCAGGTACCAGGCCAGCGTACCGGGCCCTAGGACCTCCCTCGAGGAGTAAGTGTCAAATCCGGCCAAATCTCTTGTCTTTGAACCAGGGCAATCAGGATGGGCAACATCCACAACGCCACATTCGACCACTTCCGATCCAGCAGAAGCCGAGGCTCTCCGTTGTCTGGAAATGGGTACCACGAAGCTCGAAGAGGGTGATGTGGCTGCTGCAAAGGACTTGTATAAACGGAGTGTAGAAATCCGGCGGAACGCAAGCTCACTCTTCAATCTGGGCGTGACGCACTATCACCTGAGTATGCTCTTTACAACGCGCCTCTGCCGGTTCTGACCGACGTCAGAGGAGTTTGACGAAGCAATCTCGTCCTGGCAGGCATCCATTGTTCTTCAGCCGTCAAGTCCGGACGCACACACAAGTCTATTGCTGTTCCTCTCTCCAAAAATCAAGGTAAATTGACTATGCTTGCTTAGATCTGGCGTCTGCATATATTCTGTCACCTGTTGCTCGGCCAGACCTTGCCCTGAAACATCTCAAGCAAGTCGGCTCCCACATACCGCACCACACCACGTATTTACCACCAGTCATTTTAGCATTGCCGCTCAGCTCTCGCCGGAAGATCCTGAGATAGCGTTCAACCTTGCCGCTGTTCTCGAAGCCAGTGGGTCTCCCTCCTTATTGTTCCCTAAATTTAATCGAATCACTTGGTTTTTCAAGCGGGGAAATTGGAAGAAGCCTTGGAGCAATATCAACGTAGCAAAGATCGGGGGGTCGAGGTGAAGCATCTGTCTTGATGAAGCCCTTAATTCGGCTAATGCCTCGAATTTGAAGCGTGCTGCGCTCCACGCTCGCAACGTCAGCGCAAAGATCCTAGGACGAAAAATGAAAGAGGCTGAAGTACTTCAAGAAGCGAATAAATCACCAGAGTCCTGATCAATCTCGTTCCCCGGTGTTTCATCCGTGGTGGATTGGATCAGTCAGGTTGGCGTTATTGTATTCTCTACGGCTGAGTGCCACACATATAATACATCCGATCTCTCACAACCGGTTGTACACACAGTTTACACATTTTACAAATCTCCTGCATCGCCAGCCTTGTCGGAGTCTCCAACCACCGATGTGTCGGGAACAACCGTAGGCCCGGCCTCTTTACTCGTCTGCATTGGTCTCTGCTCGGCCAATAGCGCCCATTTGTTTATGCTGCGCGCCGGCGCATTATCCCCAGCGCCACCATACCGAGCGTAATTGACGTTATGACCACCACCGCCGTGACCACGAACCCCTCGAAAGCCGCCTCGAGAATAAGGTGAATCCCATGTTGAATGCTGAGAGACAGCAGGACCCACTGATGGAGCGACGGAGGGGGCGTCACGGACGCGACGGAGGATGGCGGCGAGACTCGAATGTGGGTACAAAAGCTCCTGCTCCGACGGCTGTAGATACAGTATCCGGTCATATCCTTCCTCTTGGGAAGGCGCGCGATATTGCGCGGAAAATCTGTCCAAAATCGAGAGCGCGTCTTCAGGACTTTTGATCGTCGGGTGTTGCGTTCCTAAACGAGGGAATCAGAATGGAAGGTCTTCGGCCATTGAATAGCTCACGCGTTCGAAGACGAGAGGCACACAGCTACACGCGACGCGGTTAATCAGGGCGAATGAGCCGGGGGAAAGTAAAAGAACCTACATGTTTCGGGGTGTCGAAGACCTGATGAAATGGAGAGTAAGAACCATTTTTCGGTAAACAACGTCCCGACTTACGAGAACCCAAACTGAGGTTCCTGGAAACTCGCGGGCGATTTTGATCCAGTGTGCGCGCTGACTATCCGGTCGTAAAT
The DNA here is from genome assembly GCA_029449255.1 of Mycena polygramma. Lineage (NCBI taxonomy): Eukaryota > Fungi > Basidiomycota > Agaricomycetes > Agaricales > Mycenaceae > Mycena > Mycena polygramma. The sequence continues at coordinate 93,487 of JARKID010000236.1, forward strand.
CGGCATTAGCATTCGCCAATACGAGATGTATCCGAGCTTACGACGCGTCGAAATTCGTTCGGTCTATGCATACAGACGAACCCTCCCAGAGAGACTGTCTGGCCAAGTTTTCGACCTGCCGTCGATCACCGAGGTCATCCTGGTTGCACCGGCGAAACTCGGGCAAGTGATCCTCCAAAGCCTGTGTCCAAGTCAGAGCGTGTCTCGTCGCCTAGACAGGGAAACGAGCCTGTGCGAAAGTGCTCTATTTTTTGAAGTTCTCAGCATGTTGCATCGGTAGCGTAATGCAAAGAACGTGCCTTGCCGCTGCCGATGAGCCCCACCAGTATTAGTACAACCTGTTTCCCAGCAGGGATGATGTCTTGAATATCGCTCATGAGCGCAGTTAACAAGGTGTGCGCAACGAAGCGCCGTTTATGTGTATGTACGGTTCCGAACAGGAGTCAACTCAAGTGAAGCAGCGCTTGTCTTCGATGACTGGGCCTGACTTGTCCCAAAGAACTCACTTATTTAAAGCTCGATTGCAATTGTCGAAACGGGGCGGTAAAGATTACACATTAAATGAACCGTATCCAAATCGTCCGTCCAATAGCTCAGACCACGTCCAACGAGAGTTTAGAATCAGTCCCCAGTCCACGCAGTAACTTAACGCCCGTTTATCGTGGCCGTCGAGTCCCGGCGGGTGTTCGACGGGCCAGCGGCCGCGGAACCCGCCTCAGCGGGAGGTGGCTGGTTGGGATGGTCAGGGATTTTGTCAATCTCTTTCTTCGCTTCTTCCCAGGCCTCGAGATTCTGACGGCAAAAAAATATTAAAGCAATATCGATGGAATGAGGCAGAGCAGTCGTACCTTTTTGCACCAATCCCGGTGTGTTCGCGCCATGCTTATCGCCATTTCCCGCAGATCGGCCACTTTCTGCCTCTGGAATCGATCTAAATCTGCTTGAATCGTGGAACTTGAATACTTGAGGTCCTGAGCAGATAAGTGAAGCGCATCCTCAAGCTAGGAGAATCATGAGGGAAGATTAACAAAGCCAATGAAGGCAAACATACTTGGGAGATGCTTTCACGCGTTTTAGTGATTCCATTTCTCCGCGCCGTCTCCGGGTCCACATCCATCATCCCATGGAGAGTATAACTGATAGCATTGAGCAGGCCCATTCCTGGAGCCCGCCGTCTGGCAGGGCTTGGTCCAGGATGTGGCGGCAAGTATGCGGATTGAGACTCTTGCCTCTGCGGCGGGTTGTCTCCATTCTCATCTTCGGACGGGCTTGCAGCAGGCGGTTCGCTGTTCCCCCGCCCTCGACCCAGGGCCTGCTCCAAGCGGCGCGCCTCCCGCTCACTCTTCTCCAACTCTTCCAACTGCTCCCTCTTTGACTCAAGCGCATCCTGCGTCATCTCGTACTGCACGTTCTTCTGGTGGCGATAGGCTAGCAGCTTCTTGATAATGGACGCAAACTGGGTGTACTCGTGTAAAGGCTCTGCCCAATTTTGCTCCAGTTCTTGAACCTTGGGTAACGCGTTAAGCAAGAAGGCAAACGACAAGATATTCTTTCCTCACAAGTTTGGTGGTGGACACATATGTTGCGTCAATAGCCTGACCCGTCTTCTCAATCGCCCCCGACAACTCCCCACTCTCATGGAGACTGAATCCATTCAGCGCCGCACCAAGGTCAGCATGGTCCTGAGCCTGATCTGAGAGCATGTAAATCCCAAGTTTATACAGGCACTTGCACACGCGTACCTGACCACCGCTTCAATGTCCGCCGAGTAACCTTTTCCATAGGCCCGCTGACATGATTAGCAAACTTGTTCGTAAATGCTTCCGAGTCGAAGAACCGTTGGTCCGGGTTTCTCAAAGGATGGGCAGCCGAAGGGTTGGGCAACGCGGAATAAGCAGGCGAGGCGTTCTGATCGGTAGGATTGTGGGAAGGGGCCTTGAGGATATTCTTGGGTAAAAGTGAAAGCGGCGGTGAATTCAGCACCTCACTCTGTAGGCGCTTATTTAATACGAGGCAAGGACGGAATAAGACTGAAAGGTACCCAAGAAACTTCCCCGTCAAGGAAACGGTGGAACACATGATCATTGGAGAGGATTGGGTGCCTTGCAACACGGTTGAGGAATGTCTGGAGCATACGTTTCCTCCGCGCAATCAAAGCCATGTCCTCCTTGGCCTTCGCCTGCTTGACCGCGTAATCGCCGATAGTCTGCTTAGAGGGTATTGGAGGGATAATGAGCGTGGGGTACAGCTTGACGAGATTCGTACGGAGAGACTCGAATTCGGAATAACGGTGTCGAGCCTCCGCATTCTGGACGCAAGGTCAGCCCCCGCATTCTCCAGTGTGATTTGAGGACATTACCCCGGTCTGTATAACATAGACAATGTACGGCGATGTGGCATTCACAGAAGTCTTCTGGGCATCCGTGATCTTTGCAGAGGTGTATTAGCGAACGAAGCTGCGAGGATAAGCGGCGCACCAGTATTTCAACATCGTCGCCCGAATGCAGCACCCGGTCGCGCGTGCAGCAAAAGTCGCTTTTGAAAGTCGCCTGGGGCTGTCTGTTCGTGCCTGGCGAAGGAAATGGACGTGCCGACGTCGGCGACGTCGGGGAAAGCTGCCGGGATGGATTTGGAGGCGGCGAAGGGGGCTCGGATAGATCTACATGGACGGGGGACGAGGTGGCGGATGTGAGACGGTCAGAATCGGTCTCGAAAGGGTTCTCGTCTTCGAAAGCCTCCATTCGCACTATGTGGGTTGTGGCGACCAGCGAACTGCGGACTATTAGGGGCTGGTAATTGTTCAGACGGACTGCGCCGCGCAACAGCAGGTCCCCAAGGGTCAAGGAGCGCTGGACTGAGAGCTACTGCTGAGACACTGATGTAAGACGCGTCAGGATGCCTTATTTGCGTATGTTCCCAGTCGGCTGGCACTAGAGCCGCCAACTACGTAGACGCATGCAGCTACCCAAATACCCTGAATCCCCCCTTCAATATCTCGCCCAATGGCGGTTCATCCACGCCCATACTCGCATCTTGTCCAAGCGCACCCTCGAATCCTCTACCCATGATTGACGAAAACAGCTCGTCTATCTGCTCTTCGTGCCACATCCCAGGCACCGGCACTGGCACCATGAAATTCGGCAACTTTTCGTGTACTTCGTAGCTGAATTTCAAGTTAGAGCAGATCAAGGCGCAACCTGAATGACCACGTACCGAAGCTTGCGCCCCTTGCTTGCTTTCGTGTCCACCTTCTTTTTGGCTTTCTTCTGCTTTTGCACCCTCATCCAGTCGTCGGCGGGCCCGTTGCCCCGGGAATCAATTATATCCTTGAGGAGCTGCTGATAAAAGTCGGCATCGTCAAAGACATCGACGTCGACCCTGCTTTCTTCCTCTCCCTCCTCCACGTCTGCAGCCGTTTCGCCCAGTCGGCCGCCTTCACCTCTTCGCAATTGTGTCCTTGAGAGCAACTTGCGATGGTCGACAAGCGTCTCATCGATTAGTTGTACAGCAGATTTGAGATTTTGTGAATTTCTAGATGAAAATGCATTCCGATTCGAAGGTAACAGGGCAGAGGGAGCGACGGCCTGGATTTTCGACGACCACTTGGACAGTGTTTGCACGAGGTGAGGATGATACCTGAGTCCCTTTAATGTACGGTACCAAAAGCAATGCATCGACCTACACATGCTCCAGCGCAGCGGCAGCGGTTGTCGCACCATGTAATTGCGTAGAAAAATCCACCGGGGCGTCGGACTGGAGTTTGCGTCGCTTTCGCGGGGGCAGCTCGATAGACTCATTTGCGGAGATCAATTTCTGCGCTTATGTCAGGAAAACAAAGATTGGAGTTTCGAAGAACACTACCTCTTGAAGGTCAAATAATTCATCGGACAGAAGAAACGTCTCCTCCAACATTTTGTCGAGCGAGTGGCGACACTCTGCTATTTCGGTGAATTCGGACAGATGCGAAGACTAAAGTACCGCAAATCAGAGCGAGGAAAAGAGACAATAAAAAATGCTAACGGAAGGTAGTCGGTTGGCTGCAACGACGGACTTTTGAAGCCGTATTCGAGCATCAAGGAGGGTCTCCCAGATGGCCTTACCTGGGTTCAGGAAAGTAAAGACGGAAGAAAAATTAGAAACACACGATTTGTTGCGCAACAGCTTTGCCTTTCTTGCGGTCCTCGTCCCGAGTTTTGCGCAGACTAGAAGGCAGGTCTTCCGCTGGTCCCGCCTCCGGAGCGACTTGCTTCGTAGGTGGGGATGGCGCAGAGGTTTCTTCCGGGTCGCTGGCCTCTTCAGGTTCGCTCTGCGACGGAACACTCTTATCGTCGTCCTGTTCCTCCTCATTCCCCCTCTCAACATCCGATTCGCTTTCATCATGAGGTTCTTCCTCCTCCAAGTCGCTCGGTTCCCCGTCGCTGCCCTCCATGAGCTGTTTGCGCGACGTTTTCACCCCGACATATTTTGGATCTGCAATGCTCTGCAGCTTGCGAAGCGTACTCGGGCTGAATTAAGTCAGTACAGCCGCTAGGCGGCCCATTCTCTTGACCCACCCAACATCCACATAGTGCTCCTGGACAGTTGTGGTTTCCGCGAGCTCTTCATTTGGGTCGGCACCCGCAAGAGCATCTTCGGGATCAAAATCTAAACGGATATTGATACGAGCCGGAAGGAATGGACGAGGTGTATACCGACTGGGGCAGCCTCCTGCAGTTGAGCAATCTGCTCCGCGAGGGAGAGCCGGACAGACATGGAAACCGAGGTCAAAAAAGAATTGTCACGCGTCACGTCCCATCGCGTCTCGCGTCCTGTGTGCGGCCAGTCCTCAATAAATAGCAAAGCAATCTAATAGGACAATGTAATCGGCTAGTCAACCCGCAGGTCCCCCACTTTTACACCCTTGCTATCTCGCGCCTCGACATGTAATACACCATCCGACCCCAACCTAAACTCGATCTGCAGCGCGGCAGTATGTGTGCCCTTCTTGGTTTTGTCTTTGACGGCAGTCCCCTTCGTCTCACCGAGGAGGGCCCCCAAGAAGCTGCGCTTGGTAGTCGTCTTCGTCTTGATCTCCTCGGGCTCGTCATCTTCATCGTCAGACGACGGCGAGTCAGACTTGGGCGGTGTAACCTTGTCAACTTTGATCCCCTCCTCAACCTCCCACACCTCGAAGCCGAATTTGGTCGCCTTGTCGCCCTCTCCACCCGATAGAGCCACCTCGACTTCGATGATTCGCCGCGCAGGAAGGGGAGTGTGCTTTTGCAGCGCAGGAATATATATCCCTCCCAGACCATCCGAATCACCGCCGGAAGTAGGGAAGAGCATCCCGATTGTCCGTGCGATTGTTTGAACCTGGTCGGGCTGTTCGAACGCTTCGATCAAGTCTGGGTGTTCCTCCTGGATGCGCAGGAGTAGCGCCGCCTGCAGAGCAGAACCGATAGAGAGCACCCCCGTTGGGTCGCCGATGGCACCGTTGCCCGACGTCGCGGTCGAGAAGGCCGTCTGGACTTCCTCGTTGAATCCGACACTTGTCAGCAGGTGGCTATCGAGACCAGGCAGACAAGCGGTGCCTCCGACATAGGTGATCTCGTCGATGTGGTGGGGGTCTATGTCAATGCTGTCTAAGAGGGATTTTATCTCGGACGAGATGGCGTTGTAGACAGGAGATGCGAGCAGGTCAAAGCGCATACGTGCGATGGTTGCTGTGAAATCAAGTCCGGAGTGCAAGGACTCAACGGACAAGGAGGCGGGGGCAGGAGAGGCGCTAAGTGTGCGTTTTGTATGTTCGAGAGCCAAAAGAAGTTTGGTCGTGGCCCGAATATCCTCTTTGGTTGATGGGGGCTGAGGCAGAGCAGTTTTTGTCTTTTTGGTGAACTCCTTGGCAAAATGCTTCACCAAGAGGGACGACAGCGCGTCTCCGCCGATGTTGGCGGTATTGGTTGTCGTTCTGGAGCCCAGAGTGTGGCCGAGGCCGGACCGTAACGCGATTACGGACAGCGACAGCGACGATGCTCCGACATCTACAACCAATTGTGTCCGATCCTCTCCGCCACGAGGCCATTGGGGTGAGGTGGTGGTCGTCAGCACCGCGCTCGCCTCATCGAGGAGCTGCAACACGCGGACACCTGCGGCTTCCGCTGCCTTTTTCAGTGCGTCTTTTTGTGTTTGCGTGAAGAAAGGTGGCACAGTAATGACGGCGCCAAGGATGGGCTTCCCGAGGAAATCTTTGGCGGATTGAAGGAGTGATGATAGGAACATGGTCGTCGCTTCTTGGGGCGTTAATATACGTGTCGACGGGATGGGTTCAGATCGCGGGGTCGGCGCATGGGAAGCGGCGGGGGTGTTGGATGCGGAGGTCGGTAAGGGTTTTGGGGCTGGCTGAAGGATATCAACCTTGTACGCCGGTGTATCAGCCTCGGTAGGATGCTGTATTATCGGCGCGGAGGAGGCGGCTGTTGACTGATCAATTTCAGAAAACCTATAGAATAAAGGATTCAGGTTTGGCGGCAAGGATGTAATGAAACAACGCAATCACTTTTTCCCTAGGAGGTTGCGGAATCCGGTGATGGTGTTCGACGCGTTTTTAACCAGTTGGGGCATGGCTTGGTTGCCCACATACTGTCAGAAGAAAAAGTCAGATTTGAGAAAGGCCATATTTGCGACCGATGGATGTTGCTCGGACGCAAGGTCTGGGGCTAGCGTTTTGGAAAGCCAAGGGGGACGCAAAGTAGGACATCGATAGGTAAGAAATAACGCACAGTTTCTTCGCCAAAAAATGCTATTGCGCATGCGATCTGGCGTTCGCCGTTTTCGTTGGCGATACATTCCGCCAATCCTTCCTATGGAAAACGAAAACGCGCCACTTCAAGCTCAGTCTGCCGCGAAACCCAACATAGACGGACCTTGGTATATACAGCAATCGAGGCGTATGCGTTCCCGAAGTTGATTCCGACGACGGCGGGGATATTGGAGGACGCCACTTCCACTGGGGGTTGGGCGGCGTTGCCGTTCGGGGTGGGCTTGGGCGCCATCTAATAGTATCTAGAATCCGAAAGGGAAGATGAAAAAAGAGAAGCGAAGGCGAGCGATCGAAACAGATGCAAACAGTCCCGACAGCACATGGAATAAACAAAAAATGCAACAGAAAATCTAAGGGTACAAGGCAGATACTTATACAAGGTCCATAATTTACCATACATCCCCGTCAAATCGCTCCAATACGGAGTTCGCATCTTCGACATCTTTCTGGGCTTTTTTCCTCATATAGAAAATGGGACAGTCCTTGCTTGTGCACAGTACGTCCTACGAGAGATTGAGCAGCGGTATGAGAACAAGGAAGCGCCACGGACCTGGTGGAGCGAACCCTGACAGCGTTGACATTGTGTCCAAAGGCGCGAGAACCGGACTTGTAATGCCGACGTCGTGGATATTTGCTTCTGGTAGAGCTCGCCCATTCTCGGTCTGCAGTTATTGCAAAGGGCACCGTCTAGAATTCATTAGCAGACGAATTTCATGGTAGGAGGGAACCCACTCTTAACGCTATTGTTGGCACGAAGCGGGGTTTTGCAGCCCAGACATGTAACTGTTTTCACAGCAAACTTCATGAGCCCACCGACTGTCGGTGTGGCGATCTGGATCGTGCGCGTATGATCCCCGGACACTAGAAAAGTACGTTTAGTGACTGTTGCCCATATCTTGATACAACTAACGGAGGGAATTAGCTCTTTCGCCCAAAATGGGTTCGAAGATCCTCATCAGCGGTTTAGACAGCTGATTCTCGAGATAATATTTGGTGTCTATTGGGACGTTGTTTTCCAAGACATATAACGGGTCTTCAGATTTTTCATATGCGGCAGCACCTTGGAAAGTGGTCAGCTCACGATTTTTTGTCATAGGACTAGGAAATACCTTTCATGCCCTTGATGATGACATACGCAACACGGTCGCCTAACGCAGGAGCAGACCCTTTTCAAAGATCAGTGAAGCAGCGGAACAAATGACTGTTTAGCACATACCTGCATCACGTTTCCTCATCCGCTCCGCGAGCTCGACATGAGCCTGTTTTGCAGCATAATCTACGAAAATAAGCCGAAGCCATCCGGGCTGGTTGTTGGCACATACCGCTCTTTGCAAGCGCTTTCGTAATAACCAGCTGCGACATATCGACCTTGTTCTGGAGCAGATCGGAGATTGTTTGCTTCGTGTATCTGCAGATGACTCAGTTAACGGCGCGGGAAAGTCAAAACCATCCTACTCTTCAGCCCCTTTGACGTCCCGGTCTATCAACATCTTATGGAGACAGGTTTCAATGACTGTTGACACCAGCCGACAATTGTCTCGTCGCACAGTCTGAGGAAACAGAGGTCAGGGAGATGGGCGAACATTATACGGGCAACGAACCTCGATACCCTTTGTGTCCATCTTGTCGTACTTTTCCGGTCGAGTCCAATACAGTCCGGCATATCTCTTCTTGCTGATGAGGAGATATGGGAAATATACTTTCTCGAATTCCAGTTTGATGGGCTTGACAAACTTCTGCGTTACAAGCTCTGCGGCTTCTCCGCCTATTATAACAAGTTATCAGTAGCTGCTTTGAAGGTGATTGATAGAGACTGACCCAAAGCCATGACTCTTTCGAGATCCATGGGGCCGAACTTGACCATGACCGAGTCAGTGTCGCCGTATATGACTTCTGCGTCGTGGGAATGGCCATTGGCAATAGAATATTCAGCCTCGACTTCCTGTGAAACTAGTCAGCCTGGCCCACTCAAAAGGCAAGCCACTGACCTGCTTCGTTTTCTCGATCATCTGTCGCCCGTAGGCCGTAGTGCTCGAAGAAATCTCCAGACATGGGAGCTTTCCGATGGTGGCCCCAGTAAAACCGTACACCGAGTTGGCACTGATCTGATCATAGTCTCAGCCTCGTTTGTAGGCCCAGAGGATCGAAGTACGAACTTTCAGCGCGAGTTGGCGTCCATCGAGCACGGCTCGCTTGAAGGGATCCGTTTCCTTCTTCAGATCGGCTTTTGCTCGTTTACGGGCAGAAATAAGATCTTCGAGGACCATCGGCAGCAACCCTTTTCGCTTCTTGGTCGTCGCGAACATGTCTGTGATAGGTCAGAGACGGCAGGGATAAAAAGAAGCAAGCGAGCCGGACCGTTATTGGGGGTGGTGATGTAGTCGACATCTTTGACTAAACCGAGGCGGTCAACCGTCGATTTATCGAGTAAGGTGGTGTAGCACAGGTTGTGCGCCATCATGATCGAAGGATATAGGGAGCTGAAATCGAGGGTAGCAATGGGGACATCATAATAACCCTTCTTTGGCTCGATGACAGTAGCACCTTCGTACTGCTCATCGGAGCCTGGGGTAAGTGAGCAGCTATCCGAGGTCACACTTGAAATTCAAACTCACCTTCACCCTTGAGGGCCGGAATCACGTATCCTTCGTCGTTGGCTCTGCGGAAAAGCTGAGACAGCACCTTGATCGACTGGCCGCGAGATAGAAGGTAGTTGAAGGGGACACCAGTGACGCGAGACATCTCGACATAGTTGACAAAACACATCAACTTGTCGAGTAGCCGCTGGGGAAGATATGCATCCTGGGCCGAAAGTCAACGCTGGCTACAATGATGAGGTTTATCTTCACCTTCAAACAGTAGACCGCCAATCGTCGCCGTGACTCAGGTGTACCGTTTTGGAGCTCCGTGATAACGGAATGGTGGACGTCCTCTTTCTGTTCGCCGAGAAACTGGGCGCAAACAGAATTGAGGGTGTAGCTTCGCAGTTTGTGCTCTCTTTGCATAAACTGGAGGACATCCAATTGAAGACGACCTTCCAACTGAGTCTCCTTCGAATCTCGCTGGCCGTAGGCTTTCGAGGAAAAGTGCGTGTCCTTTGTCTCCGTTTTGTGGTCTTCACGAAAAGGTCAAGTTGAGAATGAGAGAAGATGATTATTTTGTGACTTACTCTTGAGTCTGCCAAGGTAGGGGAAGCTGGCAGCCTTGAGAGCTTTGGCGCGATCAAGCAGGTACGGAAAGTCAAACCCAGCGATGTTGTACCCAATGACAACATCTGGGTCCACCTCCGTAACGAAATCACTCCAAGCTTGAAGCAGTTTTCCTTCGTCCTTGAAAGTAAGGACTTGGGAACCAACGATGTTCGAGCACGTGTTGAGCGTGAAACTATTTCTTATGAACGGTTTTTGCTCCCCTAAGATCAAGATCAGACTTCCGATTTGACCATATTCAACTCGACGCACCCTGCCGGGTGACCATGTTTGCAATTTGAATGACCGGATCTTCTTCAGCTTCGGGGAAGATACCCTTCCTCCCAGCACATTCGATATCGAAACTTAAGATTCTGAGAGGAGCGATACTGGACCAATCCCCTTCCGGGGCATGAGAGATGAATCCGTCGTAGCTGAGGAGAGAATAAGCAGCCTGTCAACGTACAATGAACCGACTCACCTGACGTCGATCTCCAGCTGGCAGTGGGACTTTTTGTCCTTGCCTGATAGGATTTTATATTTCTTTGCCGGAACTTCGATCCAGTTCATGCCGACGACCTAGGACAGTGAATCAGATGTATTGTTGACAGAGTCGATGCAGACTAACCTTGGTATCAATCATAAAGCGAAGGGTATAGGCAATATTGCTCTCGAAAGTAGCAATGGGTTTGTCCGTTGTAAAAAATTGATAGCGGCATTCGTTTCGCTCGAACGCCCGTAATTAACCAAAGGTCAGCTTGATCGCGTATTCCATTCACTGGCAGTACTCATCTCGAATTTTGGGTAACATTCTAGGGCTGGAGATAGTAAGTTTGATGAAAGGAATCCAGTCGTCGCCTCTGTACTGCCAGAGACTTCGTTTTGATACAAGTTCCACTGCAACGACGGGATCTCCTGCAACCAGGCCCTGTGAATGGATACATGTCAGAGACAAACGTGGGTTAGGAGTCGAACATACATTTAGATGTTGACGAAAAGGCTCGAGATCTTCGTCTCTGAACCCCCGGGGTTGCGCCACGTAAAAATAAGGCAGAAAGCCAGTGATATTCGCAAGGACGCTATGTCCCTCCTGGTGGTGAATGTGAGAGGACGAGACAAGAAGATGCATGCAACTTTTACCTTCGTAACGCCGTACATGCGCAAAGCGACTTTCCCGTAGAGTTCAGATTCCTCCACATCAATCTGTTGAAAGACTTGCTTCATGATAAACGTTAGTCCTTGGTTAATAGAGACCGGACCCCACCTATGGTGTCTTTTTTCGGGTCAATGTGAGGAAGCGCGGGTCTGGACCAGCTGTCTGAGCCGCCTTCTGCACCTGTATCGAAGAGTGTGAGCTACCAGCAGCTCCACAAAGACATTCAGCAGGCTCACCAATGCCCTCATTGCCCTCTTCTTTCAGTCTCTCGAGCACTTCTATGAACGACGACTGAACCGGCTGGGAGGAGAAGGAACCCGCGGGTCCGATTTTCCTTCTCTTGGCCGCGGGCTCAGCTCCGCGAGCTGTTCGATCGCTGGAGGCGCGTCACTTCGTTTTGGACGCGTCGCAATGGAATGCACGAACTCGTGTAGAGGCACATTTTCCTTGGTTGTGGGAGTTGGGGTTGACATTTGCTGGAGTCTGGCGATGCTTGAAGCACGGAAAACGCGTCGATACTAAGGACACAATACTGGACGGGGAATGGAGGAGAAGAGAGGTGTCTTTGTCAGCTACGGTGGCGCGGCCACATCACTGATCACCATCAACGCGTTTTTTGTCCAACTCGAGTCCAGAAAAACCCTGATTTCTATTTCTATTGTTACATCGCGATCTACGCTGCTTATTCTTTCAAGAAGGACTCTTTCAATAGACGAACGGTTTCCTCAGGACCGCTGACACTATGCCCGATGGTGCGCGAATCGGCGAATATTTCATAGTCATTCCCGCCCTAGAAGTAATTAGAGACGTGAAGTGTGCAGCTTTTTGCATACCTTCTGTGTCTTGTCACCGATGAAATGTATTTCCTCAAACTCTTCGTCCGCTACGTGGTTCAGGGCATATGTTTTGTCCCAGCCACGCGGGAAGATGTCGAAGGAAATTTTTCCGCCGATGGAAAATGTGAGACCATAGTCACCGGCGAACTCATCGGCGAATTTCTCTTGCAGAACCTTCACGAACGTAGCTCTGATGTTATGTTGCTAGGAGTCGATGAACAAACCAAGACCAAGTCTCGTTGAATAAACCAAACCTTGTCGTACTCCTCGAAAGCGTTTCGCTCTGCGATCCTGCGCGGAAAACATCGTCAAGTTCTGTATCAGGTATTCGCAGCGAACACTTACGTCGCATTGCGGCCAAGAGGGCTCACGTTGATCATGCCAGTGCGGAATTCGACAAAAGTTCCGCTGGTGCTGACTTAGTTTCCGCAATGGTGGACAAGAACATACGTACCGCTTGATTGGTATGTCGATATCGGCAAGGTAGTGTAGAATGAAATTGACGAGGCGTTTGTACCGGTCCTCTCCAACATATTTGATGAACGATTGGGACTCAAGGGCCTTGCCTAGCTTGTAGGCAACGAGGCCGTTTTCCCCCAAACGCGTAATCAAAGTCGTCAATTGCTGAGAGAGATGTTTCATCATAAAGAATAAAATACGGCGAAGTTGTAACTCGCCATTGCTACCCTTCACAGACAGCTGCTCTGAAACTTTGGCAAGATCGGATCCGCTAACGAATCCAATTGCAAACTTCTTTCTCAAGGCCCGTAGAGCTTCATTCATCTCGGGGGATATGCCCTAGTTTGACACGTTAGATCGCGGTGGGCAGGCTGGAGGAAACATTCAAACTTGGCGAGCAGGTGTAAGCCTGTTGAAACACGTCAGATTGGGGTGGGCATCACGAGTAAATATCCAGACGTCTCGTCGACATCGAATAGAACCAGCTTTCTGCGGTCAGGGAATGCGGAGGGAGCCATTGACGTGGTAGAGCGGAATTGAGCGTGTCGATGATCGGCGCGCAAAAGCCGTGATGGCAGTGCCTTCCATATCGGGACTGCGATTGCTGACTCTTTCACGGTCTCCGTCCCAGTCAGTTCTCCTCTGCTCTCGGTTCCGACGTAGCCTTATAATCCATCCTGTATAGCGCCATAATCCACGTCAATAATTGGTTTCTTTGCCATGTCTCATTTCCACGTTTATTCGCTTCCAGTCGAGCTGCTCGACACACTCACACCTCGAAATCTCGTCAGTGAACCTCGTCCCAGATCACCATCTTTTGCGCCGCTCGCTTCTACCTCTACTACTGGTTCCCGGGCGTGTAACATTTGTAATGGCGCGACTTTCCAAGACGTTGAGGAACAGCGAACTCATTTCCGATCCGATTGGCATCGATACAACGTCAAGACGAGACTGAACGGTGGGCAATCAGTTTCCGAACTTGAATTTTCGAAACTGGTCGATGGTACCTCGTCCTTCTATCAGTTTTTTCCAGGCATTAATACGGTTCTGCAGGATTGGAGGACTCGATATCTGGTTCTGCGTCTGAGGACAGCGATTCAGATGATTCAGACGACGCCGTAGACGCCCTCATCAGCAAGGCGGCGCGGAAAACGCGGTCGAGGTCTCCAAACCAAGGGCTTGCGTCTGCCCCGCAAACTGCACTTGCATGGTTTCATTCGCCGCCATCGACGCAGCTGGGAGTTTACAAGGCCCTGTTCAACTCTGGTGTGCCCCAGTCTGAATACTTGTCAGAGCTCAAGAGTATGCAAACCGGGGGACGCACCTGGGCGATGTTCATGGTCGCCGGTGGACACTTTGCGGGGCGCCATTGTGCGCGTCAGCCGGGGAGCGGAAGATGAGGAGGAGGAAGAGTCCAACCCTCAGAAAAAAGAAGAAACCAAAGAAACCAAAGGCGGACACCGAAGTCTTGAAGCACAAGACGTTCCACCGCTACACAAGTAAGCTTCTGTCTGCTCCTCAGCTGTATAATCTTAATGTCCTTTCAAGCTCGACGCAAGCAGGGTGGGTCCCAGGGTCTAAATGATAACGCGAAGGGCAACGCCAAGAGTGCTGGCGCGCAACTTCGTCGATATGGGGAGCAAGCTCTGCGAGATGTATGTGCCGTTCTGCGATTTCCCGTTTAAAATTTTTACTCGACCAAGGATATACGCAACCTCATACAAGACTGGGCAGAGGAGCTCGATACGTGTGAACGAATCTGGATCCGTGCCAGCGGCACTAACCGCAAAATATTCGTCGACTATGAGGGCTGTGTCATCGAGAAAGGTTGACGGACGGCTGCGCTACGTTCCCCTTTCCAACACGGCGGCCTGTATGTTTTCTAGTCTTGCATCGTGCGCGTCACCATCATTGATTGTATATCTCAGACACAATCCGAGCTCACTCGCTGTCTAATGGAACTCACGAGGACTAAAGTATCGCATCTCACAGAGGATGCGCTTCGCGCACAGGACGAGGCCTATCTGGCTTCTCTTCCGAAACCTAAGCCTATCCCCGTTCGCAGCCGCCCCGGCCCCGGAAAAACCCAAACCGGGATGAAGCTTTCGAAAGAGGAAGAACTTTTCCGCGAGAAATGGTCTCGCCTCCTCGAAATGGTCAGCAAAGGCCGGTTGGATCCCCTCAAATCTTTCTGGGAGCGCGAGGGGGATAATCTTGGCGGTGTCGATGCACCTATCCCGGAATGGGCTGGTGAAAACGGGCGACGTTGCTGCAGGTAGCGGCCGGTGCTGGGCATGAGGATGTGACGTGGATGGCTGCTCGAAACTCTGCACGCCGATCCCACTATCGATGTTCCTCTCGCCAAAGCAGGCGAGCCTGACGGACAACGACAGCGGCGACGCCTCTGACACACCGAAAGCCCCGAAAGGGTCTCGCCGCACAGCCTACGATATCGCGCCGGACTCGTGCAGTCCGCGATGTGTTCCGTCGCTGTGCAGGGGCCCATCCCGAGTGGTGGGATTGGTTCGGGCGGCGCGCGTTCCGAGCGCGCTGAGTAAGGAGATGGAAGAGGAGCGGGAGGAAGAAGAAAGTCCGGAGAAAGGGGTTGAAAGACAAAGTCAAGGAACGCGAAGGGAAGGCCAAGCCGACGCCTGAACCGGAACCGGAACGGTTCACGCCAGAGCCAAAGATTCGCGATCCAACCGCACCTCGTAAACTTGGCGGAGCGTCCGGCGCCGCTGAGGGTATAGCGGGCTTGACACCAGAAATGCGAGCCAGGGTAGAAAGGGAAAGGCGTGCACGCGCCGCTGAGAAGCGAGGCTCAACGCAATGTCGGCGTCGAAATAAGTATATTAACAAAATGTAATCTAGAGTCCACCATTGCAGCTTTCATGGAGATCCATCCAAAGAACCTCCATTGGTTTTTGCGTCTGCCTTCAATTCTTGCAAGTACTTGTGAGCCTTCCCGAGCATCCAAATCGGAAACGAGAATTTGAAGTTCGGATAAGCTATGGCGCAAGTCTTGTTAAAGATGCCTTCGATCGCCTCTTGCGGCCAGGAACCGTCCTGGATGGTATATTCAGTGTGTGGAAGGAAAACATCGATGAGGAGCGTACCGGCAGCTGACGCGACATAACAAGCGCAACACCCCGTTCCAGGGGTTCAGCGTGCGGGTAGCGAGCGTACATGAGGGACATGACGGCCCAGCACGTCTGTACGAGCTGGGTGTCTGCGTGCTCGACCCATGCTCCTACTTCACAGCTCTAAAACGGGATTTGAGTTCCATCTTGGGCATCAACATGTCTCGATCCGACGAACCTTGTAGCTCTCTCCCCATCCACCGTCGGACCGTTGTTTGCTCAACAAAAACTCGCACGCTCTCCGACTCGAATCACTTGTCGCATATGTTTCCCCCACTAGCGCAAGAGATTCGAGTGCAAATTGTGTCGCGTATGTGAAACAAATTCCCCAGGACCCAACCCAGCCACCTTCAGGATGTTGACAGTCATGAAGGTAAACGATGGCGGTTTTAATTGTGCGTCTAGCAAGGAATGTTGACATAAAATCAAGACATTGACACGAAGAGAACTCACGAAATATCAGCAGTGCGGTAGTTTGGGTAATGCTTCCGGAAAATCGACAGCGAAGTGATAACGGAGGTCGTACACTCTGGGTAACAATATTCAATCATAATGTCGCCAAAGACCTCCGCCGGGTTGAGCTCAAGCCATTTTGGTCCACGAACGGTCTCGTAGCTCGCAAAACCGCCGTTGGGATTTTGCATAGTT
>JARKID010000237.1:0-109606 GCA_029449255.1 Mycena polygramma
CCGAAGGTTACCTCAACCTCAGACCGTACAAGGAACGCCCGGGCCACGTTTACACCCACTTGCGCCCGAACTGGGAGGTGGAAGCAAACGCCGCGAACGCCGCCGCCGGGGAGGAGTTGGACTGGGTCGATTTGAAGGTGGGGAAGGCGGAGGATGTAGCGGTCCGGCGTATGGACTACGAGCTGGATTGCGTCGATGAGCCGATACTCTGGGCGTTTTCCTATGAAACGTCGCACCCGAAGCTGATCGGTAAGTCGATTTTCTCTCCCTACTCAGTGGTTGAGCTACTGTGGCAGAACGGTTGACTCATCTAACGCTGTGGGCAATGCACGCGAAACGGGTCCCTTATCCGTGTCACGGCTGCGGTGTTCGCCATCGCGAACACTTTTCGGAGGCGAGGTCAGGGGGGTTGGAAGTTGTCGCAGCGATTATCGAGTATTGGCTAGCTAGACTTGGAGAGCCGGCGGTGCGGGTTCCGTTGTATGCATGAGAGTTTTTTGTTGTTGTTGTATGTAGCATTCGTCGTCGGGGTTCCGCTGGCCTTGGAATTACTTCACATGTATGACAGAAAATTTGTTGATTTCATTGGCAACAAAGTACAGCGACTATTGAAGTCTCAAAAATGATAAAAACGTGTCGCGCTAAATAGACCAGACGGCTGAGCAAAATAAAAATGGTCAAGATGAGGGACATTTACCTGAGAATTTTGCTCAGCAAGGGAGCGCCGAGCACGGGCCGATACAACAGTCAGAGCGGGAAATTCCTTAGACGCATAGTCATAAGGAGGGCCCTCGACCCAAAGTCGAGAGGGCCAAAGCGCCAGACCGTCATGACAGTCAAAGCCAGGAAGTCACTGTCAGCTGATGTGTAACGCTGTGACACGTCAACAGAACCAAATAATTCAATTAACAATAACGCTTGCTTACGACCACCACCTCGCCACTCGACGCGTCCCCTCCGCGTCTACCGCTTCGACCGCGCCCTGCCGACTACTGAGAGCTGGAACTTGATTCCCTCTCTTCTGAGCTTGACTTTGTGTCGCTCACTGAGCTTGACTTTGTGTCGCTCAATTTGCTGTCCTTTGCTTTTTTGAGTCCTGCCTTGGTCGCATTACCTCAGTGCGTAAATCCTCCCGGTTCACCGCTGCATTGAATTAACGTGTTACCACGCTCAGATCGTTGCGTTAGGCCGTTGTGGTATCCACCGGCTCGTTGTGTGATATATACTCGTTGTGAGTAGTCGAGTGGCTCTTCATTATTCAAATGCTGATGGACAATGAAGAATCTACGTGTCAATATGCCACCCAAATGCCATGGAGCTATGCTGGTCGATTTCGAGGACGAGGACGAATTGGGGACAGCGGCCACGATCGTCACCTCCACCAAACGCATGAAACAGAAACCGGTGGTCTTAGATGCCAAATCGAAGAAGAAGGCCAAAAC
This sequence comes from Mycena polygramma, assembly GCA_029449255.1. Taxonomy (NCBI): domain Eukaryota; kingdom Fungi; phylum Basidiomycota; class Agaricomycetes; order Agaricales; family Mycenaceae; genus Mycena; species Mycena polygramma. Next base: position 1,443 of record JARKID010000237.1, read on the forward strand.
CGCAGCCGCAGCGCCAGAGCCGCCGATGCCGCCGGTGGAGGGGGATGTTGACGAGGATGACGACGAGGAGAACCCGTCTGTCGAACGCAAGCAGGTGTGTCCGCGCGTGTCTCGCGCGCTACAACCTGTTCTGACAGCGGCCAGGGCATGTCACACGCGATGAAGATGTTCACGGACGTGCTGGACGACCTCGAGGAGGCGATTTTCCAGACCAAATCGCATGCTGGACTCGCCGCCGCCGGGGCGAGCGTGCAGTGTGCCTGTGGCCAGACGGCGCTGTTTCGCTGCCCAGAGTGCGGGACGGGTAGCATGGTCTGCGCGCAGTGCCTCGTTAGGATGCACCCCGGGCAGACCCTCCACCACATCGAGAAATGGGATGGCGGCGCGTTCGTGAGAACGAAACTCTTCGATCTGAAGCACGAAATCCATCTCGGTCATGAGGGAAAGCGATGTGAACATGCTTCCCTCAACGCTTCGGGTCGGACAACGATCATCGTGGACACGAATGGAATCCACAAAACGCGGATCTTCTACTGCCGCTGTGAGAACTACCCCGACGATCATATTCAGCTCGTTCGCGCGCGTTTGTTCCCTGCCACCATTATCCTGCCCCAAACCGCCTTCACCTTCGACGTCCTCCACAATTTTCATGTCCACAATCTGACATCGAAGAAGACCGCCCAGGACTACTACCGCGCCTTGCAAAAATTGACCAACGGCGCCTTCCCCAACCAAGTCGAGGTGTGTGTGAAGCTGCGGCTCGAAAGACTTCAGCTGACCAGAGCGGATAGGATCGCTACCGGGAGTTCCTGCGGGTCATCCGAGTGTGGCGCCATCTCGCAATGCGACGCCGTTCCGGGCAGGCCTTGGGTATCGACCAGGTCATCACTAACCGGCGCCCGAATTCTTTGGCTGTACGCTGTCCCGCTTGTCCGGAGGTGGGTTTCAATGTTGACAAGGCAACGATTGATGCCGCACCTGAGAACAAAAGGTGAGCCACAGCCTCTGAATCGCCTGTTTTACTGACCGGTGTCCACGCAGACATCTGTATACCTTCTTCCTATCGTCTGATGGGAATTTCAAGTTACAACGGAAGCGCAAGGTCGATGATCCCGACGATGTCGCGTTGAACGGGGGCAACGCCTACTTCCCCGAAGACACAAGATATCAAGCGTATGTCAAGGAGCTGCAGAAGCAGGGTCCCGCAGATGATGTACGTCCTGGAGTTCGTTCTCGCAAGACGCGGCATGGCTGACGACGGTCTTAGAAATGCACCTGCTCCGATCTCAAGGCAGTTCGCCTGCAAAACATCGCGAAATTCAAGAACTCGGTCATCAGCGGGGTTGTCGCAGTTCAATGCGCTCGGCATGGTTTTTTTATGCCAGGGGGAATGGTAGATTTAACGAAAGGCGAAGGGTGAGTACCATTTTTTGGTTAGTTTTAGTTCTAGCTGACATCGCCTGGGGCTCAGTTACGGACACACAGATTACGCTCTCGGTCATTCGCTCGCCGACGCGCATGATCACCGTTGGATTGTGCTGACGTACGACGTGTACTGCCAGTATTACAAAAATATCACGACACGCTTTGTATCGTGGTTCCCGTCGCTGGTCGGCCTTGTGAAGCGGTTGACCGGCGCTGTGCCGAAGATGCATATCCGCAACCATATCGCACAGTGCCAAACGCAGTGGTCCACCAATTTCGAGGAATATCTGGCGTTTCTCATCGGCGAGCTCATCGAGGGTTCGTGGGCGGAATTAAACCAGTTCGCCGGGAGCACGAAGGAAACCAACCACGGTCACCGGCACGACATCCTGGACGACGGGTGCGGACAGTGGAACTGGGACAAGGTGATTCAGATGGGTATGTCGTTCCTGAGCGTTGCTCAAAGCCTCGCTGACGATTGCATACCAGGAGAAACGCTGCTTAGAATGTATCGCGAGGCCTGCGCAGCAGTGCGCAAGCGATCTCCCGTGTTCGAGCAGCTCTCGGAAGCCACCGACCCCGAGCTTCTCGCAGAATGGACGGCGTTACCCAAGAAATGGGAATTCCGTAAGGGTGTATATTGGAGCCCCTATCAGGTTAATCTCAAGAACGGTATGTGACGCGCCTGCACGGATTGATTAGCACGTCGTCTGATGTGCAAGCCAGGACCGCCAACGCATCGCGGCGCCTACGAAAAGCTGATAACTGCGGAGCTGGCGAAAAGCATCGAGCGGGGAACTGTATGTGGTGGAAATACCGAGTTCATTTCGAAAGGGTTGCGTCTTGAGCAGCTGCAGTGAGTTTATCCATGCCTTGTATGGTCTCGTTGCTGATCAATCCGGATAGACATAAAATTACCAGGACGCTGAGAACTTCTACGACCGACAACGCAGTAGCAGCCAAAGCCAGTCTGCGCAAGGAGCTGACTGTCTGGCGCGTTTCCCAGTATGAACGCTTCCCAGCGCTGCAATCCGAAATCGGAGCCGAAAGCTCGATTACCGTGGAGAAGCAGAAGTTATTTCTGCCGTCGTCGTTCAATGAAACTCGGCGCATCACTTTGGGGATGCAGGATCTCGCGAGAACGGAGTTTACGTTGCGCGAGGGGCAGGCTCACGATGCGTTGGAGGATGTTCGCGTCGCCATCAAAACTTTCAACTTCAATGTCGCATTCAAAATCACGCAGGTCAAAGGCCAGTCCGCAAACACGCGGGCGCAGAACTTCCTGCGAACGTTGGCGAACGACAGAATTGTAGCTGCAGACCAGTATCGTGTTGCGCGAGCAGCGTTGCTGAATCTAGGGCTGTCAGATCCGAGCCTCCAGCCCCTTATTAACGACGAACTGTACGCCAAAAACACAAGGGATGCGCCCAAGATGGGGGACAGTGGCGCTGTGGACCCTTGGTTCTGGACGGTAGGCCGCCCCGCAAACTTGACCCCGCGGGAGCAGAAGGAGTGGAGTGTCGAGAGTAAGTAACCATTCATTACGACCATGCGTTTTTGCTGATTACAAGCGATAGTGGACCGTGCTAAATGGTGTCGCGACCCGCGCGAATCGGGATCGCGCTGTAGAGCAGAAAGAGCTTTTGGAGGAGGAATTCCCTCGGACGATCGAATCATTCCGGAAAAATGCCGCCGCATTCAGGGCGATTGCGGGCATGAATGTGTCGAGATCAGGGCGAGCAGCGTACGCTCACCTGAAGGATGTCATGTACACGAAGCTCGCGGAGGACTGCATCGAGCTGCATAAGTCAGCTCCGGGGTTGGCCGAGAAGGATCGGGAGGCCGAGGAGGCGGCGGCGGAGGAGGAGCTACGGAAAAAAGGCCGGTTGAACCAAAAGCTTTCGGACAGCTACAAGGTGCGTGCGAAACGCTTTGCGTACGGTGACGCCTCGCTGATGTTTGATCCAAGGACTATCTGCCCGTTATCTAATAGGATAGGATACGTAGGATAGGATAGGTCGTCGCTCTACTCGACCTTGGCGACGCACGCCTTGAGGACCGTATCCTATCTGGTGGGACGGATAGGATATACGGTGAATCCTATCCTATCCTAACTCCAATTTTTGTTCTCATTCTCTGGCGTGGAGACTTGGCTTTTCCTCTACCTACGATAAACGGTGAATCCTATCGTATCCTAACTCCAATTCTGATCCGGATAGGATACGCGATAAAAGGTAAATTTTATCCTATCCTATCTCAACTCCCTTCTAATCCTTTCGCAAAGGCACACACTCTGCCGTGAGTCCTATCCTATCCTATCCTATCCTATCCTATCCCCCTCCGACGACGACCCCGCGACTCCGTTTCTGACTTTCTTATGCAGATTCACTCCAATCATGCTTTACATTACTCGTAGATTACTTAGATAGAACATGAGTTAGGATTACACAATTTGTAGTAGAATAAAAATCCTATTGTCCACCAAGTAATGGAACGGATTAATCCGATCAGCTGCGGTCGTCGGTTTCCTAACGGGGATGATCCGCGTCATGATCGTCGATCAAAGTGAGTTTTTTTTGACCTCTTCACGGCGACGAGCATGTTCCACAGGCTCATCCAGTGGTTCAGTCCCGGAGACAACTCAGACAACTCGCGTCCTAATGCCGCTCCTCACCAACCTGCTGCTCGCGGCCCACCGCCACCAATCCCTCCTCGTCCTGGCCCTCCGCCGCTGCCGCCCAACAAACCAGTTTTTCCCCAGCACATGCCCCAATATTTCCCTGGTCCTCAGTGTAAGATTGTTCCTTCTCTACCTCCGACATGCCTTATGCCGTTTCAGATCCGCCGGCGTATGGGTACAATAACCCGCCTATGTTCCACGGCATGAATCAGAATGCTGCTCCAGGTGCGTGGATTGGCACGGCTTAGCATTCACTTCTAAAGCCATGCAGTATACTACCCTGTGCCGCAGCAGGCGTATCATCCGTCCCAGCCGGTAGCTTATCCCACGAACACATTCCCGGCTCCTCAACATCCAGCCCAGATGCCGCCGTATTTCCAGCCACACTCGTCCTTCAACCAACAGCAGCAGGTCTTACCGTCTGGTTTTGTCCCGCCAATGGTGTTTTCTGCCCCACTTGCTCCTTCGACGTCTGCACCGACGACACTGCCCCAGCCTGTCACTGCCGCGATCGACTCATCTAATGCGGATTCTCCCTCGTGCCAGTGGCCCGACGGAACTGTCAAATTGGAATGTACGCTTGGCCAGGAACCGTCCGGATGGGACGATGAGGGCTGGCAATGGCGTTCGTCTGGAGCCCGGCGCATCGAAATTCCGACAGCCTCAAAGGTTGACAAACGCGTCTGCCTCGGTGTCTTCTATTGTGCCTGTAAGAATGCCGAGGGTCTTCCCAGTCGCTTTTTCAGGCCCAAGACAGCCAAGAATGCACGGGACAGACAGCACAACGAGAGCTGTCCGATCTGCCGGTCAAAATTGGTGTATGTTACTTGCGAGTGCACACTCACCTATTACCAGTATCGGGACGATGACGGGAACAGTAAAGCCGTCCGACATCACATTGGCCGACACTCACACGCCCGCCCTCCGGTTAAACGCCTGGCCGCGAAAGACGTAGAAGCCCTCGATTTCCAAGTCCTTCACAACCCGCAAGCCACAGCGCAACAGTTACGCGCTGCAGCGGCGCCTGGGCAGGTGCCGTTGGGAGAAATTAACCCCATACTCATGGATGCACGCAAGGCGCGTAGCGAAGTCGAAAAGAGTAAAGTGCGACAACAGCTTATCCCGTCCGGCGCTCGCAATTCCGGATTCCAGTTCCTCGAGTCGTTCTCGGCCCTGAAGAATTCATTCGAGACGCCATGGATCGTGGAAGCGGAACTCCTGGATCGCCAGTTCATCTGCATGCAAACTCCCTTCATGCGTGACGTTCTTCTCCGTGACTCAGTTCAATCTTGGCATGCCGAGAATTTGGAGGCGGAAAGTGGACGCCACGGCATGCTCACCGATGGCACGTTCGATTACTTCAAGCAGGGGGTTCTCCTGACCTCCCTTGTATTCTCCCAAGTTCTCTTTCGCTGGGTGGTCGTTCTCTACACCTGGATTGGCGGGCAGGACCAGGAGCATCATCTTCCGCACTTCAAGCAACTCATTCATGTAGTTGCAGAGATATGCACCAAGGGCCTCGGTTTCACCTTCGACGATCGTATCTTCAGCTCCGTGAGTCCTGGAACCCGATTCCCTTTCCGTCCGACCTTCTCATCTCCCAACAGATCCTCGACTTTTCCAATGCTCAGCGCAACAGATTTGTCAATGCGTTCGTTGAGTATATGTGCTCCCGAATTCCTGGCTGGAGCGAATTGAGTGCCAAAAGCCAGGAATCGGAGCGCTCAACCTTTCGCCTGCGGGCACAGGGGCTCTTGCTAGGCTGCAAAATTCACTGGCGCAGATCTACTCACAAGATTAAGCAAGTCATCGGGACCGCATTCCTGTTTCGGTTCGAATCTCTCATTGCTATACTCGAAGGGGCAAGCACTGCAGGCCAGCAGTTTCTGCAGGCCGTTGCGGATATACACGGCGAATTCCCAGAGGTGCGCCCGTGGCTTTCCTGGTGGATTATACCAGGCAACGGGGGCATGGTGTTCCCTGCGATGCAGCGGATGTCTGCCGAATTACGTGCCAGGATGCCAAGCTCTACAAATGGCGCGGAATCTTCGCACCATCTTCTTTACGGGGCCGCGGGGAAGCATCACGACATGTACGAGGGTGTCCGACGTCTATATCGCGTACAGCGCGAGACCGAGATGCTCTACGAGGCCGTTTTAGGTGTGTCATGTTCTGTTCTATTTCAAACTTGTTTTCATTTGACGCACAGCTGGCCATGTTCAACCTCGATTCCAAGGGTTGAAACCGAACCCGAGGTCCCGATTGACCATGTATTCGAATGACGGCCGAGCTCCAGATACTCGTGAACGTCTAGCGGCCGTTGCACAATTGGAGGCCGACTTGGTTACTCAGAAAGCGGCTCTCACCGAAGCCGAGCGCTTTGCGGCTGCTAACTCTACTTCCAACGCTGTTTCCGCTGCGCTATCTGGAAATCCTCAGCAATCCGTGGACAAGCGTCTTCTCCAGTCATACAAATGGGATGCGAACTCGTGCTTCGTTGACGCATCATTGGAGGCTTATTTTCGGGCTTTTACTTCGATGTCGGAGGGCGTCAGGGCCGAGCTGTTGAGACGAATCCGTACGGAATGCCGAGGTACTGGGTTACAAGACGTGTTCGAGCATTTCTGGCTCCGAGCACTGCTCAGCGGCGCTGTTCCACCCACCGATAAACCCGCAAAGAAAGAAAACCCCAACATGATACGCAACAAACTCCTTGCGGCACTGGATGCAGGTCAGAAAAATGTGAAACGGCTGATTGAAATGAAATGGGACAACGGACGCTTTGTGGCGGGGATGGTTGGATGTGCCAGAACTTGGCCCACCCAGATGATTCAAGTGCGTCAGAATCTCAGCTCGTATATTTAGCTTAACGGTCCTTAAGTTCGACACCACATCGCGGGTCCAGCAATATTTTTTCCCCGCGTTACAAATTGAAGTACATCTGTGCTGCGAACCATGTCACTCAAAACATCCACCCGGACATGCGCTTCGAATCCCCAGTTCACCGACATGACCTTGCCCTTGCTCAGGCCTACATCAAGCCTGGCGCCGAAAACCCATCTCTGGCCGATCTTCTGGCACACTCTCTTCCTTGGGAACGGTTCGGAGATTCGCGTTCACATTCACGCGATTATATCCATCGACGGCATTCTGCTTTGATATGCCCGCATCTGTCTTGCAATGACGGCGAAGCCCCACTAGTCTCGATATCGACGGAGTGGCCACTTATTCTACGAATAATGCCTGTGTTCCCCCACGTTCAGGGTGACTTGACGTTCAAAGACGTCTACTGTCCCCTTACATTGGACTTGGGAAGCGGAGTGGAGTACGAACTCGTCTCTCGTGTTCTTTATATCGGGCCGACGGATACAAATACTGTTGGGCACTACACGACTCAAACTCGACTCGGCGACCGCAGCTACATCTACAATGATTGTGTTCGCGATGGTATGTTGGCCGAACTCGGGCCTCTATGTATGCTGGAGGACGTCGACCCACTGGTCATATCCGTCATCTATTTACTAAAGTCCCGATCGAACGTTCGTATCTTTCTGTCCTTTCCGCGGTGTTGTTTGATTTATTCCGTGGCAGATTACGACAAGATCGAGCGCCGAACTCGAGGCAGACTGCGTCAAAGTACCTCCGCGGCCAGCAGCATCCGTTGTGGACGATGACGAGCAAGAGCAATGGATTCAGGATCTGTACAACGATCCTGTCTCCAAGATGCGACTGGAGTACAAAGAGCCTCAGGATCCTGCCGCAAAAATGATTCTGGAGTCACTCGATGGCCCGGAGACGCCTCCAGCGTACCAAGAAAACTACAGCGATGAAGACGAGCCAAGCCCTGCGAAAAGTGACTCAACAAACTCGACCACACCCTGTCCCATTTACTGCCATGGCTGCGGGCTGGTTTCGGACGGTGATAACCTGCCGGAGCAAGTTCAATGCAAGACTTGTAGATTTTGGTCACACATAGAATGCCTCTCCGACGACGTGGATTGGGACGACCCCAACATCGAGTTTGTGTGCGCGCGCTGCCAGCCTCGGTTGGAGGAGGACCTGTAACAATTTTCCTCCTGTACCCACATCCTTCTGACGACATCAACATTCACAGGTTTAATCTGAACGAAATCGTGATGCTCCCCTATCCAGCTGCCCCTGACTGGAAGGCCGACAATGTTCTTTGGTATCCCGCCAGATTCGTCAAACGGGGAAGCGTTGGAACTGCCCGAGAATTCAAGTTCAAATGGTTACAATGTGACTGGCTTATTCGAACAGATCCAGACGCTTTCCCGAACTTAATCCCTCAAACGTATCAGAGAGGCCGAGAGTTCTGTGAAGAGGTATCATCTGTTGTTCTGAGATCAAGTCAAGTACGTGCATGATGATCTCCGTTCGACCTACGCTGACCCTCAAGTGTTTGCTACAGATCGGCAAGATACGCTTACCATCGTATATGGAACCCGAGATGTCCGCTCCAGATGAGGTTGGCATTTTTGCTGGCTCCGTCACCCGTTTGTCCGTTGTGCTTGGGGATTTCAACCCTGCGCATCCCGTGATCGGGGCCTACACCCAATTCTTTGCCGAGAAAAATTCTAGTGCCCGCGACACCGAAGCCGCACAATGGCTCAGCAATCTTCGCTTGTCTCCAACCCCGGAGCTTGAGTCCCTGATGCAGGCACCGATCCAGGAGCTATTGGGCCGGGTCGTTTTCCAAGTCGGCCCAACTGAACGACGCAGAAGAGTGCTTTCTGTGGGCTCTGCGTTGCTACAGCTGCTTGCGATCCAACACGAACTGGGCGAAGAGTTGAACTTGAATGGTGACACTTTCGAAGAGCTTTTGGATGGCTCAATTGTTCCCAGGAGAATCGATGGGACCAAGGCACTGGACGCAATGTTCTTGTCCACCAATCCGTTGGAGCTAAAACACAGGAAGCGATGGGACCTGGACAGATTCTCGCAGCATATGTCCATATTCCATGCGGCCCACACCGTGTACGATCCTGCACTCTGCCCACCGAGGTTTGAGCGCATCAGTCCATCGCTCAATCTCCCGAAACACCCAATCCTCTTCGACATCGCCGCCGCCTCCGTCGCGCCCGCAATCATAGCACCAATCGAGAATTCCGAGACGGTGGGGCAGAAGAGGGGAAATGATGGAGAGACACTGGAGGAGCCAGCGCCGAAGCGGGGGAAAAAATCAACCACATCTCGGTCGAAGCCCCCTGCTGTTGCAGCGCGTAGAAGTGGACGCCTCGCAGGTGGTGGCAGTAAATAAAGTTGTCGCGCGTGTCTCGTTATATGCCAAGTTTATGGCGGTCGGAATGCACTTTTAATAAAATCACTATAAAATGTCGGTTTTCATCGTAAAATGTCGAAATTGCACTTACAATGTTGAGAAAACACAAATTCATTCACTTTGAGAGGGAGAAGCCTCAGTTAGCTAAAAGTCCGCGGCCAGTTCAACAATGTGTAGTTCAGCTTCGGGTCTCAAAAGTTGTGTAAACCTTCTGTCCAAGGAAGTTTGTATAAAATGTCCGAAAGCCAAAGTTTGTGTAAAGTTGAGTGCCATAGATTTGTGTAAAGTCGACGGTGAAGACTTTGTATAAAGTTTGTGCGGCGGTATCAGTGATGGGTGGCGGTGCTGGCACATGGCGGATCAATTCGGCGCACTCGGCATCGAGCCCTTCCCTCGTCTTTCGATTCGAATCCATCCAGGAGCCAAATCCGGGAGGTGGAGAGGGCAGTATCGCCGATCTGAATCTCATCCACGGTGGTGCTGATCACCCCAAAACATGTCCTCCATCCGGCCCGTGATGCCATCACTCTCCCATCAGTGATACCCCCGGGCTCACTCTTCACGGCGATTATGCACAATTCTTCACGACGACTCGATACACCTGAACCTCGGCTCAAATTTATACAACTTTGGTTTTTCAGACATTTTATACAATGTTTCTCGGACAGAAAGTTTATACAAAGTTTGAGAACCAAAGTTGAACTACACAATTTCGACGTCGTTCGATGAACCGAGGCTTTCCCGATGAACCGAGGCTTTCCCGCTCAAACTGAACAAACTTGTGTTTTTCCAACTTTTTAAGTGAAGTTTTGACATTTTACGATGGAGACCCAGAGTTTATAGTGATTTTATTAAAAGTGCATTCCGACCGCCATACAAGTTAACTTGCATTTTCATTACCAAGTTAACTTGTGTCACGCTTTTTTAACGTGGCCTTGCTCTGTATAGTCGGGACTCAATTCGTACTCAATGTCCCTCAGTCATGTACTTTATATGTTGTGTGCTCGGTGAGTCGGGTATTGTGCCAATCCAACATACGGGGTTGAACGTCAAGTTAACTTGCGCACCCCAAGTCAAATGGTGCGACAAGTTAACTTGCTCAACATTCTGACTTGTTTCGACAGATTGACTTGCGGCATACTTTCACCACAAGTTAATTTGAGACTTGCATAGGACGATGTACTTGAATTGCGAGAGGACGAGGTTGAACTATGTTGCGACGTTGTGAAGGCATGGTGAGCAGTATTGTGAATCCAATGACTTCTCCTGACCTCTCCGGTACCTGAGGTAGGCTCATACCTGAATTGGACGCAAGGGCTTCAAAGTTCGCCGTCGACGTTGACGGCGATGCCAAGACCAACGTCGACGTCGGAATGATGGCATCAAGCGATGCCGAGCGATCCCAACGACTGTGCCGAACACCCTCGAGGACTCTAGGGATGATCAGAAGCCTTGGGAGGAAGGTACAGGGCATTCAGCTATGGTGTAGAATGTTAGTGTAAAAGGCCGCAAGCACAAGTTAACCCACGCACAAGTTACCCAAGTTAGCCCAGCCAAATTTAAACTCCGCTGGCAGCGCAAGTTAATCTGCCAAGTTAATCGGTTGACCCTCGTGGCGTTCGGAACACGTCGCGATCCCGTGGAGAACTGCATCGCCCCACACTTCATCGCAGAGCCGGGGTTCAACTCCCCGTCGGTGCGTAGATCACCGGCTTCGCTATTTTTTAATCGTTTGACAAGCCGTAAGCATGCTCTTTGAAATATTTCTACGGCGGTCATTCAACTGAGTCCATTTCCTGGAAACTAAGACTGACTTCAACATCACCAGTGACGGCGCCATATAGCTTATATATGAATCCCATGATATAAGTACGCTCTGCTGATAGAGCCGTATATGTACGCCCAATTGTAAGCGCAACACTAATCGGACATCCATTCAAAACAGACAGCACCGATAGTGTTCGCAACAGACCGCGATGCCGTGTGGTATCGCGGAGCTGGGGTTCGACTCCCCGCCAGTGCACGGAAAGTTGTCCGTGTCTTTTTTTCCCCGGCTTAATCAATGTGAGGCGATAATTTCTAGAGCTCCACAAGGAATCAGACCGACAACCAATTGCGATCGAACCCACTTCGATGAGTACTGGTCCTCACTTCGTCTTTCACCGTTCGCCGTGGAAAGCGAGTCCCTCAAGCCCGGATAAGGACACAAATGAGAAGGTCGTCCAAAGCAGAACCGCACCGATGCACAACGAGATATCGCAGGAATTGCATCCGTGGTGAAGCTGGGGTTCGACTCCCCGTGGGTGCCTTCCTTGATTGTCTGCATGCAGGACGATTCTTTTGGTGGTCCCTGATATTTTTCCTGCACGCGATTATCGAACATCACCCGTGAACCGGGGGTAATTCGCAAAACGCAGTAAAACAATGCACTGCGTCACCCGTTGGCCCTTGGAACAAAACACACCGACGAAGAGTCACCATCACCCAGCCCCGAATCGAACGGGGATCGCCTGCATAGACAGAAGACTTCGGCAAGTCGAGGCAGGGGCACGCCGTGTGCTACTGGATGGTTGTGGGGTAGTGTAATGCTGTGGTGAGGTATAGAGGCGCGATCTTGCGATGAAGTTCAAACAGAGGTGAATCAAATAGAGGTCCACGTTACCAGATACTGTTCACGATATTTATCATAGCCTCAACCACTTCCCTAACCCGAAGCCCTTGAATATTTTATCCACCCCCGTCGCGTCGACTATCCCATTCAATAGACTGTCCAGGTCGAAATCTTGGGCTTGTTCAACCCAGTTTTGAGTGACAACATGAACGAGTAGTTGATCTTCTGGAGTTCCCGACAAATTGGAGCTACATCTCAGCAAGATATGCACCGACAGTGTCCGGGACACACCGCCATACACTGAGTCTGGTATGTGGTAGAGAGTTCATCGCGGGGTTGGGGTTCGACTCCCCGTCGGTGCTTCAGTTGTCCTCTACGAAGATTTTTTCGGTGGTCTCTGATATTTCTCACGCGATTAATGAACATCACCCGTGCTCGTACACACGGTAAAAATCGACGACGCCCACTGTTGCCCGCTGAAAAAAAAACATAGACGATCACGCTTTCACTACCATCATCCAGCCCCGAATCGAACGGGGTTCGCCTGCATACGCGAACGAATTTCTCGAGTCGGGGCAGGGGCACACCGTGTGCTACTGGGTGGTTGCGAGGTAGTGTTTCAACCCGATAGTTGCACAATGATTTGAGGAAGTTCAAGCTGAGATTGAATCGAATAAACGTCGAAGTTACTATATGCTGTCTACAATATTATCCCAGCCTCAACCACTTATTCAGCCCACAAGCCCTTGAATATCTCATCTAGCATTGTCGCGCCATGATGTCCATCAATAGACTGTCCAGGTCGGATTCCTGTGCTTGTTCAACCCAGTTTTCATTGAGAGCATGAACGAGTGGTTGATTTTCTGCACTCTCCGAGAATGGTGTATATTGGAGCTGCATCCGAGCTAGATATGCACCGACAGTGTCCGGGACACACCGCGATAGAGTTTGGCAGTGGTGAGACATAGTTCATCGCGGAGCTGGGGTTCGACTCCCCGCCGGTGCATTGCCATGCATCTGGCTTGAATTTTTTTTTTTTGAGCACCATGTGGCGAGAGTTTTGTACATGTACAGCTCCTCAGAAGGTTCAACGGAGCACTGAACTTGAACCAGGTGAATCCCTGGCACATAGCGAATAATGGATCTCACTCCAACATCGAGCCCAAACTGTGCAATTACCAGTGATATTTCCCTCGACGAACGGTACGCATGGCAACCGAATGCCAGATAGACAAAGTACCGATAGTGTTCGGAATACCTCGCGATATCATGTCGGATTCGGATTTGTAGCATACTAAGCTTATCGCGGAACTGGGGTTCGACTCCCCGTCGGCGCGTTCATTGTCTCTAAAGAGGTCTTTTGTTTTGCGTGGTCTCTGATATTTTCCAGGGACGCGATTCTCGACCATCATCCGTAAAATGCACGCCATCCATTGCCCGCCGGGGACAAAAACGTAGGATGGACACTATATGTATCATCACCCAGCCCCGAATCGAACGGGGGTCGCCTGCGGATCTAAAGGTTTTCGGCAGGGCACGCCGTGTGCTACTGGGTGGCTGTGGGGTATTCCGAGCACTTCAACTCGGTGGTGATGAAGACAGTGTCGGTGTATTCGGTTGTCTCAGGGCCAATCTCAGGGTAGGACAATTATTTTGTTGGTTCGATATTTCAGGCTCGCGATTATTAAACATCGCGGTGCTTGAATCTATCAGGGACCGAGCGTGATCGGCACCGCTTAAGAATTCAAACTCCGGGCGCAGCCCTTTGGGCGTCCCGAGTTGTACCAGTCTGCCTACGGCATAGTGCTTGCACTACAGATTTGCCGTGGCAGACTGGTCACGAGTCTAAGTGTCCAGGACACACCACCATACACTGAGTCTGGTATGTAGTAGAGAGTTTATCGCGGAGTTGGGGTTCGACTCCCCGTCGGTGCGTTGGTTGTCTCTAGGGAAGTCTCTTTGTTTTTCGTGGTCTCTGATATTATGGATGCGCCTAGGCACGAACATCACCCCGGACTGAGGTACGGCACGCCACCCATTGCCCGCTGAAAAAAAAAAAAAAAGACATAAAGACACTATAGCATCACCCAACCCCGAATCGAACGGGGTTCGCCTGCAGACACAAAGGACGGTCCAAAGTTCGAAGTCGAGGCAGGGGCATGCCGTGTGCTACTGGGTGGTTGCAAGTAAGTGCTTTAACTCGATGTTGATGAACAGAATGTCGGTGTACATGTATTCGGTTGTCTCAGCGCAAGATAATTCTTTGGCGGTTCCTAATATTTTTACATAGGCACGCGATTATCGAAACACGCCACCCAGACGCTGCCAACCGGTAAACCTAAAAAATGGGGAAGGGTACTGTGGCATCACCTAACCCCGAATCGAACGGGGGTCGCCTGCAAATATAAAGGATGGCGCGGAGTCGAGGCAGGGGCACGCCGTGTGCTAATGGATGGTTGTGAGGATAAGACTCAGGATAATAAGAGGTAGTCTCTCAACTCATGGAAGAAGACAAGTTTAGGGCATGACTGTGCGTCGAGATGAAGTCGAGTTGAAGCGGAGAGGTTGAATGAAATAAACATCCACGTTCCTATACTAGGAAGCTCCGACTCCGTCGGAAGAGACCTTGCTTGGCCCAAGATCCGATTATTGAACTTTTTAATAGAGTTCTCTCAGCAACACATCCGGGATATAGCCTTTGTCTCCGGGCCATCTCCATCTTTATTTGAAGCATCTTGAACCAAACTCGTAGCTCGAAATCTAGAGCTGGTAAGCGAGTCTCATAAGTCAGGCTTCCGGGGTAACCAAATTCAACTGCGGATATTCCATGACGACTCAGCCATTGGAGGGAATCCGACTTGCTCTCCATGAAGGAATTTGAAAAGAGCTTAGAAGCTCTCTCTGTAACAACAGTAACTTGAATTTGCTATCTTCCGGAATCTACGCAGATCGGCGCAAGATGCGGCGAGTACTCAGCTGAGCAGGACCAGCGAGAGTACTGCATTGGAGACAATACTCTGGAGAAATAAGTGGTAACTCGAGGAAATCTTCTCGGAGCCCAGGCAACACCTCGTAATGGTACATAGGAAAAGATACACCTCGTAAAGGACCCCTTCCCTGAACAGCATCTGACATGTTTTTAAAACTTTCCGGACATCGTCCGAGTCTTACCAGTGAAATTTATTACTGCACAGTTGAATCTGGGGTTCAATTATTTCCGGAATTGGTGCTGAACCGATAGAATTCCTGGGAGGCCGATCTATATCGTTGATCATGAATTGGCGGGAATGGACTTTTTTTTTTTTTTTTTTTTTCTGCGACGGCGGCCCAGACCCCCAATTTTCTCGAGTTATTCCCAGTTTGTCCTCTTCTGCGTAGCTTGGTGCCCCCAGATTATGTGTTTCACTGTGCGCAATTTGGTAACATTGAACGTTGAGCTTAGCTAAGCCGTGGGTAAATGATGTGGTGATGGCATCGGGTAAAGTCGGATCATCGGGTTACACGAAAAGTGGGGCAATTATGTTTTGTATGCTGGTGCCCAGCTACAGTAAGGGGGGAGCTTGCCTATTCAAAGTTTTCAGGAATCATCTTTCGTTTAAGTTATTCCTGGGCCACTGCCGGATAAATGACAGTGTATTCGGATCGTTCTCAACTTCTCAGTCTCCTCGCTGATTTGTACACAGTTTTCTGCTCACTTTTATCCTGCGAATTGCACCCTCTGTTCCCACTTCTTGTTGTCCCCAACATTTCGGACCGAATCTCTGCTTTCAATGATCAGTTAGTACGGTAAGTTCATTTGGATCTTACAATTCGTGCTCTATTTATTGTCCCTACATATCCGACTCAAGGTTCTGCTTTGATAGTCGGTCATTGAATGCATGGTAGGAGAATCACCAAATTATACACAGCATGTGCTCACATGTAGACAACTATACCTGTGCGGTCGGACCGTAGTAATAGTATTGGACGATGGAGATCGTAGCTTATCTTCTCATTATTCAGACCCACTCTCTATCCACCAATTGCTGGGTGTGGATAGCCCTTCGAGAATACATACTTGATCCTCATTGCCGAAATACTTCTGCCAGCATTCAGCGTTGAAACAGTGTGCGGCAGATAGGGGCCTTTGATCTTCCCACGGGGCCACCATCAAAGTCCCACGGAGGGACCATCAAAACCGAACTCTGCACCGCCACCAAGGGGTGAGTGAAAACCTAAGCGACGACATCAACTCCCCCCAAGACCCCGGATACCAGGGGGGGTACAACCCCCCAAATGCGGAAGCCATCACGCTTGTGACAAAACGGTGACAGCTGCTTGACGGCTCTCTCGAGTTCAGTACTCGTCGTGTCTGGTTCTGCCGTTGGTAGAGCCACGTTCAAACTTGTTGAATATGTATGTACTTATGCTATGATTATTCCTGAGTGCCCCCAAAGTACCCCTCGGCTGCTTTGCACTTAAGGATTTTGAGTACGCATAATCAGAAGTAAAGGTAGGAAGTAACAAGTTTGCCTGCCCACACTTAGGTAAAAAATCACCCCATTCCTTGGGATTTAACACGATTTGTTGGACGGTTTTAAAATATCCGTAAGGACCCCCCATCCGCTGTGAAAATCACAATTATATTGTCTGTAGGTTCAGATCTCGGGGCAATTGCTCTCGTACATCTGGCTTTGTGCTGGAAAAGTCGGACTCAAGAAGAAGAAAAAGCACAAAAGGTTTCGGACACTTACTATGGATACTCTGGCCAGCCTTATGGTGCATGTGCGCAACATACGCTTGGGATGAGGTTTGCGAATCAAGTGCTCCGCCTGGGCCGAATAGTCTGAACAAAAATCATCATCTGTTTACATCCAGATCTTGATGGAGACTGAGTACTCAGTTGTCAGAACTTGTCCATTGAATGCAGATGGACGAGGTGTCGCAATAGGCGTCGCATCGACAGATGAGTCGGAATCGGACCTTTGTCTTTTCGCGCTTCGTCTGAATATTCGGACCATCTCGTCCTGCTTGCTGGCCTCCGGTACATAAGCTTCTCCATCCGAGCCATGCTCCGAGGATGGAGAGAGGAACTGCGACGCGTTCCAATCGAGCTCGTCCAACTCAGTGGACATGGTGCAAGAGGAATGATCGCGGTGATGCGGTCCGACATACCCAAAAGGAAAGAGGACCCGAGGATGGGGTTGATTAGTCTAATGATGGGGTGACGTAATAGAACAGAACCCTTCGTTTTCGACAGTTCTTGTCCCGAACCTGTGTGGCGCACGTTGGCTGCCCTAGCGCGATCGCCGTCGTTCCTGCGCGTCTCCAGCGCTCCGCAAGAACCCAAAATCCCTCAAGTAGCCCCGACCCCCCTTTGGGTTGATGCAGTAGTTCTTTGGGTTGTTGCCAGTTGGCACTGGCGGCCTGGCCGCGGCGTTGCGTGCCAGTGGGCTTTCCTTGGCCAAAATTCCGGCAATCTATTTCAACAAAGGGTCCTGTGTTTCCTTTCTCAATCAATTTTTTTGGCCCCACTGTGCTCCATCAATTATGTCTCTGGGTAATCTGCCGGCCAAAAGACTTTCTCTCACCCCCAAAACTACCTCTGTTGCTCTTCGTTTTGCTGAAGTCTTCGGACGTTGAAGGCTTGGTGACGTTCTAGCTAGTCCCAAGCTAGTCCCGATAATGTCCAATTTTACAATCCCGCATTAAAATTACGCGGGTTCAAAAAACATCGGCCAGATAGTCGGCCCGGAGTGGAAGGGCCGGTGGGGGAGGGCCCATACCCTCCGCTGATGTTCTTCAAGTGTCTACCGTACAGAACTCAGTACCAGCACCCCTGCCAGACCGTCAGACAGTAATTGGATAAAATTCTGGATACTAGGTGGACACTGGAGCCTCGAAGGAAATATGTACAGCCTTGCGCTACTGGGAGGAATGGCCTCTCTTCGCTGTCGGGTGCTCGTGCTCAGATCTTGTCGACTACATGCAGTCAATATCGTGTCACTTCAAGGATCCACGACGGCTTTCTTAGCTAGCGCCGAGATGGCCACCATTGAGTGCAATAGCACGAGCGTTGAGTGTAATAAGACCATGTTGGAATTGGTGATACCTTCGCAAATGCTGAATTCCTCTGTGAAGAAGGGTCGCACTCTCCATTTTACTGCAGAAGCGTGCCGTCGGATATGGCACAGCAGGGCGTGCCGCTGGTCCCCGGAAGATGCGACTGGCTCACAATTGTTTCGCGAATCAGTCCTCAAGACTGAATACAATTCTCACTGGTTCTTGTCGAAATGACATCTTTTCTCCTCTCAAGGTGCGCTATCACTCCATTCAGCAACGAGCAAAGCAAAACGCGTTTTATGAAACTCGGCGCAAACTCGGCGTTCAACTTTGACCTCAACTTAATCTCAACTCAAGCAGACTGACTTGCTCAAGTTGAGGCACATGTTGGGGCTTTGTTCGTGAAACACCGGGGTGTTCACTTTCTGAGTTTCGTATCGGGTCTCGTCCAAGACCATTAGCTGAAATGGGAACACCGAGGTTGAAGTTTGTAGGTGAACGCGGGCTCCTATTCCCGGTTCACAAGATCACCCTGATTCCATGCTCCCGACTTTCCGTGCCAGTTGGGCTCTTAGTTATGAAGCAGCCGTGTAATGCATGCAGCACGTGTACTCATAAGCAAGCAGCACACCTCGTCGCAATCAGTAATTCGGATTCGGCCCACGACTATCAAACAGTCTCGACATCGTACACGACGATGAGCAGCCAAGCATTCGTTAGAGTCACGAAAACAAATGCAGATTGGGCGATAGTAGCATACAATGTGTAGGTAGAGCAATAAGTAGCGCCGACGGAACGGCAGTAGTACATAGAAACAGAATACACCGCATTTCGCTTGCGGTAAATTTCGCTGTCGCAAACCGGTTGCCGAGTGCAGATGTATAGCAAAGTGCCGCCCGTTGTGGTGTACTCTGTCGGGGAGCGGGTGTCCGGATGAAACGGGTGCATAGAAGCACGTGGCTGCAGGTCGCCCAAGCATATCGCCGCCGCGATTGAATGGCAGGGATTGAGGCATGCAGGGGCTGCCCAGAGGGATATTTCGATTTCCAGCATGGAAACATGTTAGGGATCCGACGAAACTTGAAGAGGCGGGTAACACAAGGTGTGCGCAGAGCACCGGAATTGCTGAGCAATTGTTCACAACACGAACAGATTGTAATAGGTGTTGCAGCCCGTCGAGTGTCGAGAATCAGTCATGGAGTTCCAGGGTGACATGCCTGCGCTTAAATGCGAGGGAGGTTGGTCAATCCAAGACGTAGGCGGAGGGCGTAATGGCGAAGTCGGCAGGGTGTTCGCCGGATACCGCTCTGCATTCTCCATGTCGCGAACCGCCCAACCTGGGGACAAGTACGAGAAGAGTGAGTGCTCGCGCACCCCCACGTCCTTGACTCTGCGCAGCTCGAGAATTCGCAGCTCCGGACCGCTTGCTGTGAAACACAAGCGTGGTGGGCTCAGGGCGTATGCGGATAGCGGGGCGTACCCAGCGAAAGAGAGGGAAGAATAGCGAGGCGCGCACCTGTTAACCGAGAAGTGACTGTGCACGCTGCCTCCCTCCGCATGCGGCACCAACCTAGTCTCTTATAAGCAGACGCTATAACGATAAAACTTGTATTTACCTCGTTTGTTGTAGCACGAACCGAGATTATGGAGTTGTGATGTTGCGGGGGACGTAGATACATAGGTCTAACTCGCGCGTAGAACTTGAAGGAGTACGAGTGCTGAGCTCAGACGGCGGATCCTTCGTTGTGCGCCGAACGCAACACCCTGACTGTGGGCTGCAGCGAGGAGTATCGCGTATTCGGTATTGTCTCCAAATCTCGTTGACTCCAAGTCGTGTTTCCAACAAGTTTCCGATACGGCGAGGGAATAGACGGGCTACGAGTAGAGAGGGCGCGTCATACGAATACCGCGTCCAGGACTAGTAGCCTTCTAGGCTGACAGCGACAGTCTTCTGGCGACGGTGGCGGCCATTACGGCACCCCATCATTAGACTAATCCACCCTCTTCTCAGAGGACCCCATAAACTCATCACGTGCTACAGGGAGTCTATATCCGGCATTACGGTTTCGGGTACCCCTTGACCGCCACTAAGCATTTCGGATCGGCTAACAAATAGGGGGAGCAAGCTCCCCCAATTATGAGGGTGGAGAGACCTTGACAAGCAAGGTAATACTTATACTGTCCAATATTACAATCCTCGTACAGCTTCCTCTCGCCGCTGGTTTACTTCACTTCCCCTACTTCTTCCCGAAATTCAACCACTTATCCAGCCCAAACCCCTTGAAGATCTTATCCAAGCCCGTCGCGCCCACGATGCCCTTCAGGAGGCTGTCCAGCCCGAGCCCGGAGAGGAGCTTGCCGAGGAGGTTGAGCACGCCCGCGAGGAGGAGGCCGACGCCGCCGACGATTTGGGTTAGGGGTTCTGTGTCGAAGTAAGCAATGGAGTAAGGATGGGTGGAAGGAAGAGGGTGGAAGGGGAGGGATGGAGGGAGAGGGGGAGAGGGAATGAGGGGAAGGGAGGAGGGGGAAGGGTGGAAGAGGGAAGAGGGAAGGGGACGCACGGCCCATAGCGTCGAGGAGGGGCCCGAGGTCTTTCTTGGCCTTGGGGAACGAGTCGAGCTTGTCCTTCGCCCACTCGATCGTGCCGCCGACGTCTTGGATCATCTACACCACCAACATTCATAAGCATTCCATCCCGTCCCAACTCCCCACGCTCGAAGGCGAAGGAAGAAAAGAGAAAGAGAGAGAGACGCACGACTTTAAGCGCCTCCGCAAGCCTCTGCTCCTCCGGCGTCGCCTTGTGGTCCTGCATGTTCCTTGTGGCCTTGTTACTGAGGCGGTTGTCGGGGTCCGCGCCGCGGATGGAGCCGTTCGTCTCGTTGAGGATTTGTTCGGCTTGTTGGAGGAGGGGCTTGACGTTCTTGACCAGCTCCGCCTCGTCGCGGTCTTCCTCTTTGCGCTCGAACATGCTTTCGATGTGCTGCATGTTGCGTCAGTGAAACAAAACGAAAAAGAAAAGGAAGGGGAATGGGGGGAGGCAAGAGAGGGAGCAGGGAAGTACCTTGCGGATCATCTTGCACAGAGGCGTGCATTTCTGGTTGGCCGCTTCGATGATTTGGGAGATACGCTCCGCGAGCTTCTTGTCCTGCTCCTTCTCCTCCTCGGTGCGCTTGTCGTCGCCGCTAATCCCAACGCGTCGTTAGCAGCCCGCTCAACACGGAATACGGATGGAGACGCAACGTACTCAAACTGCTCCTCCTTCTCCGGCTCCTGCTGCGGGACGTCCTCTTGCTCGTTCATGTGCGACATATTGATTCGGTAGTTGCGCTTGGTAGTTGAAAGGGTGAGGGGTGGGGTAACGAGACAGAGAAAGCTATCTCTACAACGCAAATGGAACGGGTTTATATAGTCGTCGGGCAGGAAGATGACAACCCTGTGATGCGGGGAGCTGGTAATGGGCGACGCGATTGTCGTGGTGCGCGCCGTCATACCTCCAATTCAACAAGCGCTCCCGGCAACTCAACGATGACATGCGTTGAGCGCTGGGTAAGCGCTGGTTATGTCATTGGATGGAAATTCGAATTTCACAGACGCGCATGTTCAATTTGCAAGGGAGGTTGTCTGTGTTGGGATCGTCCGAGCGTATCCACGGCGTCGCTACGGGTACAGCAAGAGTTTGGCGAAGTGTTTAAATTCAGAGATATCTGAGCAGCACGACATTGAACTTACTCGGACGCCATCGAGTGAAATCCTGAATGAAGGAGAGAATGAGGCCTAGAGCCGATGGCGATATGGTGCGCAACACCTAGCTGCCACCACCTCGTGCTTGAGATTTTTGGGGTTCAAAAAAGCCTATTTTTCTTATCCCTCTAGCAAAAGTGTTCCTTTTGAGTGTCCGGTGAGAACTGCTAGAGGGATTGTTGATTGGCTCAAAACTGGGGAGTTCGAAATTTCACTTCGGACCAATTTGGCCACAGGCACTGAAAATATTGAAAACTGAGCGAGCAAGGTCGGAAAATGATGCTAAAATACGGGATGGGTCTGAGGAAGAACTCCCGCCGGGCTGTGGATGCCATGAACTGCCTCAAAACCTGCCTCAAACCCGGTTGAGAGGTACTTTTGGCAATTTTTTTTTCTCCAGCCAATTTGGCCACTAAATTCTAGTAGTGGCAGCTAGGTGTTGCGCACCATAAGCGTAACTGGCGACTCGGAGACTCGGGAGCCGCGAGATTTGAGTCATCCAGCGAGATTCGAGAAATCGTCCTCGACATCGGTTTGAAAGGATTGAAAGATCGAGTCGAATGACCGGAGGCGCGAAAGTGGATCCTTGTCTAAAGGCCCGCTGTGTGGATTGTGATCTTCGCTGCAGTCCTTCAGTCGCAAACGGTAAAGCCTAAAGGCGTTGTGGAGCGACCGCCATCAGATCGCCGACAAGAACGCATCACTGATCTGCACACCGCCACATCTGCTCGTCCTTCCTACCACTGCCACGACTTCAACAAATCGTCCTGGCGCCACCGTGCCCGACATGCAACGCGCCGCTAGCTTTCGAAAAGCTGCAGGGGTTCAAAACCACGCGCCTTTGGCTTTGAGAGGTGCCCAGAATTATTTATTGCGACTGGACGACATCCCCCACCTCCGACGGTGTCTACGTACTTGTGGGCCGAAAACAAGCGATAGGCTCGGGACAAAAAATATTGCCCCTGGGCTTGCTTGGCTATGCGTTTACTCTGCCGCGCGCAACATATGTTCGTAGCATCTATGCCCGGTTTCTACGGTCTCAGTGCTTTCTGTCTGGACCTTGCCAACGGCCGCCCGGGACTTGACTCGCCGCTCTCAAACACCCAAAGAATATCGTTCACCTTCCCACCCAACGTATCAAGTCTCACACTAGTCGGGAGCCCCTTGTTACCCGACTCCCCAATTCCCCCCCTATTGCCTGGCTGTCCTGTGTCGCGCACATATCGAAACTCGCAGGGTCTTCAACAAGGCCCGGCAGCGCGTGGTGCGCACCTGCAAAATATGACAAGTATCTCATCCAAAAGGTTCTTCTGCAGGAAACGTCCGTTCGATTCGGACCCGGGTCTCATACGTGCTTTCGCAACAAGCATCTTTTTGTTCCCCATGCTAGGCCATAGCCGTTTGTATCCCAGCTTCCTATTTCTTCCTCTTGGCTGGCTGTCCTGCGTCGTGCACATATTGAGCCTCCCAAGATATCCAACAAGGCCCGGCGGCGCGTGGCGCGCATCTGCCAAATATGCCAAACTGGATACATTTCTGCTGCAGGATGCGTCTGTTCGATCTGGACCCGGGCCATGGTCTCTAGCAGCTGTCTTTTTGCGCACACTCGCTTCACATCATCAGGCAGGCAGCAACGTTTTGGCCTTGGAAATATTCCCGTTAGCATTCGGAGGCTCCTTGCGATGGGAATCTGCGACTATTTTCTTCTCGAATTCTCCCTCTCCGCTGGCTGTCTTCTCCTTGTGCGTTTTGACCTACGCAAGGTATTCAACAAAGTCCGGCGGCGCGTGGCGCGCACCTGCAAAACATAACTGGTAACACATTTCTCTGCGGGATACGTCTGTTCGATTCGGACCCTGGCCTTGGTGCTCTTCCCTGAGGAACATTTTTTTTTTGCTTTGTTCCGCATGCTACTCGAGAGTCGTTTGTACCCCAACTTTCTCATTCGCCCCTCCGCTGGCTGTCCTGCGTCTTGCACGTATCGACCTCACAAGATGTCTAACAAGGCGCGGCGGCGCGTGGCGCGCACCCGCGAGATAAGCTTTGTCGAGTGTCGATTAATTTCCTCTGCAGAATACGTCTGTTCGACTTGGACCCGGGTCTTCCATACTCTTGCGAAAGGAGCATTTTTTGTTTTGTTCCTCATGCTGGTCGAGAGCCGCTTGTAACCCAACTGTCTAATTCTCCCTCTCTGGCTATCTTGTCTCTTGTGCGTATTGACCCAGGCAAGGTATCCGACAAAGCCCGGCGGCGCGTGGTGCGCACCTGCAAAATATGAGGAGTATCCCACAACGAGTTTCTTTCGCAGGATACGTCTGTTCGATTCGGCCCCAGGCCATACTCCTCCATTCTATGAGCAGTCCTTTTGCACACACTCGCTCCATATCATCAGGCAGGCAACGACAGCCGGATCCGACTTTGGGCTTTGGAACATTCCCGGGTGCAAGACAACGCGCCGTTAGCTTTGGGAGGCTGCCTGCGATTGGACGGCATGTATCTGCGGGGATCCTACTGAATTCTCTCTCCTGGCTGGCTGTCCTGTGTCGCGCGCGTATCGAGCCTCGCTGGGTATCTGACACGGCCCGGCGGCGCGTGGCGCGCACCTGCAAAACATGGTTGTTCCAAAACAAAAGTCCTCTACCGGATACGTCTGTTCGATTCGGACCCGGGCCATAGTCTTCTCGAAGCGGGTGTCTTTTTGCACACACTCGCTTCAGCTTCATATCATCAAGCAAGCAGCGACAGTCGGATCCAAGCTTTTCCTTTGAAATATCAATACCCTCGGCGTGCAAGACGACGCGTTGGATTATGAAGGCTGGACGACATCCCTCAACTTTCGATCCTATCTTCTTACTTAGAGCATAGGTTCTGGAGCTTGCTTGCCTATCATGCCTTCGTTCTGCGTCGCTCGATGCAACCATTTCCGTATTCGTGCCCGGTGTTCAAGCTCTCAGTTGTTGCTGTCTGGACTTGCCAACAGCCACTGAGGAGTTGACTCGTCGCTCTCGAACAGGCAAGGAACATCGTTCACTCAATACATACGCTGGTCGCCGTGCGGATTATCAAGCTCGGCCTCATGCTAGCCGAGAGCCGCTTGTAACCAGAC
The DNA here is from genome assembly GCA_029449255.1 of Mycena polygramma. Lineage (NCBI taxonomy): Eukaryota > Fungi > Basidiomycota > Agaricomycetes > Agaricales > Mycenaceae > Mycena > Mycena polygramma. The sequence continues at coordinate 26,347 of JARKID010000237.1, forward strand.
TTTCGTATTCTTCCTCTTGGTTGGTTGTCTTGTCATGCGCATATCGAACCTCACAAGATATCCGACAAGGCCCGGCGGCGCGTGGCGCGCTCCTGCGAGATATGAGCCTTTCAACTCCTACCTCTGCGGGATGCGTCTGTTCGATTTAACAAGCGAGGAACGAGCATCATATTGTTAGAGCGTCTGTCTACGAGAGACTATGTTCGATTCGGACCCGGGTGATGATACATTTTTCCCTCCCGCCACTGCCGAAATGCCGTCGCCCTTCTTTTTCTAGTGCGCTTGTGTGTAAGCCCCGACTTGCTCCTACTCAGCCTCGCAAGGTGTCCAACGTCCAACTCGCAAGGTAGCTGAGAGTTAACGAAGGACCTCACGTTAGCGATGCAGTTTGGAATTAACGGAACCGGGAACGACAGATTTGAAGTGCAGTAGAAGAGGTACTCTAGACAGACATAATTGCTGAACCTTTAGGTTTGGCTACCCAGGGGAACTTGCGTTTGGCCCATTTCGTCCACATGTACAAACAAGATTTAGTCATGTAACATCAGTCATAGAAAAGAAAAATTGAACGGAGCAAGGGACGACGCAGATAAATGACCGAATTCTTACAAATATATTTATTCATCCTTCTCTGTTGAATAGAGGTGCGCAAGTTCTGTTCATTTACAGCAGACGGATGAATTGTTCACATTCGAGTTTCTGTCCATCAGTCATTTCTGCTTTGTGTTCCGGTTACTATCCGTTTTTAGTCATTTTCACTTAGTGCCATAATCGGCATCTCGGTAACGGTGATTTCCGGTGAGGAGATCAAAGCGTGTTCAAAACCTCGACGCTCTCCAAGTACGCGCGCCCGGCTTTGGCCTCAAGCTCCGTAATAATTTCAACGGTTGTCACCATGATGCAGTATATAATCTGCTGCACTGCGCCCAATCTGCTCAATGGCAGTCCCCAACTCCAAGTCGAAAACTCAGGTATATAGAAATTTCAACCATATCGTGCCACGGAGTAATTCAATTTGGGCAAGCTTTTGAATGCTGGGAATTGCCTCCACGTCCAGGAATCCCCATTATTGCAGTTTGCATATGTATTGGCACAGTCCCGTTTTGGAACATTTTGATGCGCCTCGGTATTTGATTTGTTTCTCAGTCAATTATACACGGAATCCTTAGTTATTATACGCTAAATTCACCATTTTGAGGCGCGCATCGCATGGTACCCTTCATGGAATCCAGAACCAAGTTCTCAGACCGCTGATTTCCGCCGGATACCAGTCGGTGTGCGATTTTATACAGGAGCAGAACAATGCCCTGGGCAAATCTAAAGGTCAGGATGAATATGTATTCCTCTCAAGTACATTTTCCCAGATTTGTAGATTATTTGGAAGCGTAATGCCGCCACGGCGACGCGTCGAAGGGCACGGATTAATAAGAGATTCGTGACCCGAGTGACTCGTGGGTAGTGGCCAGCGCATTCTTCTCTTCCTCCTCTCACCATCCATGGCGAAGTACAAGGGAGTCGCCACCCTGGAGGACACTTCCCCTGCACAAAGAACTGAGGGATAGGCCTGCAAAATTGAGAAAGTTGCCGAGTCAGCCAAATTTAGACCTGATTCAACGTGTGGCTGTAGACAGAATACATACTGGAACGGTCCCAAAATGAAGGTGGGTGTAGCTACATAGTATACCTACCAAATTTCCCTTTTACAGTAGCTCCAAACATCCATCTACTGCTGTATAAAATCACACACGGACCACCAACCAGCGGAAACTGTCCTGCCAGAAAATTGGTATTGAGTTACTAAAGCACGCTTATGCAACGCGGCTCTCAAAACGGTGATTTTTGAGTATAATATCAAGTCATTTGGTGTAGAATTGAGCGAGAAATGAATCATTTACTGGGACACATCAAAATTTCCCAAAACGGCACTTGTGCCAATTCATTTGCAAACTGCAATAAATTAGTGCTGTGATGTTTTGGACTTCGCCATTGAAGTGTGTTGGGAATTTTCCAACCGGATGCCCACCACTGGCAATCCTTTGTCGATCCTCTGCAGTCAATTGGCTACCACCTCCTCCAATTTTGGGGGGCCAGACTCAGTGCATCTGGGTGACTTCCGCAACTCCTTCTGCAAGTAACCGACATGGACTGCAGTCACTGTACCATAGATTATAACAGCATCATAAGTCCGTGCAAAAAAAGCAAGTCTCCATGACAGGGTGAGTCGCTGCAATTCATCATCTTTCTGACACACTGCAGCTGGACCCATTCCTGAACAGCGAACCATCAGATTTCTGTATGCCGACGATTATTCCACTTTTGTACTGCAATGAAGAACTCTACGGATACTGCAGCAGTCATCCAATATCTACATACTTTTGTCTACTGGCAATTAGGATTCGAAGGCGGCTGTTGTCAACGTTCGAGGTGGCGGGCCGTGCCGCTCGTCGACCCCGGTACTACTTACTTGCTCTATACTCCGAGACTTCAGCCACTTCCAAGCAATCTGCCAGTGGGGCAAGCCTCTTTATTATTGTGGGGGAAGGAGGTTTAAAACTTGCGGTGCCTGGGTAGTCTCGGACCAAACCCTCATGACATCCCAATTTGGGAACCCTGTCATGAGGGTCTGGGCGTAAGCCAACCACGTAACCGCACCATTGCGCTATCATTTTTTGATGGCAATTCCTACAGTCTCCTTGGCTGTACCGTGCGTGTTTGGTGCAAATAAAATAAATAAACATGGATTTCTTGTTGCCTGAGCTGTGTTAATGCCTTTGCGGCCAAGACTGGGGTCCGAGAGTTGAAGAACCGAATTTTGAGCAGAGATACACGTGATTTCAAGCCATTTCCGCGAAGGGACTGAAAATTCCCCAGGGATGGATGGAAAAATTCAGAGAGCTCTGGAGCCACATTCTACATTCATTGTGTCGCTTTCAGGAGCGGAAAGGGTGTACACAAGCACGATACTGGTTTGCGAATCGTGGTAACATCCATCAAATTGCCATCAAAAAATGATAGCGCAATGGTGCGGTTACGTGGTTGGCTTACGCCCAGACCCTCATGACAGGGTTCCCAAATTGGGATGTCATGAGGGTTTGGTCCGAGACTAGTGCCTGGGAACAGCTTGCAAACTGCTATTCTGTGAGATTATTTGAACAAGACAGACACATTTCTACTTCATGACTGCAGACTCCTTAGAACCTAAAGGTTCAACACCCGCCTCGGAGAGGCCTAATCCCAAGTCATTATAACATACCAGGATTATGTAAACATCTGAACATATTTCGAGCCTTGGTTCGGTGTTGCGCCTGTTCACGGGCCGTCACGGCCCGAAGGTTTGCTTTTCACCACCACCACGTCACTCCGCATCCAGCTCTGCTCAGCTACACAGGCAACCCGCAAGACGCGACTAGTGTTCTCCTTGTATGGCTTCAACGGATAGACAATCTCCGGCCCTTCGGAGGCCTGCCCCACAGAATCGTGAATCCACCGTCAAGTGCGCGTTCCCCCAACGTTGCCGCCCGAAGCCCCAACAGACTCAGTCGGGATTGAAGACTCCGGCTAACCCTTACTCAGTTGTAGCCCTCAGCGTCTGCAAAGGAACGGTCCCTTTGCGTTTTTTCAGTGATAGAGTAGGTTGGCTTGCTACTTAATCGCAGATTCCTGCCCCAACTCATTGTGATTGCTGAATAGTACGTCCTCCCATTTTGCTCCCATTAGCTAGGGCAAGCATCAGCGGCATCCCGAAGCTCATCATCCATCCATCAGCCTCAGGTGGCCTCGGTCTCGGAGTTCTCTGTGGGTAGTCTCGGACCAAACTCTCCTGACATCCCAATTCTCCTGACAGGGTTCCCAAATTGGGATGTCAGGAGAGTTTGGTCCGAGACTACTCTGTGGGTTGCAATTCCGGGGTACCCCGAGAGTGTGCAATACATACGAGCGCACATCCTCAGTTCCTTGTCCGTGCGTATCGATAGTGCATGTCTATCGCCCTCGCATTGCGATTCCGACGATTGAAAGCTTGGTTGGTCTAGAGTCAAAGTTCTATATTCTCATCTAATAAGAACCACCGACAGTTTCCCGGTTACCGAGGTCCCATAACGCACTGCGGCAGTATATAAGTGGAGACCCTTGCTCGCCGGTCATAGAGTTAGGTTTCCCCACCAATGCTGCTGTCCACATTCGTTGTCCTCGCCGTCTTCAGCGGGGTCAGCCAGTGCAAGCTGTATGAAGACGCCGCTGATCTCCCTGGGCTGCACTACGACTTCGTAGTTGTCGGAGGTACGTGCTTGCAAGTCGCAATACTGCACACACTCAATATTTCCATTCAGGAGGAACCGCGGGCCCCGTCGTCGCGAATCGTCTCTCAGAGAACCCAAAGGTGTCGGTACTTTTGTTGGAGGCCGGCGAATCGTGCGTATCTTCATATTGTCCATCTCCCCCCACTGATGAAGCCCCACATCCGCACAGCAACGAGGGTGTCTACACCTCAGAGGTCCCCTTTCTCTTTGGGGAAGTTGCATCGGACCCTAAATACAGCTGGAGTGCGTTTATAATGCCTCCTCTGTCTGTGTAGCCTCATTCCGCCCTGCAGACTACACGACGACCCCAATGGCTGGATTGAATAATCGAACATTGCAGTATTTCAGAGGTCAGTCCCGAATTCATCGATGACGGGATAATTTCATGCTCAGCACGCGATAAGGTTTTCTGCTGGGAGGATGTAGCGCGCACAGTATATACAATTCCCTCCAGCGCATGGGTCCTGCTAATCAATCAATTTGACAATAGACGGCATGGTCTACACCCGCGGAGCCGCAGAGGATTTCGACCGATATGCCCAGTTGTCGGGAGACCCGGGCTGGTCGTGGGATCGTATCTTTCCGTACTTCCTCAAGGTACGTCAAACAACATGTTGCAGTTGACCTTCAGTTGACTTTGGGTTGCAGACTGAAAAATGGACTGCGCCCGTGGACCAGCATGATACAAGCGGCCAATTTAACCCGCATCTGCGCGGAACAGACGGTCCTGTCTCTGTCAGCCTGAGCGGCTTCCCCTGGAAGACCTTTGAACAAAAAGTTATGCAAACGACGAAAGAGCTGCCAGATTTCCCATTCAACGTGGACGTGAACTCTGGGAAGCCACTGGGCGTTTGTGCGTTCACAATATTGTTTCCTTGGAATTCTCAGATTTATTTGAGAAACAGCATGGCTGCAATCCACCATCGGCGGCGGAGTACGCAGCTCGTCCGCCACTGGGTATCTCGGGCCCAAATTCATCGGGCGGTCTAATCTACATGTCCTGCTGCACGCGCAAGTATCCAAGCTCGTGAACATGACGAAAAAGAACGGGACACCGAGCTTCGGCGGGGTGGAGTTCAAGTTCGGTGCGCAGGCAAACATATCCGTGACAAAACCTTGCTCACTTCCTATGACAGGCAATTCATTGTTTATCGCCCAGGCTGGGAAAGAAATCATCCTCTCCGCCGGCTCCATCGGTAGCCCCCAGATCCTCATGAACTCGGGCATCGGCGCGCACGCCACGCTCAGCGCGCTCGGTATCCCAACGGTTCTCGACCTCCCCAGCGTCGGACAAAACGCCTCCGATCACGCATACGTATCGGCGCAGTGGACGGTTCAAACAACAGACACTCTTGATTCGATCAACCAGAATGCGACGCTCTTCGCTGAAGGAATGGCGGAATGGAATGCGTCGCGCACCGGCCCCTTCGTCGATTCCGGAGTCACGACGCATACTGGGTGGTTCCGGCTCGCCCCCAACTCGTCGGCCTTTAGTGTGCATGGAGATCCGTCTCCTGGGCCTGGGGCGCCGCATCTCGAGTTCTTGTTTAACCCCGGGGGATGTGCGTGTCAGGCGAATGGCCAGGGGGAGCACGGTAATTTCATGAGCGTCACTCCTGTGCTTGTCAGCCCTGTTAGCCGTAAGTTTGCCTCATCATTCGTTTTTCGCGGACTGAATTCGCTTTGAAGGTGGCTCAGTCGTAATCAACAGTACCGACCCGTTCGCACCGCCACTCATCGACCCGGGATTTCTGTCCAGTGAGTTTGACTTCCTTGCCTTGCGCGATGGCGTCGCGCTCGCACAGCGCTTCGTCACTGCACCCGCATGGAGCGACTATATCGGCGCCATGAATCCAGACCTCGCCGCGATGAGTCCTTCTGAGTTGGAGACCTTTATCCGCGAAAACATTGCATCGAGCTTGCACCTGGTGGGCACCGCCGGGATGTCTGCCCGGGGCGCGTCCTACGGCGTGGTCGATCCAGATCTGAGAGTGAAAGGCACGTCAGGGTTGAGTGTAATTGATGCGTCGGTGGTGGTGAGTCGACTCCATTAATTTTCCTCCTTCGCAACTGACGCGTAACACAGCCAATTGTGCCCGGAGGACACACACAGGCAGTCACATATGCGTTTGCGGAACGTGGAGCGGATCTTTTGAGATTACGCTGGGGAATTTGAAGGCTGCGGCAAATCAAAAGCGAGGGCTAGTGACAGTCCTATAATCAACGAGACTTGCTCATCTCGTCTCGAACCATCGTGAGAAGGCGGGAGTAAAACCTGAGTCTAGCCGCCATCAAGGGGGTTCAAATCGGTCACAAAAAACACCAGGCCGAATTCCGAAGCAGAAAACTCCAGGGATGCCGAAAATCAACATTTCAGAATATTCCGCCCAGTAATCGTGTAAGAAATTGAATATTTGTAAATTACCCTTTATGGGCATAGCATTACCTTATATGGGCATAACATCACGTGGTAGGGTCAGCGACTTTTGAGATTTTTTCCGAAAGTTGCTCAGAATCATGAGATCTGTTCATAAAAAAATCGAGAAAAATCTTTAATATTTTTCGGACAGAACTGCCCATATATCATCAGCCGTTCATCGAGGAAACTTTTGGTGTTCATATTCGGATTCCTGGGGTAGGTTTACACCATAAAAGGGCCTAGGGTGTTTTCGTGACAGATCCGAACCCCCTTGGCCGCCATGCCTACTTAGGGTGCAAAATTCCCGCTCGAAGGCTGAATCTAGGGAAATCGTTGGGGTTCGATGTTAGCCGGTTATCAGCACTCTCTCAGTGAACCGCAACTGTAAGAAATATTTGCCGTCGCTAATGTGTTTTAATTTCTGAATCATCCAGTTCTTGTTGAGTTCTTTTCGGGCCCAGCCTCCGGTCACGGACTCACGGTCACGTCCGTGACTCGCCTCTCTCCGTCTGCCACCATGTCCACGTCTCCAGCTGGACCTCCCCGCCAGCTCCGTGCGCAGCTGGGGGAAGTCAAAATGGCTATTCTGCAGCAGAAACTCGAGCGGAAGAGATGCCTCGAGGCCTTTGAGACTCAGCAGCGCGCACTAGACGCAAAGGAGCGCGACTTGGAGACAAAGCAGTGCGAATTGGAGACTCAACTCTCTCTTGTCGTCTACCCCGTCCTCACCCTGCCGCCGGAGATCGTAGCCCGCTTCTTCGTTGCGTGCCTTCCAGACCACGGGGATGCAGTGCGCCCTTGTCGAGATACGGCTCCGCTCTTGTTAACACAGATCTGCCGTCAATGGCGAGAGATTGCCATCACTACATGCACGCTTTGGGCGTCCTTGGACATTGTATTGCGAACGAATCCGATGACGGACGAGGTCCGCTTACTCGAGACGTGGTTTTTACGGGCGAAGAAAACACCGCTCTCGATCACATTATCCTCCCAGTCCAGTCACTCGGAAATACTCAAACCGGTCCTCTCTCTTCTTTCCTCTGCCGCCGGACAGCTTCACTCCTTAGGTCTCTTCATTCCCCATGAGGCCTTCCGCCTATTTGGATGCGATGGCCTCGCGTTTCCCAACCTGAGGTGTCTCTCCGTGTCCTCTGGACCTGACAATACGCTCGCAAATTTCTCCGTCGCTCCGTCTCTGACAGAACTCAGCCTCTATCACGAACCGGGCTCGCTTCCCCGTTCTTACCCATTGTTGACCAGTCTTACACTCGAGGACGTCTCATTCACCACTATGTCGGATATATTGAGGAGTTGTCCTCGGCTTTTGCATCTGGAGGTGGATATCATTCGCAATCCACTGGCGCCTCACGGGCCGGCCCCACCTACGCCCCTGCTGGAATCGCTGATTCTCAGAGGGCTCGACCTCTCCCCCTTCACTCTTCCCCGCCTGCGCCGCCTGCAGCTCGATCCGAACAATGAGCGCGTTGTTCCGTTGCTTCCCGCATTCGTCGCCCGTTCCTTCTGTGCCCTCGAGCATCTCTATCTTCCATTCATCGAGACAGCCGAACTTGCTGCTTGTCTACGCTCCGTACCCTCCCTCACTTCCTTGTCCATTGAATTTTGTTGTATAGAAGAATTCCTCGAAGTGCTGAACATAGACCCTCCGTTGCTTTCACATCTCCGTAATCTCAGGATCGAAGGTCCTGCCAAATACGCGGATTACCATGGTCTTGTCCAGCTTCTACGCTCACCTCCGGCCCATTTGATTTCTCTGGATCTGCATCTCTGTGATCCGGACTGGTTGTGGCACAAGGAGCAGCCAGCTGAGGAGCTCAGCCGATTGAGATGTCAGTCTGCGCGAACTGAATTCGAACAATTCATCGCTCAAACCTTGAGCGTTCAGGTTTCGGTATGTCACGAGAACTAGGCATTGGTGCGTTAGAGCGTGCTAATGATGAAAATTTACTGACTTGGAATTGTACAGCGTGGCAAGCCTGTGCCGAAAGTTGCAGATACTGCCATGTATAAATTTCTTGTTCCGTCCCTTCTTGTTCCATTCTTTCTTGCTCTGTGTCTAAATTCCCTTGCGTTCTTGGTGTATTGCGGTGACTTTCCCGTTGTGTACTCTTGCAAAAGCGATACTAGCTCGGCCTGATCAGCGATACAAGGCTTATGCAAATATAATCGCAGTCTCCGAGTCGGGACCAATTCGAGTTGAGATTCAACGAAATGATGAACCAACTAAGTACGACGAATGTAGAATCCCAGCGTGCATCCAAATCGATAGTCAGATTATTCAATCCAGAAGTCGCAATGGTTCGGGAAAACAGAAAGATCTTTTATCACAATTGTAGCCGGGTAACAAATGACAAAAACATAAGAGAGTGAGTGAGGTACAGAGTTAAACCCCCCATCCGAAAAATCCCCGGATGCGAAAAATCTCAAATTTCGCCGTCGTCTTTGGGCGGATTCGGATAGTTTTTTTTTTTGTAAACTCATGCATGGAGTGTTAACAACCTTGTACACTCAAAAGATTGAAATCCAGGCATTTGCGTCTATGAAAATTCGAAAACATGCCAAAAAAGGAAATTTTCGACTTGAACATCAATCGTACACGGAAAACGAGTCGTTACAAGGTCCTGGGACGTTTCGCAGAGCGGGTATAGTACACTGGTGAGGCTGAGCGTCGCTTCTGCCCGGTGGAAATGGCTGCAGGGGGCAGAAGTGCTGCCGGCATATCAGTGTCCGAGTCAGCTGCCTCACTTGAGCTCGAGCTCTCATCTTCCTGCTGGAGGCTGGCTTGCGAAGCTCCGTGCGCAGTCCCGCGACCACGGCCACGACCACGTGTACCTCCTCGTCCCCTTCCGCGGCCTCGTCCACGTCCACGCCCGCGCCCACGCGACGCACGCTCTGCGTCGCGCTGATCCCGCTCAACACGCAGTCTGTCGAGCTCCGCCTGGTCGAGAACCAGGGACTCCACTGGGACGCGACGCCGGTCACCCTTCTTCTTGTGCCGGGCGGCCTCGGTGTCCTGAAGCTCGCGGATCCGCCCACCCTGAAGTGCTGTCCGAGTTCGATACTGGACAATCTCGGAAAGGCCAGCGGAGAGCGTGTCGATGTAACGCGACGGAGTTGCGGGTGGTGAATCGAGGATGTTCTTGATGTCCGTCAGAACACCGTTAGTGCGTTGCTTTCGAGCAGGTGATGACGGGTCACCGGGGAGGTCGGAAGTTGGCGTGGGAGGGGCAATGGACTTGTCGAGTTGCGCCTGCCGCCATTGGACAAGGAAATCAAATCGGTTGGGGTTGAGAGGATAGATCCCAGCACGTTCAAATCCTTCTACAATGTGCGTGCGAGTGAAGGCCTCTTCACGCGCAACCGGAAGGATGCTGGAAGGGTTTGAGTTCCACGTGCGACAGAGCGGAGAGCAACTTACCGCGCAAAGTCCTGCTTTGTCATCCGAACACGGCCTGATGTTTCGTTCTCGACGGCCTTCCCAAACGCTTGCTGGTATGGCCGAAAGCAGGATACTGTACTATTTCGACCGAGTGTTCAGGTGACGCGTGACGGGGCCGTCTGAACTGAACACCTTCGGTGTTGGTGACGGTGACATTTGACTTCGGAGGCCCAAATAGGCCGAAAAACACCAAAATTTCGAGTCCGGCAACTGCCGGACTACCATTTATGGGAATTTTCTCCTGATTGCCGAGAAATGAACACCTTCAAAAGTGAACACCTATGGTGACGCGTGACATGCTGTGAACACTCGGTCGAAATAGTACAGTACATCGAGAGGTTGGAGCACACCACTAGTCTTCGAGGGAAGTGTGCAGCAGATGATTTTGTTCTCTAGGCAGAACTTGATGGTCGGGTAGTCGACGTGAGACTTGTGGTTGTCGAAAAGCACCGCTCTCCACTCTCCATTCGGGCAACGGTCCCGAGTCTCTGGGTCAAAAACGTCGGTGAACCAGGCATAATGATGCTCGTGCGTGGTCCAGCCGTTGTCAGAGCAGGTATAGTAGGCGGCACGGAGCTTCGAGTCTGAAGACCAGGCAAAAGACATCTGCTTGCCTTTGAGGATTATCATTGGTGGCCCGGCATTTCCTTCAGCGTCAATGAAGTCGACGACAGTCACCATCTCACGGTTACCGTCCTGGGGTACCGTAGCACGACTGGATCGGGTTGACTGCGAGAATGGATCTCCGTCCCAACCGCGTCGGAAAACCACGACATGGTGGCGGCTGTTGATACCGAGCATAAAACCCTTCTCGTCAACATTGAACAGACGGTCAGGTGTAATGTTATAGGGCTCGGAATAGAGTCGTTCAAACTAAGGAGAGTAAGCCAGAGGAGGAAAAAGAATAAGCACAATTGCACACATTTTTGAAAGCCCTATCAAACCGCACGGGATCCTTCTCGGCGTCCGAACGCGTCAGATCTTTGCGCTCGCTCAGCTGAGTCTTGAGCTGCGGAAAACGCGCTCGAAACTTCTTATACCATGAGCGGGTTATGACTTCCTGACTTCCACGCTCGTTCAGAACGTCCTGGGCTCGTGCCATGATGAAATCACGGTCAAAGTGAAGACCCCAGCTGTCGAGCTCTTTGAGCAGCTTGACGAGCTCCATTTCTTCCGGGGTCGACAGCTTCTTCTGATTCTCATGTGCGTCGCGTCTGCTGTGTCTACCATGGTCACGATGCCAAAGAGACGACAATGACAGACCGTGTTTCTGGGCGGCATCGTCGTAAGTTTCATTCGACGCGTGGAGATCTTCCTTGGCATCTTTGTACGCCTGTTCACGGGCCTCCTCCGCCCGCTGAGCTTGCTGTGCCTTGGTACCACGAGGGCGGCCTGGTGGGTTGCCTGTGCGAGCCATTGGGTGACTGGTAAAGGGCGAGGAGCAAAAGCAAATGGCGCGTTACGGTCACATCATGCGATTTTTCGCTTCCAGGTCCGCCGCCAAAACGGATCACGAAAGTGATGACCTCATTCTCCACAACGACGGCCTCAAAAATCCAAAAAATATTCATGCATACACTCCAAGGTAAGGATGTCTTATATACCAATTTTGAAGTAACAGAGTCCTCACTGTCATTGCGCAAAACGGGGCAACTTAATTTTTTTCGGATCCGGGTATCAACTCTGTATAGCTATATAGATACTGTTCCACTACGACCCGATCATTGCTCGTCCGGAGGAAGGGCATCGTATGCGGGGCAAAGGCCCTCCCATGCGTTGGGGGGATGCACCTGCTGGCGGATCTCATCAGGACCCCCAACGATGACGGACCCGAGGCCGGCGTTGAAGTGCCAGAAGACTAGAATGGTGGAGTCAGTTTCGTTATCAAAGGATGAGCGGCGGTTGGGACCCACTGTGGCAATGGACTAGAGTGGGAATTGGAAAGGGAAAGGGGAGGAGTTGTCAGTAAACGTTGCGTGTGTGAGTAGCGTGGGGAAGCTTACAGAACCAGGGGCCTATGCGAGTGCGGTCAGTGGGATTCATTTGGAAAGCAAGATAACTCACCCGGCTTGTCAGTAGTGAATCGCAGAATCGTTCCGCCGTTCCCGGCAGCGGCGACCTGTTTATTCCTCAGCGTGTATTCGGCAGCGCTGAACTTGAGAGGTACGCACATCACGACGAATCGGGTCCACCGTATTGATGACGGAGGAGTCGTTGGACTTGACGACCCAGAAGTTGTTGCCGTGCAAGTGGAAGGCTGAGAAAGGGCGACGTTAATTCAACAAACAAAGAAGAAGAAGCGAGATTGTGCGTACGGTGCAACTCGTCAGCCGGGCTGCAGTGACCGTCCATGAGCCAACTATTCAACGAGGAAGAAAAGGAAGGACGCACTCGGGCGGGAAGGTCACCTGGATGACCTTGTTTGCTGGGAAAACGAATGTGTTCTCAGAGGTGTTGAAGTCAGCATTCGTGCTAGCGCCGTCCAGAATCTTCACGAGGGTCGGAGTAACAGGCGAGATGTACGAGATGTTGTTGATCTCCCACACAGTCTTGTTCACGGGCATGAAGGTGACGAAAGTCAGGTTGAAGTCCGGCTCAGGGGCCTTTCCAGATATATAATCAGCAAACGCCTGAGCGGGAATGATATACTTACGGGAATGGGAACCAGGGGGCGGAGGCTGGACTCGGCGAGCGCGCCTGGCCCGGGGTCTGCGGGGCCGTCGGTCATGGGAGTGGTTGGCTCGGCGATAGCGGCGCCCTTGTAGCGAAGGATACCGCGCCCGAGAGTGGAGTTGAGGTTCGCGTTGTGCGCAGGGTTTCCACCGCTCAGGATAGCATCTGCAAGATCATGTGAGACTCAAGAGTTGGAGCTGGAGAACACAACTCACTGATCCAGTAGTTGTCGACGGGTTGGTTGGCCGTGACCTTTGAATTCGGGTCGATAAACGAGGGCAATTGACAGGCAGATGTGACAAATACGCACGACGACAGAGTACCGTTGGCCAGCGTGAAGGGTGACGACATCGACTGTTTCCGGAACAGTAGCAACACCGTCCGCCTCGATGACCTATGCAACAATAAGATATCAGAAGACGGATATGGGATCCTCGACGTGGCACTCTCACAGTCAGGGTATCTGCGTTTAAATTCTGTCAGTATCAACGAGATGGGATTATGTGAAGATGGACGTACGGTTGTCGATCGAAACCGTGAAGGAAGTGCGGGCCGAGACTGTTCAAGAATGTTTAGTATTGCAGTCGATACAGGACAGAAGAAACGACTCACTGTTGATGATACGGAAGCGGTAACGCGTGCCGCTGGTGACATCAACGGCGGCGTATGGCGTCAGAGGTCCGCCTTGGAAACGGCCAGCACCGTTGAAAAGACCCCTGTTGATCACCGTTACTCAAACTGTCTCGGAAATTTCAATGTACCGGCTTACGAGTCGGAGACCCTGAATGGAAACATGTGTGAGCGCCTTACGAGATGGAAATATGAAGAGGAGGTAGCATACGGGATGATCTGAGTCGCGAGATACGAGACGAGACCGCTCGTGGAGGTGTTGTGCCACCAATCGGCAACGGTGAAGATCTAATACGGGCTCCGTGAAGGTAGAACGATGGGGATCGAACGAGACGCACAGTGCTTTCGTCATCGACGTCTGCCGACTTATTCAACCAGACTGCTCTCTGAATCAATGAAAAGAAACTTACCGTACAAGCTCTTCTGGGGGTCTTCCGGGTCTACAAGAATACCAGTCAGTTTTCGTTTCAGGTGAAGTACAAGTGATAGAGGAAACGAACCATAGATGATCACCGTGCCACGCAGCCCGTCGGCGTACTGGAGACTGAGCTGGCTGTGGTACCCTGCGTGCGAATTGAACCCTCAGTAAACAAAGTAACCTGAACAGCGGCGGTGTAGCTCACAGAAACTGCCGGTCTGGTTGCCCCTTCAAAGTTCAACGTCGTCAACAAAATTTGGATTCGAAGCAGAGCCAAAAAAAAACGCGCACAGAGGCAGTTCGTATGTGTACGACGTGTTGGGGCCGAAGGGGCAGGTCCTGGAGAGAGAGAGAACTCAACACGATGGGGAGCACGGTAATGGAATGAACGAACGTGACGAAGGGCGAACCCTCGTTGAAGACGTTGTCGGAATCTTGGAAAGACCGGTATCAACATTGAAAGGACGAGGATGTGAGGATGGAATGAACCTATGAAGATCCCATCGAAATCCTACCACCAAGGAATATGGTTAAAAACCCAGTACAGGACTGACTGAAAAACTCACGATCGTGGTGGAGCGACGCATGGTGTCGTCCGTCTGAATGAAAGAAAAGATCAGACCTCGACTGTACGTTCGGAATGTTACTTGCCAGCTTGTTGTTCACCAACACTCGGAGGGTGTCTCCTTTATTGGCGGTAAGCACAGGTCCGGGAAACCTAAGGACATTTGAGATGCTCGTTCATTGTATCCAACGGAATAATTAATCCACTCACGTCCCGTTCGCCAGGACTCCAACTGAATGAATGAATCAGTCCGTGAACGAAAACCCGATGATACAAGGTACAACCCACCTCGAGGGAAACCATCTGGATTTACGGGGCCGTTCACAATATCGAGGGTATAGTCCCGGATGACGCTCGCCGCATACGCAGGAGTAGCCAGAAGCGCTGGGAGGGCGAGGAGAAGGTGCATGAGGGGCAGACTGAATGAAACGGATGCATACCATGTCCCTTTTATATACCCAGAGGTGACGTGCTCGTCTCGAAACACAACAATGTTTTGCTTGCGGACAGTGTACAGTGCGCTGTGAGGGAAAGGCCCAAGGGAGAGGGGGTCCAATTGCCTCTCCTGCTTTGCAATGCCGTGCCCGATTCACCATGGAGCTAGGGTGTGAGACCCTGGATACACACCCACGCGAGAGCTTTTTGCGCGCAATGGCGCGCGATGCTCGGGAGGTCAGTCGGCTCCGATACCGTCCGCGGGTGTGAGCCATTTGAGCCAATAAAATGTCGGCGATTCTTGCATTTTCGCACGCCGAGTCTGGGGGAGATCGATCACGTTGGATGTTGCGAGATGTCTGCCACAAGGACAAGGACTCCGAGAGATGGGGACAGGTGCCGCACGCGTGTGCGGCATAACTGTCGGAGAATGATTCAGGTCGGAATAACGGCTGATAAAGGGAGTATATATCTCTCACCGTGATGTGGGCGCAGAAGAGGGACAACAAACTTTAACGACACTAGTGAACGTTGCGACAGAAATAGCCCTAGCGGGAGCGACTTTTAACCCCAGAGCTCCAAAAAAAAACCCGCCCTAAATTTGTGTCGAATCACAATGGCGTATGCAGCGAACGCAATTGTCCTGACATAGCAACTTGCTCGGATTGGAAGGTATAGACCACTTGCGAGACATGGCGCGAGGTGTCGCAGTGTGCCAGAAAAGGGGTACCACAACTACGGTGCCGACGGTGAAAATATATAGGGCCAGAGGAGATCATGCTGGACGCCCAAATTCCGGTGACTCCTGCGCTCATCATTTTTAAGCGAAACTCGCGTGGCGCGGATCACCGGAACGTCTGGGTAACCGAGACAGGGCTGTAGCCTGTGGGGCCCATGGTCGTTAGGGTGATCCAGCCACCGCAGAATTCGAAGGCAATTGAGAGGAGTGGGCGGGAAGAGCGTGTCCGCTTTGTGCCCACCCCACCTGAGGAGCAGAGGGAATTTCTGCTCAACCGCGACCTTAGAATGATGACTGTAAATCTGTAGGGTAAACAATGAGTACCTCAGGCTGGTGCGAACTCATGCCGCCTGGTTCGTGGATGGTTGGTAGGCGGAGATGCTAGACGGAGATGTGGTACCTAGATCGCCGTTGATCACCGGGATCACACACCAATCAACAGGACCCAATCAACCTGCGCCAAAATCGAACCGTGAGACCGCCTGAACTTCCTCGGATCGAAATTCAAAGGGGAACAGTCAACAAGGCGGACTTTCAACACCTCGGTGGCTTACCGCCAGTCGGGGTACATAGTTTTCGACCCTTGACTCTACACACTTGCAAAGTTGGCCTTCTGATTTCCTTGAGCCACTGGCCAAGTGCGACGCTCGTACGATCTTCAAGCGCTGCTGCACAGATGCGACGGGACCTTCATGATGGATGGGTAAATCGGCCGAGTCCAAACTTCAAAGGGTTTCAGGTTCCAGGGTTTCAGTTGGACGCTTCGGGCTTCAGGGTACCTTCGTTCCATTCTCCATCCATTCAAGCGAGCTAAAACGAAATCAATTTGAGCCGGCAAAGGAATATAACCGGAATTAACCCCGAAATTGCGTGAAACGGCCTTCAGTTATGTTTTCGAGTCGGCCGCCGGATCTGCAAGCGACACGGGAAGACAAGGTGTATTTTGAAATTGGACTTGACTGGGAGAGAAACAACTCGGGCTCCGAGTGCGCTTGCGCTACAGAGACCCCGCTCGGGATTTTGATAGCTATAGATTAGAGATCGCAAGGGTTGAAGCTATTCATCGGTTAGGTTGCGTCTAAACGCGCTGTTTGAATCGTCGGATGTCGGATGTCAGGTGTCGGATGGGATGGGATGTCGGAGCATCGTCCCTTTGCTACAGATACAGGATACGCGGGCTCCAAAGTCCCAAGTAGCCATCGGAAGGTTCGCCTCCCCCAAGTGGACTGTAACAGCATGCAAGGGTCGGCGATGGTTGCGAAAAGGAAATCCACTAAGCTCCACGCGGTTAACAGACCACCCAAATAATTTCCAGCTCCACGGGTAGACGGCCATCAAGCAGCCCACTCCCCATTGCAAAAATTGCCAAAGTCGCTAGTTATTTTCCGCCATGAGAAGATACATACTTCCCAGTTGAGCGTACTTTACGGCACCAGGACCACCAGATAAAGATTGAGAAGGACGGAGACAAAGGACGGAGTGGAGACAAAGACAAAGACAAAGACAGACGGAAAGGCCGAGATCTAGACAGGATCTGTCGACGGAGCGGAGATCAAGATTGGCTGGATCAAGATTTAGGCGAGAGAATAAATTGAATTACGAGGTCCGATGTGGGTGCGCACTGCGGGAACAAGTTATCCCGTCGATTGAGTTCAACAAGAGTTTTGCGGAAGGGAGGAGCATTCAAAGGCGGCGCGCACGTCGGATATCCGAGTCGCTCCATCCGACTCCAGACTCCGGACTCCAAGGCAAAGAAAGCCGAGCTCCAATATGGCACACATACTGTCCAATAAATCACAAAATAGTTGAAACGACACCGGATGGGAGAATTAACTTCGAGATGACTTTTGGGAGATAAAAAGCATCGAGACGACACTTCTGTGGGGAAAACAGGTTGAAATGCAGCCCGAACAACAGACTGTGAAGTGTCGGTCGATGAAGTCACAAGTGTGCCGTCCACATCTAGCCGCAACACTTATCACTGGTTCAACCATGTCGACGTCGGGGCTGCGGCCCGGTGAGAAATAACCATCGTTCTAATGGAGTGATCTCTCCTCCCTTTTGCCGTCATGTCTGCCAGGGCTTCAAATTTGGATTCACCGTCCACTGATGGTACGTGGGTAGTCGTTCCCAATACATTTCTCTAGTTTACCCCCAGTCTTGATCCTCTTACCTCCATTCTTTTACATACAGAACAAACTTCATAGACGGCAGCATCCACCTCGGTTCAGTAAAAAAAAAAGTGCTTTCCTTACTCTTTAGGCCGTTAATCCCCTCCCCTGCGGCATTCCGGCGGCATACTGTACTATTCGTGGTCGATGCCGATGCCGGCCGGCGGCGTAGCATCAACAGTACTGGTGATTGTTCTTCGGGGATTGTTTGTATGCGGGACCGTGACTAGTCCAACCTGCCATGCCGGACGAAGACTGGCACTTGGGCTTTAATCTTGAACACCTGGTCATTTCAAGTTTTTCGTTGGACAGTGTGTCATCTCAACTTTTTTTTTGTCCGACCAGATGTCATTTCAACTGTGGGCATTTATTGGACACTATATGGCCCATACTCCAATATCCAAAGGGGCCGTGCCTTGGCGGATATGTGCATTCAAAAGATTGTATTAGCCAAAGCGCCGCGACCCCTCTAGGCACCGTTGAATGCGCGGGGTGAAAGGAGGAAGACAATGGCGTACAAACACGCACCAAACAACCCGTGTTGGTTGATATTCGGCCGCGTGAGGCGTGCTTGTTCTCGTTCTCCTCCTCTTCCTTCCTTTCCCTCCACCGTCTTTTCTCCTCCGACGTGCTCGTAGCTCAACGCGCTCTCGACTCAACGCGCTCTCGACTCCCAACGTACTCTTGAAGCCCTCGCAACTCACCGTGCTCTCAACGCCTTCGCAACTCACCGTACTCGTACCTCGCACCTCACCGTGCTCGCACGCCATGAAATCCCTCACTTTCACCTCCGCGCAGATCCTCTTCCTCTCCCTCATCGCCTCCACACTTGCGCACGGCTGGCTCGGCACCCTAACCATCGCCTCCACCGCGCACACCGGGCCCCTCCCCGTCGAGCAAATCGGCCCTTCCCCCTCCTCCTCCTCCTCCCCCTCCCCCATCCGCCAAATCCTCAACAACCTCCCCATCAAGGACCCCCGCTCCTTAGACCTCACCTGTGGGCGCGGCGCCGTGCCCGGCACGCAGCTCGCCGCCGCCAAGGCGGGGGATAAGATTGAGTTGGGGTGGAAGACGCTGGCAGAGGGGGGGCGGTGGTTTCATGATGTTGGGCCGATGATGGCATATATGACGGAGTGTGGGAGTGCGAAAGCGTGTACGAGCGGGGAAGGGAAGGGGGGTTCAATGCGAGCGAGGCGGAGTGGTTTAAGATTGCCGAGCAGGGGGTGGGGGAGGATGGGACGTGGGCGCAGGCGAAGCTCGGTGCGTTCCTCCCTTTTCTCCTTCCTTCCCGCTTTCTTCCTCGCCCCTCTTCCCCTTGCTCACTTCGAGTCAAGACTCACCGCCGCACAGACACCGGCGCCCCCGCAACGCTCACCCTCCCCCGCACCCTCGCCCCCGGCAACTACCTCCTCCGCTTCGAGATCATCGCCCTCCACACCGCGCAGTCCCCCGGCGGCGCCGAGTTCTACCCCGCCTGCGCGCAGCTGCGCGTCTCCGGCACCGGTACAGGCAAACCCACGTCGAGCGAGCTCGTGAAGCGTATAAGGGGACGGATAGGGGGATATTGGTCCAGGTGGATGTGTATGGTTAGGGGAGGGTGGGTATGTGTTCCCGGGGCCGAGGGTCGCGGCGTTTGTGAGGGGTGGGCGGGGGCGTCGAAGGCGAGCGCGACGGCGAAGACCACGAAGGCAGCCGCGACGGTGAAGACTAAAGGGCGCTGTTTCCAATAAGGCCGCGACGTCGTCTACAACCACCAAGGCCGCTGTCACGCACACCTCCACTCACACCTCCACGCCCGCCGCCTCCACTTCCGCCCCCAAATCCGCCACCACCGCGTCGCCAAAGACGTGCAAGACGAGCCACGCGTCGCGGCGACGGCGCGCACTCGCGGACGCCGCTGACTCAGTGGAGGCGCGTGCGGAGTCTGAGCCGGGGCGCGTGGAGGATGTCGAGACGGGGCGCGTGGACGAGGTGATGGATGTGGAGGAGAAAAGCAAGAAGGATGTGAAGCGCTCCCGCGCGCGTCATCTGCACCGGCTCGGCGGGCCGGGTAGTCGGGCGTCGTTTTGAGCACCCGCGAGCTCCTTCCTCGCATCTTCCTCCGTCCTCCCCACATCCGCACGATTTCTCCAACCTCCGTACACCATCTTCCCCGGCGCGGCGCGTCAACGACTTATAACGCGCATCAACAACACGAACCATATTACTAATTTACACGACCGGCGCATGCGGCCGCCGCACCTCTCTCCGCCTACATCGCCGGCCACCGGTCACGATTCTTGCCTTCTTGCTCTGTCTTTCCCCCTCCCTCGTGTCTTCCCATCCCACGTGTATCACCGCCGTCGACGACATCGCGTCCGGACGCGGTGTCTCGCCCTCTACTTGATCAACGACTCGCCGGCGTCGCGTCTCCACTCGTCTCTCAACACCGGACCCGGCGTCCTTTGCGCTTGCGCCGTTCAACCCTCGACGGGCTCTCAAGATCCAATTTCTTGTATATTCAACTGCTTACTTACGCTTGAATGCCTACTTATGATTGATTGAATGTACCATCTGTAGAAAATCTAGATAAATTGTGTAGATTGTAGATGAAGAATGAGAAGCGCTGAACGTTTCCCTTCTACGTTCTTTTGTTCAGTGTTCTGCTTCCTTGCTGCGCTATCCGCCCACTTTTCTCGTCTCGAATCTCCCCAAAGAAAACCACAAACCACGAGACGAATTCACAAAATACATAAATAAAAACGCCTGAGACACAGCACAAAAACGTCGTGTTCAAGGCGACGCCCGTGACAGTGGGAGTCGAACCCACGTCGTCCACTGACCATTTCAACATCTTGAGTGGAAGATCTACCGCTGATCCACAAGGGCTTGCTCCCTTGGTAGGAGTGTTGAGTTTTCCTATTCCCGGAAGTGTGAATAAAGGGTTGAGCCTGAAATTCGGAGAAGAGGGATTTGAGCCTGGAACAAAAGAAAGGGGAGTTGAAGGAGTAAAAAAGAAAAAATCCGCGTCCCTAGCTAAGCCCTCCGTGGGAGTCCAACCCACGTCATCCACCTACTCGAAGGATTTTTTCACATTGCAAGTGGAGGATCTACCACTGATCTACGAGGACATTGGTCAATGTACATGGGTTGAGTTTGGTCAGGCCGTTTCCGTGAATAAATTTAAAGGATTGGACTCGGAATCCGTTCTTGTATGACAAGTGAGCCCAGAAGGAAGGGATCCATCCAAACAGAGGAGGAGGAATCCAAAATTGAGCGGGTGTCCCCTAAAGGAAAAGAAAGGGGAGTTGAAGGAGTACAAAAAGATACGCATATCCCTGACACTGTGCGGTCAAACCATCATGAATTCCACGACAATTTCCTGACGAAATTCGGCACACACGGTTTTGAATTTCCCAAGAATTCATCAGTGGTTCCTGATGTATCGTCATAAACCGGGATCATGAAATCCAAACAGGTTTTAGGTACATTCCTGATGTTTCCTGATGTATCGTCATAAACCGGGATCATGAAATCCAAACAGGTTTTAGGTACATTCCTGATGTTTATTTCACGACGGTTCATCACAATTTTCAGGACGATTCATCGTGTTCCATCCTGGGAGTCGAACCCACGTTGTCCACCTTTTATTGTCTTTCATATCCTATTACAAGTGGAGGATCTACCGCTGATCTACGAGGGCTTGATCCTGTTGTGGGAGGGTTGAGTTTCCTGGGAGGTGAGTGTGAGTAAATGGAGGAGTGAAATGAACTCGAAATGTTGTCCTTGTATAACACGGAGCATTGAGCCAGTAGAAAATCAGCACGACGGGAAGGGAGTGCAAAAGTTGTGATGCCGACTTCCCTTAGTAAGCGTTGCGTCCGCCACCAGAAAAAAACGGTTCGGTGCTCGCTGAGCTGCCCCTGCAAGGTTCGAACTTGCGATCTCACGATGAAATGGATCTGTCGCTTCATAACAGTCGTGCGCCTTCACCAACTGGGCCAAGGGGCAGGTAAAAAATCAGATTTGAGGATGCAATGGAAGATGAGTACTCATTGAGACATGAACAACCAAAAAAAAAAAAAAAACCTGTATTCAAACATGCTGTATGCAAAAGCTGGCGACATGTATTATTATCATCGCGAGGAAGACCTATCGCCGATCTACTGACATGATGGTCTGGTTGCAGTCAATTGGACGAACTCACAGACAGGACAAGATAAGAAATACCATGCCGAGCTCATCTGACGCCTGTCAGCAAGCATTGTGTCTCGTGCTTGTTTTAAGTGAGTGTATCAACGCAAAACCAAGGGCAGAATGTGTGATTCTCGGAGACAGCGGATTCTTTTGAGGTTGAACATTGCTCACGTGACTACGGTTGAATTCCGACGATCAATTTGTTCCCGAGGTTCGTATAATCGTACTAAGAGGCGGGAACTTCCATCGAGCATTAAAAGTCCCGGAAATAACCAATCATCAGATAAAGTGTAGCTGTTGTACGATTCATTGGACATACACCGTGAAAAGTCTCGTCAGACACGAAATCACCGCGCGCGATGGAATCCTGAACCCCGAGTGAGTTGTGTCTGATCATGTAAATGCCTGGGTCATCAGGGGCGCACAACGAAGGCATACAATGCACAGCATCACCCAAAGCATTCGCAAGTGTCAAAAAAACTCAAGCTCCTTGTCCGATGCAAGAAAATGGTGCATGTATATCCTCCTTTCAGAGCGGATTGCTATGAGAGAATATGAAAAAGACGCGTAATCGAACTGTTTGCAGCTCTGTGAATTAGATCCCCCACTCTTCCGTACCGTTCAAGTACAAATGAACTCGCCGGTATCCCAGATACCGTGCTATTTAGAATAAAGCTTCATGCAATCACTGATGATATATATGTAGAGTCTTCCCACTTAGGCAGCTCAAGCTTGGGACGCGAATCAGAGTCAATATTTTTCCCGCCGTCCTTGACCCTGCTTCAGGCATGAGCCAACTTCTCTGCGGATCGATCTGAGCCCGGACCTGATGATGAGGTTCGCGTCCACGAGCCGTTTGACTGCGGCCATGAACAGTAGGTAGCGGGGGCCCATTCCAATCTTGTCCTTTTTGGCAACTTACCAGGGGGCAAACTTATACGGCACCTGTTTATCTTTGTAACCCCTCAACATGGAAAAGCATAGTGTGTACATAATCTGTGAGGAGGACCAGTTTGCTATGCTGCTCAAGTTGGTGCTTTATTCAACCCAACTATATATTTGGATCGGGTGCTCAAACTATTTTATTTCGCCACTCAAAATATTTTTTTAAGCGGACCACAAGCGGACCAGAAATATTTTTCGGGCAGACCAGAAATATTTTTGAGCGTTGCTCCAACTATTTTTCGGGTCGTCCATATCGGGCATGTACGGGAGGCACCGGCGACGTGTCGGGGCGGTGTCGGGATGCTCAGCGCCGTGCACCACGACCCCGAAGGCCTCCAATCAACATTGTGTGTCGTTGTTGCCCATCAGCTTCTTGTTCGGCCCGATCCGCCCACGTCGCGTGCCTTGGCAATGGCAGCATCCTTGGTGCCTGCTCGCCCCTCGCCATGAATGCCCCCCCTGCTTGGAGCTTGTCTGGGCGCATACAAGCGATCCAACTCGCTGGATTCTGATTTTCCACTGCGGTCACGGTCTTTGGCCCACTGCATTTGCATTCAAGAAATGCCCAATCACGATAGGGACTCGGAGTCGGCGTAGGATGTCCTTATACATTAGTCCAAAGCGACGTACATGAAAGGGTACAGGATACCGGGTGCTATACATGTTTTATCTCCAGTTTTCTTTTGTTATGCCCCGGTCTGTAGCGTGCACGCAAACCCAACTCGACCTTCACACCAACTTGAACACGACGTCCGCGCACAAGGAAGATAAGTGTGCGCTGCAGCGCGACTCAGCGGGCCGCACACGTCTGATGAATGCCGCGCTGTATCTACGCATGGGGCACACATCGGCCAACGAAACCGACGCACAAGCGCTCAGATCTAAGAGCGAGCCTGCGCGCATAGTCACGGGCGGGCCGTGCGTCGCTGTTGCCTACTGGACGTTCCGCGCACAACGGCAACAGGTGCGGTGGAGGCATGCGTGCAACGTATGCCGACACCGACGCTACGGGTGCGCCAGCGCCCATTTGAGTTTGCATCGGCCTCGCTCCAACGTGCCGTTCGTACGCTGGATGTGTTCCCCACCACGTCTTTCCTCGCTCTTCACGTACGTGTCTCGTCTCGTTGCGGATGCGGCAGCGCCATTTGCACAAAGTGCAGAGGCAGCCGAGGCCAGGCAACGAGGAGAAAGAGGACGCGGACGGGAAAAGGACGGGAAGGTGGATGCGCACCTCGTCTCCCTCTCAACATATACTTCGATGATTTTCACGCCGCTCAGAGCAGACGCAGCGGGGCGCGCACGCTGATGGCGAGTAATCCGTGCCCAGGCAGTGCTCGACTGTTGAACATCACTGTGTAACCATGTGCACTAGGGTTCGCCGGCGCACATTGCTGCCAGATAGCGCGAAGGGAGACCGCGCGTTCGATTGACGCCAGTGGGCGGACGAGGACACCGGCATCGAAATCGGGGCGGCATGGCGTGCACCAGGCGGGACGGAGTGTGAATGACTGGGCGGAAATGATGTGCTGTGCGATGCAAGGACCTGCTGGATATGAAAACAAAGAAAACTGGTACGTACCTGCGGCCACTCCTCACGCGCTGAATCTGATCGCAAGTTGGGCCCAGATACCGTCAAGCGTAGGCGACTAGCAAGAGGTCAGCGAGCACGGGGTATTATGAGGTAGATAGCGTACATCTAATGCGACAGAGAAGCGGGGGCGACGGGGTGCGATGCAGGTCCATAGGGAGGTTTCGGTGTTGCGGATTTTGTATGGAACAGATATCGGTGTGCAGCTATCCAACGATAACTAAAGATAACATATGTCATGTGCCTGTCTCTCACCCAACTTATGTGCACCACGATCTGGATCCTGAGTGACTTCGGTGCACGGATCTGCTCAGGGTGAGGATGGCTTCAAGCTGCCTGGTTGTACCCGTGGTGAGGCAGCAATTGCACTAGGAGTAGCCCATGGACTCCAAGAGATATTGCAGCGGAAAGGCATTCGGTGAGAGGAAGAGGCAAGGAAGAGGGTCAAGAGCCGGTCGCATCGGCCCGATCAAAGGCTGATGGACAACAGCGACACACAATGACTTGAACAAAGTTGTGCGACGCAAGTGCGACGTCGAGAGGGCTTCGAGGTTGTAGCACACGGCGATCAGTAGCCCGACATCTCCCCGACGTGTTGCCGACGCCTCCCGTATGTTCCCGATATAGGCGGCGTGAAAAAATAGCTGGAGTGACCGCCAAAAAATATTTCTTCTCTGTCCAAAAATATTTTTGGAGCGCTAGAAAAATATTTTGTGGGATGAAATAAAATAGTTTGAGCACCCGATCCAAATATATAGTTGGGTTGAATAAAGCACCAACTTGAGCAGCATAGTTTGCACTCGGAATCAACAGCATACCTGAAAGACATGGTAAATATGTGGAGAATGAAAGAAAAGGTCCGCGAACTTCTCGATTTGAGGGAGAAACTCGACTACATTCTTTGCAGCCTGATTCCCCTCTTTCGCGTTTTGCTTTAAAATAGGAACAAACGCATCAGGGTCTAGCACCTGCGGTTTCTGTGAGAACACACTCATCTTTTGCATGGCGGCTTGGGATTTGCCTTGTCCGAATCCTGGCGTGCTCCTAGAATTTAGAAGGATCGGTTCATTTAACTTTTTTTGGTGGTCCGCGAACACGGTTAAAAATTCATCATCGTCTTTCACACCGTCCAAGTGCTCCAGAACCAGGAAGTGGTCCCATCGGGTGAGGTCTATAAATACATCAGTTCCTATGTTGAAAGCTCGAAGCTGAGGCCGGGACGTCACACCGGAAACCGAAAGCTGCTGGTTGAAAAAATAACCTGCTTGCTTTTGGCTTGCTTCATGTCCTCCCTCTCGATGAGCTCTCTGTTTGGTTAACGTTTGGTTGACAATGTTCAATTGAGATACACCCGTGGTTGTAGGAAGTGTACGAGATCTATCTACTGCTAGGGGATTTGTCTGGCGGTTGTTGGAGGTAAGAACTTGAAAATGTTGTAAAAGCCGGTGGTTCTGCTTAAACGTACGCGCGTTGAAAAACCAGCGGTTTTGAACGTGGTTCAAAACCATTGAAAACCGCCAGTTCTTCAAGCTGCACCAGTTGAAAGCCATCACGCGCCGCTGGTTTTTTGGTTTTGGGCCGCGCAGCCAGCCGATGCTGATGAGGCTGATGGTCATCACTGGTTTTGGCGACGGAGATCAACGGAATCCGGCATGCCCATTCGCACCCATTCGCACTCACAACTCCCACCACACGTCTCCTCGATGAACTCTGCCCTTCCGCTCTACACGGAACCGTCCTTGGATTTCGATCCTCACAACACGCATGCAATTTACGAAGCTTGTGCGAGGCGCGAAAGCGCGAGGAACAACCCACTAACTTGCGGAAGCCAGTTTTCGCTGACCTTGGATATCCCCCCGCAAAATCCCGCTTCCGGTGCTCGTAGCGTTCCCTTGCTCGCAACCACCAGCGATTCCGGTACCGCCAACGTCCTCCGTGAGCTCCGCGAGGTTTTGCAACCCGGCATTGGTGGCTACTCGCAAGTGTGGAGAGCTGTACCCCTTGGTGCACCTGAAACAAGCCTCGTCATGAAGATAATTCAGCCCTCTCTGTGCCACTTTCCCCTTCCGGATGAGGATTGGATGGGCGACAACCATCGTCCGGAGCATCTCGCGCGGCACGAAGCTTGGGTGTATCAGGCGTTCGCGAGCAAACAGGGCAGCTTAATTCCCTATTTCTTCGGACTTCATACTGTAAGCCACCTCGTGCTTCCTTCCAGGCGTCTACTGAGCTCGATTCTTTGTTCAGATCAAGACCCCGTCGGAAGAGTGGGCATGGGTCCTAGTCCTTGAGTTCATCCCAGGCGACACCTTGGAAGCCGCCGAACGGAAATCGGTCCCCCTCATCCAGGAGTTTGTGAGCCCGGCTCTCTCACTTCCGTTTGCGTCTTCCTCATCTAAACTGACAGTGTACCCTTGGTATCGAGTCGGTCAAGGAAATGGCAGATAGCGGCTGGCAACTTGCAGATCTGCAGAACCCTGCCAACTTCATCATCACTGGCCCCGGCGAAACAAGAAAGGTTGTGCTCATAGACCTGTTTGGCGGGTCGCCTTGGACAGGCCCCAACGTGGAAGACCTCGTCATACGGGACATACGGCGATTCTACCAAACTCTGTGTGATGCTGTGTGTGGCTGGCATTCCTATTCCGAAATGGACATCTGGGCGACGGAATCCTTGGGATTATCATACCCATACTTGACGGTCCCCATTTATAAATTATCAGGTTCGCACCCATCTTTTCGACCGCTTGACTGTCCTTCAAGAGTTAACTGTTTTTATCCAGAATTCGAACCTGTTGATATGCCTTTGATTTAGTTCAATACATATCTTTGCAGTAATCTATGATAAACGCGATAAATTCCTGAGCAGTCCGAATTCCAGGCTCTGCCAAAATACAACAGGAAAGATCGCGAATCTGTTTCCCGCTTGCGTCGGGCCCCAAAAACTGTGAGGCCATGATCTTGATACGGGAGGGCGGAGTTGTTTGAAAACTGCGGTGCATGTCGCTTGTGTCGGAGAACCGAGCACTTGGAGTATTAAATCATGAAGCGACAAAAACTCCCCTTCAAACATGCTGTACGCCCTCCGTGGGGCTCTAACCACTAAGAACTGTCGACGCGTATCATTGCGAGTGGAAGATCTATCGCTGATTTACGAGAGCATGATGATGGTTGAATACTGGTAGGAGTCGATTGAAAACTGTGCATGTGACGAGCTCACACAAGGCAAAAAATATCACACATGCGGAACGTGAAGGAAGTGGTATGACGGTCACAGAGGACTTTGTTACTTGAGGTCAGCCAGACTGGTAAAGAAAAGCTCATCTAGGATTCAAACTGTCGTCTTGAAGTGCTTTCTTCAAACCTTAGGGGGGGGGGGGGGGTTGTATTATACTCGCATGGTCCAAATGACTGTCTAGAAGTTATTTCTCATCAGATTCCTCAAGAACCGATCATTTAGAGACCACTGTCATAAGTGGTGTCATCGATTCGGTGGCTGCATTCTATACAAAAGCCTGTAAACTGGCAGTATCGAACGAAAATCAATTGTTCGGCACTCAGTGTCGAGCTCATCTCACCCCGGTCAGCGGACATTGTACATCTCGTGCTTGTTGTTTCCATGAGTGAATCTGCGCAGCGAGCAATGCAGAATGTTTGAACCCCGGAGATGGTGGAATCTTTTGGAGGTTGAACATTCCCCACGTGATTACGGTTGAATTTGAACATCGATCACTTTCATCTGCGAGACTGGTCAGAAAAGAGTAACGAGAATTCCTAGATCCAAGTAAGTTACTCGCCAGTTGAAGGTCAACATTGCGACAGAGAATGATACCAGTGGGCCGGCCCATTACACGCACATACGCAATGTCGAGCCCTAATTGCGGTTCCTGACCTTGGGATACTTGGGGTTGAGTTGAGCTAGAACTACAGACACGATATTGCAGTGGTCTGTACCCGGGTCTTTGAGTGAAGTGTCACACAAAATCGCCGCTCGGGATGTAAGCCTCAACCTCGAGTAGGTCGCGTCTGGTAATACCCATGCTATCAGAGTATGTGGTGCTTATAACGGAGGCTCGCACGCAACGTCACCCAAAGCATCTTCGAGTGTTTAAAAAAAACGGACTCCGCGTGCCGTGGAAGAATACCGTGTACGTCCTCCTTTCTGAGCAAAGGTTGTTTTCGCTTCGACTGAGTAGCACAAGTACGCTGCAATAAAATATGGACTACCAATGTTCCGGAGACCGTGACTTGCGATGGTATTTGGAGTACCCTGAATGCATGAGATATGCCAATGGGGAGTGCCGAGTCGATTCGGGTATTAAGAACTTGGCCCGAACAGAAGTTGTGTGTTGGTTGTGTGCACAAAAAAGGTTGGAAGGGGATTACTTATACGAAGCAGCCATCGCGCCGCTGATTGGCACGCTCACTGAAACGAGCTAAAAACGAAAAGTTATAAAATGAAGGAGCAGATGAACGAGGCTACATACTGGAGCCATCAGATTTAGATCCACTTCGCGAAGAAGAGCGACTCTTCCACGGCACCGGACGCGTTCAATCCGTCCAGGAAAGCGAAATCAAGCCCCTTCTCTCGAAGAGCGTTGAGGTCACTGAGCACTGCTGCGCCAGGACCAGAATCTATGCCGACGCACAGCACGGCACTTGTGAGAGTGCAAAAGCTATCTTCCCAGCGGTATTTTACCACCTCGCTAAATCTCCCGTAATCCAAGGACCCTTCGTGCATGCACCCAAAGGCCAAGTGGCGTAGTTGGGGGGCCACTACACTGCTTCCCGACGCTTGTTTGTCGAGGATGTCGAGTAGCACTCCAGCTGTGGCACTTGCGGCAGGGGTATCCGCTATGATTGCGAGGTCGACGATGGAAGGGAACTTGTGTAGGACCTCAGCGGCCTTGGGAGCATCAATGCACCCTTCGATGCAAAGCTTCCGTATACGACACGACGAGCGCATGAGCAAGGATTGGAGATTCACGAGGCCGTTATCGGCTTCTTCTGGTTGCAAACACATTGAGATTTCCTCCAGAAGGGGCAACTTGAGGAATGTTAATGCAAGGGGAGCAGAAACATATAGACGCCGAAGATACAACAGCTCTATGAAATCACTGGGTCCTGACCCACGGCTGTTGTTGAACGAAATGGTGATACATGCTTCGCGGAGATTTGTGCATAGCATCAGCATGCCCCGATGAATGTCCGACGGAGCGTCGAGCTCGTAACGGGTGAGCTGTTGCGTCGGAAAAGAGACCGGTATAAACCGGAATTCATTGTTCACGCCGATGTCCACGAGAGAAGGCGCTGTTTCGAAGCACCGAATGGATTCAGCGGCCGCCTGGCTTGTGTGATCAGCCCACTGGATCCAGAGTCTACGCAGCAGTGGGAGGCAACCTCGAAGGTCCGCCAGCAGGGGGACAAGAAAGGAAGTCAGGGTGAGACTGAGTTCCTCCCATCGTGATGCGTGCTTGGCCAAAGACTGGAAGATTTCGAGTTGTGGACGAGTGTCAGAAGTTTCATAGCCATGGAAATGAACTTTCAACGTGTGAGCACGCGAGATCTGGGTCTCGACCATGGCCACGGGGTAAGAAGCTGACGGGTGAGAATGGTAAGCAATAACCACAAGTGACCATAGAGAGGGATTTGAGACAGAAACCGTCCTCCAGCGACGGCTGACGTGAGTGAATACCCATGGGCTATCTGTGATGCGAGATTTTTGACGTCTGCATGTATCTCTAACCGAGAGCAACGTCCACCCAAATATTTCAGAGAGAATCTCGGGTGGCATCCGCCGGAGCGGGGATAATAATGCGCAATTCTGCGCTCGGAAGCGCGACAGGGAGCCTTGTTCTTCCTCCAGGCGTTGCAAGCGATCCCGGAGCTGCGCTATCTCGTTCTTGAGATAGGTCAAGCGGTCATCAGCTTCTGAGATCGCCGACTGAGCAAGGGCAGCCTCCGTGTCAAGAGGCGGTTCGTTCGAGTTCAAAAGG
The DNA here is from genome assembly GCA_029449255.1 of Mycena polygramma. Classification (NCBI taxonomy): domain Eukaryota; kingdom Fungi; phylum Basidiomycota; class Agaricomycetes; order Agaricales; family Mycenaceae; genus Mycena; species Mycena polygramma. Next base: position 56,857 of record JARKID010000237.1, read on the forward strand.
ATGTGGTGTCGTGTTCCTGGGGCAGCGTCCATCCGTCGTGCTCCTGGCGCAGGCTCCGTCTTCGAAATCACCTCGGTCGCACCGACCACAACAGCACCACATCGGTAGCATGGCAGTGAATCCATCTGGGTTGTGTAGATGAGCGCTGGAAACAAAATCATTGCGGAGTCTTTCACCTGAGCGCGAAAGCTCGGAAAACGACGGTGGCCGTTAGAACAGAAAGTGTGATGGCACGGGACAAGCGTGATTGATTTGATGAGTTGATCTCTGATGGCCGTCGTTCTGCCGCAATGTTCAACTTCGAAGGAGAGAGAAAATGGATGAATGAGGCGCGGAGCTTGGTCTGTTAGTGATGTACGAGTCACCGTGCAATGGAGGTGAGGTCAGTGAACGGGCGAGGTGAATTGGCCTGCTCCGACATATGACAGGCCGCCCACTTCTTGCTTTTTGCTCTCCTTCTCTCGTGGGCTATCTCCGAGATCTTATAGTCAACTTACCGTGAGGCTTGCAAAACATCTCTCCGGGTCCCCGGGGTGAAAACTAAGCACCCGCGGGCACGGGGCGCTGCTTCACAAGGTATTGGGAGATTGTGCCACTATGCCAGCGGTGTAGGCATTCGAGTCTTGCTGAGTTTCAGACACAAAAAGGCCCTAACCCGGAATTGAACCGGGGACCACCTCGAGGTTATGGAGAGACCCTAACAAGGTATCATACTACTAGACCATCAGGGCGTGCCCTACACACTTCAAATGAGGTCCAACTGCGGTATGTCAGCGTCTTCTAAAATGCAAACCTCAATTCAACCTCAATCCAAGTAAACCACTGCCCTGGTTCAAGGTGGATGGACGCAGAGAATTATGGTTTCTAGATAACACGGCACCGTGATCCCCCATGTTGGAGGTGGGATTCAGGGGGTGTCAATAAATACGGACAAGCAGGCAAAACACAGAAAGAAAAGCTTGATCAACCCATGCCCTCGATCTGAGTCAAACCCGCGTCAACCAACTGCGAACCGTTATAATATTTGAAGTGGAGGATCCACCGCTAATCTACGAGGGCACCGTCACAGGATTCAACGTTTCCTCGCCGACTCTGTCAAAAACACATGTGTAGCACCACAACGCGCCAAGAAAAATGATTATCGACCCAATGCACATGCCCTCGATGGGAGTCGAACCCATGTCGTCCACAGAACGGATGTCGGCCTTTTCAACGCGCGTGGATGATCTACCGGTGATCTACGAGAGCTTTGACAGGTGTGAGTGGTAAATTGGGATCCTGGTTGAATAGGAGCAAGGAGGGTTCCTAGATACATACATTTAACATAAGCAACAACTCGAGCCGTCGTGTCGAAAGGTCAGGGAGGAGGGATTCGGAAGGTGTAGACAAGACACAAAAACACCCAAAAAGTCTCACCTCCTTCATGCCCTCGGCGGGAATTGAACCCGCGTCGTCCACGTAACTTATATAGCTTTTTCTGTGCAGAGCGGATGATCTACCGCTGATCTACGAGGGCAACGTCCGCGGAGACATGAATAGTCTTCCTGATTCGGCGTTGCAGACTTCAGCTGGGAAGTAAAAGTTCTGGTCTATCAAACGGTTGAAAAATACTGGTTATGTTCTCCATCTCTCGTCTCACATCCAAGGAGTGACTGACATATAAATGCACCGACCCAAGGCTCATGCCCTCGACGGGAGTTGAACCCGCATCGTCCACATAACTCCTGGAAATGTTGCACAGTGAATGTGGAAGATCTGCCACTGATCTACGAGGGCGTGCTTGTTTGAAGAGTTGCGTATGCCGCATTGAAAGGGAGAAGAAAGGCGATGCAAATCAATGAGTTCAGGGCTTCAAAGACGAAGGAGAGAGAAGGAGAAAGGTGTGGAACAGTGGGCTGGCTTCCTTGAAACCACGAGAGCCGCGCTTGATCTGAGTACTTATGGCTATACTGGTTGAATCCCCAGGCGCAATTTCAGGGCTCATAATGACACGAAAAATCACCAATGTACTCCTGACTCCGGACCGAGATGAAGGCGGAGCCCTGCACGCTAACTGTTCCGGAGGCTTAGATTATCGGAGCTTTGGATTCAGGTGAATGTTGAATTTACATCGTTGTGCCGAACACCGGTCGGTACTTACTAGTATGTGTGGCAGATATGCCGCTGAGCTCCGCCGAAGAAACAAAATGGTCAGACTGTATCCCAGAGGGAGGAAACCCCCCACACAGAGAATCATCGGGCAGGAAGGAGAGCGAAAGGCTTAGGATATGGTTTTCGGCATTCGCTCGGCATCGTCTCCGGAACAATTGGTGGCAGTGCATCAGCGGCATGATTTTCCTTCGAGTCGACCACGACCATCCGGTTTGAAGAAACCCCTTGGGGGACGCTATACATGCAGTCCTTCTGCGCGTCCGCACTCGCTGTGTACCCGTCCTCAGATGAATTCGTTGCGCAACTTACAGAACGACCCGATGAAGGGTAGAGAATTGGCGCGCAAATCCTAATCTTGCCAAAAAGACTCTGGGAGCTCTTCTGCGGGTTCTAGGCTCGCCAGGACTGGTAGCAACTAAAGAGTACGCAATGGGAGATCCTGCCCATAGTTTGTTGAATGCATCACCGTCTCAATATCTCAGCTTTCCAGATCCCATCGTAGCGATGGCTGTAGCCAAGACTCAGCCCATGCGCGCCCAAAAGCTGGACCTGCTAGACACGTCCTCGTCATCCCAACCATGAAATTCGTAGCCTTCGCCTCAAGCTAACGACAAGCCTCCTGCGCCTTCGCGCCGCCCAGCGCATCTTCAAGCAGCGCCTCGAAGACGCCGAAACCCATGGTCGCCAAGGTCCGTACCAGTGCCACTTCCCCCGTCCCTTCCCCCGTCCCTTCCCCTCCTCCACTACTAAGTCCGTGAGTAGGAATGGTCCGTGTCGCTCTGGGAATCCTAGGCCTCCGGCCGGTCTGTGAAGTTCAGTGGATGGAATGCGCGCTCGTGCGCAGACGCAGACGGGTGCGTCATTTCCTTCCGCTTCGTCTCAAATAACGCAATTTACATTCCTGAATTCAGTGTGCTGTCGTACTGATTTCACAGTGTAGTACTCAGTCCTCGTGCGTCTCGCACGCTCTGCAGCCGCGCTCGTGGTGCCCATGCGCGCGGCCCAGCCGTTGAGCAGCGCAACGCGGCCGCGAACAACGTCTGCGTGGAAGACAGCATCCACCGACGCACCGCGAAGCCGGGATACGATCCGCCTGGAGTGTGATACGCTCCCCGCGGACGGATTTTGGTCCCTTGCCCACGACGAGTACCCAACAAATTGCGCGGCTCGAACGCCAGTATAGCGGAGTTGACGAACGAGCTGGACGCGAAGGCGATAGGGAATCGGACTTGGTTCGCGAAGCTGGTAAGTTTCGTCTCCCTCTTCCCCCTTCACTTCTTCCCCTCTTCCTTCATCCCTGTTCCCTTCCTCCTTCCCTTGCCGCTTCTCGCACATTGGATTGGCTAATGATGCGCACAGCATCAGTTTCCCTGCAAGCCTCCCGCTCCCGTCGCTCCCCGCCATCGCGCCCGGCGGCAGATGTGTACTTCCTCCGCTTCGCGCTGCGCACCGGCGGCGCCGACTCGGAGTTCTACCACGTCCGCGCACAAGTCACACCGGCACCGCCGTATACGTCGACGATCGGGCAGCATACGTCGATGTCTACGGTCTGCGGGGGGCGTATCAGCTCTCCGAGGTTATGCCGCTGTGTTTGTTGGAGCGGGAGTGCGGGGACGACGAGCGCGGGGAAGGCAGAGCACCACGAAGGCGTCGGCGACGGCGTTCAGCAACAAGGCAGCTAGTACACACGCCAACAGCATGACAGCAGCACGACGCACGCCGCCACCTGCTCCCCACATTCAGCGCCTCGCCGACGACGTGCAGGACGAGCCGCGCATTGCGTTGCACCGCCGACGGCATCTCTTGGAGGTAGCTGTTTTGCAGCACGCACGTTGCCTCCGCCTCCGCATCCGCATCCGCCCCAACCCAACACCAAGGCTTCCACGGAGACGCCCTTGACATGCACCGAGCCTAAAGGCGCGTATTCCACCAGCACGCATGCCGTCTCCGCCTCTCCGCCTCTTCGCACAAGCCTAGCACGAACGCATCACCCTCGCTGAAACCGCACACACGACTAGGCGCCGCCGGGCACTCGCGGACGCGGCACGCCGCACGCCCATCACGACCAACGGGGCGCGTCTTCCGCCAGCAGGACACACGTCACCTCTGCCCCGCGCCCAAGCCCACCAGCAGCGCCTCGGCTTTGCCGAATCACGACGGCGGCAAGCTTCCACGCAGATGCACACCAAGACGTGCGCGGCCAAAGGCGCGTCTTCCACCTCCAGGACGCACGCCGCCTCCGCCTCCGCTTCCGCACACGACGAAATATTAATAGGGCCTCTACGTAGATGAAGATCAAGGCCGTGTCTTTCACCAACCCAACGCACGTTACCTCCGCCTCCTCTTCCGCGCCCAGCACCAGCGCCCCACGGCCTTGTCGAAGACGTGCAGTACGAGCCAGACCAACGAAATTCGCCTTCTACGTAAGACCGACGGCGCGTTTTCTATCAGCACCATGCACACCGGCTCCACGACCAAGCCCGAGCCCAGCCCACCATGAGCGCCTCACCCACGTGAAAGACGCGCCGCGCCTCGTGCTGCCGGACACCGCGTCCACGCCCTCCGCTGCGTACACGCTCAGCAGCACACACGCCGCCTTTCGTGAGACTGCGCCGAGGCACACCACGAGCGTCTCGCCGAAGTGGTGCAAGACCATCCACGAGTCGTCGCCGGTGTGCACCCACGCCGCCTCCGCACCCAAGCTCACGTCCCAGCCCACCACGAGCGGCGGAGTCTGACTCTGAGCCTGAGGCGCGCACAATCCGAGGCGAGGCTCGCGGACGAGGACAAGCAAGAAGCCAATGACGTGGAGGAGATTATGCGCCACCTGCACCGTCTGAGCCTGAGTGCAACGGCGTCGGTCTGAACGCGCCGCTTCTCTTCTTTCACCGAGCCCCACCATGCCTCCGCGCGCAGCACCAGAACGCCCCAGCGAAGGCGTGCAAGATGAGCCGCGCGTCGCGTCGAGTCCGTGTCTGGGTCGGCGGCGCGGCGCGGGCGGAGGTGGAGGCGAAGGCGGAGGTGGATGCATGGAGAAGGAAGAGAAGGACAAGCGCTCACCCGTGCACCATGGGCATTGGCGCACGCGGAGTCAGACCTGGAGGGGGCACACGGAGGCGAAGTGCTTGGAGACGGAGGTAGGGGGCATAGAGGCGAAGAAGGAGAAGGGACAAGAATGTGCACCCTTTCCGTTCGCGCCATCTGCACCGTCTGAGCCCGAGTGCGAGGACGTCGTTCTGAGCGCGAGCTTCTTCCCAGACCATCCACGCGTCGCGGAACCCGATTCAGCGGCGCTCGCGGAGTCTGATCTGGAGGTGCGCACGCGATCAGAGGCGCAGGAGGCGGAGTACGCGGGAGAGATCTGGGGAAGGGGGAGAAGGACAGGCGCTCGCGCTTGCGTTATCTAGTGCGAGGGGGTCATTTTGAGCGCGCGACTTCCCTCCGTGTCCCTGCGCATGCGTCGTGTCCTCGCGCATGCGTCGTGTCCTCGCGCATGCGTCGTACGCGCACCCGCATCTCTCGTACAGATCCTACCAACACGACTGTCCCAACCCCACGCACCAACGACACGACAGCGATCGGCGCATTCACCGGCCGCATATTCACTCCACCTGCTATGCCAATCCTTGGCCTCTGGCTCTCTCTCCCTGTCTCTTTTGCTTCACTCCACACCATCACCGTAATTGTTCGCGTCCGGACGCGATGTTTCGACTGCCTGCTCTTGATCCCGAGTCGCCACAACTCCCAACCCACGGATCGGAACCCGCCGTCCTCTGGGCTCCTCTCTTCTTTTTAGTAACAGCTAGCCAGTAGCGAGCGAGAGCTATCAATTAGCCTCTCTATCTGCTTGAAAGCCGTACGTAGATATGGATGGAACAAGGAACGGGGGCCGGAGCGCTTTGCGTTCTTTTGTAATTGTTTCGTGTTCCGTTTTTTTTTGTCTACGACATTGGGTGGACACTAATGGGCATTACTACGGGTGTGGACCGAAGTAACGAGGGTATGGGCAACAGCACAGAAGGGCACTACAAGAACCAAAGATAGCGACAGCCAGGAGGCTGAATGCCCTCTGTCGACCCTTCGCAACCTTTCTCGCACGAAGAGGAAAGTGAGCGCTTTGACTTTTGTGTCTCCGATTGAGTTCTGAGGGGAGATAGGTCAGTGATTAACCCACACGACCACCAAGCAACGTCACATACTAGAAACCAGTCCACGACGGCCTGACGTGCCATTCACGTAGGCTCAGCGTCGCGTCCAGCCCAGTTTGAAAAAGGACTTCTATTCCCTCTTCGCGGGCCCTGCCAGGCCAGCTGGGGTCTAGAGAATTAGGATCCCGCACCAATAAAGCACATCGTGTGAGTGCACAACTGCGTGCTCTGCAGCGCGATTTCACCATATCCACAAATGTGTTACAGTCAATGGGGACGTCAATGTCGCACCCCAAAGAGATACAGCAGAGCTGTGGGGCTGCAACTTTGCTTCCCAAAGTCTCCGTAACCGTAAGGCTGGTCATTAACGGATCGACGAAGGCAATGCTGGACTGGGTGGCGACGATCCGCAGTTCAACAAGGTCTGGGAGGGCGTTCAGGATTTCGAGGGTGGTGAGGTCATCCAACGCAGTTAGACAAAGGTGACGGAGGGTACACGATGAGCGGGTTGTAAAGGACTGAAGTTTTGCGACAACTTCGGTTGATGATGATCGCGGTCGAGCACCTGCGAGGACAAGAGACAGATATCTCAATGCTGGGATTCGGATGTGCTGAAGAACCTGCATCTGTGATACGTGAATGCGTTCCACAGACGGAAGTTCGATGACTTCTGAAGGCATTAGAGACCACTGTTCGTTTTTAGATCGCACCCGGATGCACGCCTCTACAAGATTTGGCGCCATCTTCAATATTTGTTTATGCATTTCCCATGGAGCGTCGAGTTCGTAACGGGTGAGTTGTTGCGTCGGAAAAGAAACCGGTATAAACTTGGAATGATTGTTCACGCTGACGTCCACCAGAGATGTTGACAATCCAAAACACTCGACGGCGACGGCGACGGCAACCGCCCGGCTTGCTGGATCTCACTGGATCCAGAGTCGACGCAGCAGTGGGATGCGGCCTCGAAGGCCATCCAGGAGAGGTAAATGGGCCGAAGTCAGGGTGAGACTGAGTTCCTGCCATTGTGAGGCGCGCTTCGCCAAACACTGGAAGGTTTCGACTTGTGGACGAGGGTCAGAGGTTTCACATCCATGGAAATGGATTTTGAGCGTGTGGGCGCGTGACATCTGGGTCTCCACCATAGACAATGGAAAGGAAGTCGATGGATCCAGCTGCGGGTCGTAACTTATGGCGACAAGTGACCATAGCGAAGGATTGGAGACGGCGACTGCCCTCCAACTACGACTGACATGAGTCAAAACCCAGGGACTATCCGTAGGCCGGTATCTGCCGCGTTCCAACGCGTCTGCGATGGACGCCAACGTCCACGAGAAAATTTCCCCAAGTATCTCGGGCGGCATTCGTCGGAGTGGGGAGAGGATGGTGCGGTTCTGAGCTTGGTAGCTTGACAACGATACACGCTCTGCCTGCAGCTCTTTCTGTCGTTCCTGGAGTCGCTCGATCTCCCTGTTCAGAAAGCCGAGCCGCGCGCCCGCATTTAAGAGAACAGACTCGACAATAAGGATGTCTGAGTCCAGAGGCGGTTCGTTGGAATTCAATAGCACATGGTGTCGCGTTCCGGGAGTGGCATGATGCACCACCGGATTCGGTGGTGGGGTAGCCTGAGCGACGCCGCAGTAGTGGCACCGAAAAGAATTCATCTGGGCGTTTGAAAAGGCTAGAGGTCACAACTTTTCATCCACAGAGCGGAAGGCTTACCCTACAAATCTTTTCGTAAGTTTATGGTGGTTTGGAAGAAAGCCTGGTGTCACACGCTGTTACTATTCCTCATACGGCACGTACCGCATGGGGATCAGTGCCGCTTCTTTCTGATTGCGACCACCATATCTTTGAACACTCTGCAAGGTGCGCGCGCAGTGTTGTTTAGATAGCTCATTCCTGATGTCCCTCATTCTCAGATGAATCCGCTCATGTGTCCTCACTGCGGCCTTGGTGGTGGCACACGAGCAGAAAATCCGCTGAATGCCACCCCGGAAACACGGCACCAGATGCTACTGAATTCCAATGAAGCGCCTCTGGACTTGGATATTCTTGTCGTACACTCCGTTCTCTCGAAAACGAGGGCGCGGTTGGCCTTTCTCGACCAAGAGATCGCACGACTTCAGGAAGAACGCGCCTCACTGGCGAGCTATCGAACGCGAAATCGCGCCATTCTCTCTCCGCTGCGGAAGATGCCACCCGAGGTGCTGGGGGAGATTTTTCTGTTGGCAGCGCCTACTATGAAGGCGCGTCGAAAAGTTTGTGTGACAGACAGTCCGTGGTACTTGACGCACGTGAGCGGCCATTGGCGGGCAGTCGCCGTCTCGATTCCAGCATTATGGTCGTTTTTCCACGTTCATTGTGTGAGTATAGGGCCCCTGTATCCATCGGCCATGCTCGAAACCCAGATCGCACGCGCCCCAAGGATGAAGATCCATTTTCATGGTCCCGAAAAATCTGACTCACAAACTCAAGTCGAGATATTTCAGCGTTTGGCCAAGCACTGTTCACGATGGGAGGAACTCGATCTTACATTAACTTCAGCCCTACTTCCCCTATTCGCGAGCCTACGAGGTCGTCTTCCGTTACTCCGCAGAGTTTGGATCCAGTGGGCAGAGGAACGAAGCCAGACCACATTGACTTCGATGGACGTTTTCGATGGGGCTCCTTCTCTGGTGGACGTTGGTATCTACAGCCAATACCGATTCCTACCGTTTTCCCTGCCGGTGCAGCAGCTGACCCATTACGACCTCGATGCCCCTTGGCGGACCCACCAGGCCATATTGAAGACGTCCCCAAAACTTGTCGAGGCTCGCATCGTCGTTAGATTTGATCACGAGCCCTGGCCGCCAGAGGAGGGAATTATCGAGCTCCCGTGCCTCCGCCGTCTCTATGCATCATGTCCAGAGGTCCTGCATCACATCCGTGTTCCGGCGCTAGAGGACCTTATGTTACGTCGCCTATCATCCCCTACAGACGTCAGAAACGTTCTCTCCTCCATTACACGCTCCGCATGTGCCCTCCAACGACTTTGTCTCGCTTGCCTTCATGATAGCACAGTTATCACACTCCTAACCGGCATCCCCTCCATCATCGAACTGCGGATTTGTGTCTGTCAATTCGCTGTCAGCAATGCCAACACCCTACTGAAGAATCTTGTCGTATCGGGCGACATCACGGCCAGCGCGGTGGCTCCCCAACTCTGCAGTATATCTGTGGGATGCGAGATTGGCGCTGACATTGACTGCGATCTGTATAAAAAGATGGCTATATCGCGCCGGAGAGCAGATCACTGTGCCCTTACTAGGACCGCATTAGTGCAGGCACAGCACACGAGGCCTGACAGGCTCTATTTTCTCGACAAGGAGCTTCGCGAGGAGGGATTGAACCACGTTTGGCTAGTCGGAGTGCACGCAGAGCCAATACTCCAACAATGGGACTTTCAACCTGACTGGACCTTCTAGCGGTTTTGTTTTCAACATATATCCATGTTCTGACCTCTCTCGTGTCGTATCGTACCGTGTCGTATCTTTGCACTCCAAAAAATAGATATACCGCTTGAACCTACAACAACCCATTTCCTCGGATGACCGATTCTATCATAAATATGGAACGCTTTCAGAACCCAAAAGGGGAACAAGGAGCCAAATGCCACGGAGCGTACATATCGCAATGTTGAAAACAGCAGGCCTGAGGGACGTTGCGATTAATGACGCTATGTTGTGAAAAAACGGACGAACCACTGCTCAACAATATCTCCGATGAAAAACCCAGTCGTCCATGACTTCGGACGCATCCACTCCATCCAGCACAACAACATCCAATCCTTCTTCGCTGAGCATCTTGAGCTCCGTAAACTTCGAGTCGTGACCAAAAGTTCCCTCTGTGAGGAGAAGCACGATCTGCTTGAGGGCACAATCATCCGCCCTCATACGCGATTTCACCATCTCCAGAAGTGCGGTATAATCTATATTGAAGCCGGCCTCCCATCCCAAAGATAGAGAGCGCAGCTGCGGAGCCACTGTCATCGGCATCGCTGCATCGGAAACGGTGAGGTCCGCGACCAACGTATCCCCCTTCTCCCTGCGATTTTCGAGTGAGATTGCGAGCTCAACAATAGAGGGGAATCGGTGCAAAATGTCGATGATCACATTATTGTCGGCAGATGGATCGAGGCGCAGGCTTCGAATAGAAGAACATCGAGTGAGAAAGGCGTCGAGATGTGGTAGAATATGAGTGCCTTCATCTTCGTTTCCAATTGCAATCTTGGTGCCCGTAGCGAATTCCTCTAGCACAGGGACACGAAGAAAGCTCAGAATGCCGAATTTTCCGACATCGTCCACGTATAGACGGCGAAGATGTGCCAGCTCAACCATTTCGCCAACATCGGGTATAAGCGCCTGTTCAAAGTTGGTGATGCAGGCTTCGACAAGGTTTTTAGCGAGACGCAGTATGCGCCGGTGCGTCTCCCACGGGGCTTCAAGTGCATAACGGGTGAGGTGCTGCGCAGGGAAGTGGAAAGGGAAAGCCCGAGAGTAGCTAAGAACTCCGATGTCTCGCAGGGAAGGCAGCTCTTTGAAAGGCTCGAGGTACTGCGGCGGCATATGGAGTGTGTGCCCGGACCAACTAATCCACAGTTTGCGCAGAGAGGGGAGGTTGCCCCCAAGGTCCACCACGAGCGGGAGCAGAGCCGGCGTCAACTGAGCGTTGAGTTCTCCCCATCGCGTGGCGTGCCTCGCCAAGGTCTTGAACATTTCAATCTGCTCCTGGGAGTTCCCAGATACGTGTCCGTTGCCGTAGAAATTAATCTTCAACTTTGCATTCTGAGCCCGTGCGATCTGTGTTTCGACCATTGCCAATGAATATGTTCCGGCGCCTGTTTCGGGGAGGTAGGAAACGATCACTGATGACCACAGGGAATGAATGGAGAGGGCGATCTTCTTCCAATCCTGACATACATGAGTCAGTACCCAAGGGCTGTCCGCTATCTGGATTTTTTTTCGACGCCTGGGGGACGGTAACGTGCGCATAAATATTTCACCTAGAATCTCGGGTGGCATCCTCCGGAGAAGGGAGAGAATGGATCCATTCTGCGCTCGGTAAGTCGACAACGAGGAGCGCTTCTGCTTCAGTTTTTCCAGCTGTTGAGACATGCGCGCTATCTCATCGTCAACAGACACCAAGCGCGCGTCGGTTTCGAAGAGGACCGATTGGACAGTTAGAAAGTCAGAGTCCAGAGGCGGTTGGTTGGAGGTCAAGAGTCCGTGGTGTCGCGTTCCGGGAGCTGGCCTCAAATGTGGAGGTACACCGCTCATCTGAGTATTATGGAAATAAACAACTGTTTGTCGTCAATTTGGGCAGTACTGACCGGCCTAGAACTCGAATTTGACAGTGAGTCGTTGGTGAGTCGTCGTGGTGGTTAAGAAAGGTGAGACTTCACAGCCACCGTGGCAGTGCTACGGGCCGGCAGTGGAAGTGGATAATATTAACAGCAGGGCAGCCTTGGTGTTGGAGATGTCGGTCCAGTCTTCATGGGGCATTTCAGCTGGGTACCTTTTCTCTTTTTGATTTCTGATATTTGTCCCTCTTCAATAGTCTCATTTTAGCCTCATCAACGTGAACGACGCTGAACGTTTGAACCACAACCCTTTGTTGGCGACAAATTACATAGTACGTGTGTATCAATGCTGCAGGATCTCCAACTTCTTGATTATATATTTGATCATTCAAGTCTGTTGCTCGAACACGAAGTTCCGCATCGTGGTCAGTGGCGGTGCAGCAACATCTTGTGAACGTAGCGTCTGGAGGGGGACAAGCTGTATGTTGATAAATAGCCTATCCTTACCAATGTTGAGCGCCATCGTACATATCTATGGGAAAGATGACATGTACACTGCAAATTGCGATGGATCGTGATCATCTTTCTGTTTCAGGTGTTGCGATGCACAGTTGATTCTCGGCTGATAGCACGTAACAAGAAAAATGGGACTTCAATCGGGCAATTTTCGTGGTGACATACAGACCAGTAAAATGGACAGCTCACCGGATTCAGTAACCAAGGGCTCCGCCAAATTTATCAAACTTAGGCACAGCGTTCTATGATACCTGAAGTATAAAATTAGGGTGGGGCAAAACCAATTGTCAGGCGATGCAAAGAATCAGCTTTCAAATGAGTGTAATTTTGATCACTGATATGAGATCTGGCAATCGTAAACCGACGGGAGAAGCATCATCGTCGAAATGCGTGAAAGTGGTGTCTGCAACGCGGGGACGGGAGATTACCGATGATATTGTCGTAAGATAGAGCACTGGTAAGTACCGCTATTGTCTTCCTCTTTTTGTGTTGCATACCAATGGCAGGACAACAGGGACTCCGGATATCACAAAGAAGTTCAACTGCGGTTTAACATGTTCCCGATCATCGTAGAGGCTGTGATAAATTGCTGCGGGAACAGCCAACTGCCTCTGGGAGTATATAGCTTCCCTCTCCAGCTGGGACTCCCTTGTTTTCCTCATCTCCTCCCACTACAATGACTGATCCCTCGATGACCGACGCATCCAGTCTAGTAGACGACTCAGAAATTTCACCGCTCGATCCTCTGAAGCCAAACCGCCGGTTAGCCGATGTTGTGCATACCGAGGTCATTCAGTTCGGCCGACCAAAACGAGTCGGAATCCTACCCTCGCTCCCGGTTCTACTTTCCTTTGCAGCAACTGCGGGAACTGCATCGTGCTTGATCGGATGGCTGCTGTCCCGAAGAGTGCTTTCGCCTAGCACAGCAGAGGAGAGCAGCACGTTTCGTGGTGCTCTAGTCGCTGCGGAAGGCCGGCAACAGCTCCTTGTCAGTGCCGGTGGAAATAATGACGGCACAGAGACGACGATGTACGGCCTTGCAATTTCCTCCGTTGCCGTGAGTTATTGCTGCATCTGGGGAATATTAGAGTCTCAACACTGTCGATATGCAGGTGCACGTCGTATCTTTCACGACACCAGTTGTTCTAGGAGTCTGCTCTTATTGGTTCGCAAGCCTATGGATCCGTAAACAGCAGCGCGGACAGAACGAGATGATGCCGACGCCGGTTCAATACGGATTGCTCTTGGGCCTGTGCAGATCCTCGGGCCTGACCAACGCATACGATGCTGCCAGATACATGATGCAATCAAGAAAGAAACGGCCAGCATTGTCGTCGATTTTAGTTTCAGCCTTTGCAGTCGTTGCCGTGATGTTGTTTATAAATTATGCTCTCTCGTAAGTTTTTTTCCGCCCCTCTAATTGGACTGGTGCAACTTATATACATTATAGCATCGCCGACTTTTGGTTGCATACCACTGCAAGCACATTTACACACACCGATATCACACCGGTACCCACCCACATGTTGCCTTTTGTCGGGAGTCAACTCAACACCACACTCTGCCCTGGTCCCGCTCTCGTCGAAATCATACCTGCCCTAGAGCAAGGCACCAACTACAGCAATTGCCTTCACATAGGCATAGAATCAGCGTCGGCCCCAGAGTGGTTCTGGGGCAATGCTGCGGTCATCAACGAAGGGGCAGCTGTGGTGCAGAACAGGAGCCACATCTCCCAGATCATATTTGTTGGGGACTTGGCCATTCTTGCCCCCAAGGCCGTACCCGCGGACGTTGATGCGGTCCACTTCAATACATTTGGTCTCAAGGCTGAGTGTGGACCGGTCACAAACTGCGAGGTTGACACCTTGGAAGAAAGCATCCTTTTCTGTCCAGCATTCAACCCCCCACTCAATGTCAGTTCACTGGCAACCGGGGAAGTGGGGAGCACCGTGAACCAGTATAATATCTCCAACAACGCCATGATCTTCGACGGGGAAGATGGTGGCAGCGGTTATATGCTCAATTCTTCCCTAAATCCGACGGGTGCCCAAATTATGTTGTATTGGGCAACCTCGCCGGATACTATTGATTTCCCACCTGCCGACAACAGGACTGGCTGGTATTCAGTCAGTCGTCCCGAACCAACCGTGTTCAAAATGTATATTGGCACATGCACAATCACGGCTTATAACGTCTCCATCTCGTACAGCGCACAGAACAACGGTCAATTTTCACTCATCGGAGACGCAAAACTGTCCAACTTCAACACTACATCCGCGCTGTTGGCCGGGCTCGATCCAGCCTCAAGTGCAATATTAGCGCAGTATCTTACCTCAACTCTACAAGCCTCATTGAACGTTTCACTGAACACCTTCAGTGCCATCCTATCGAGCAACATGTCATATGCATTGATGGGATACGCTGCACCTCTCTTTGAACGCACCTCTGCCATCAGCGGCAACCACATCTCCCAACGCATAATCAGCCGTTATCCAATGGCTCCGCTGTGCACAGTACTGGCCATTTTATACGGCTATGCGCTACTATTACTCCCACTTTGCGCCCTTCCACTCCTCCTCGTTTCTCAAGAACTTATCGTGGTTGATCCCCACGAGAAATCCGAAAACTCTGGAATGACAGGGACACATGCCAGCAGTTTAATCGAGCATGTTAGAGCCAGAATCATGAATCCCCTGGCTGGTATTGTGGATCAAACGAGTGTGGTAACTGCCGGCCAGTTACTTGGGACATCCAATGACGAAATGCTCGTAGAGAGTCAGCATGCAGAGAGATTAGGGATAAAAGCTGTTGAGGACGAGCTCGACGTGGACACGGGGGACAGGACATATTTGCTGAGTCATAGGGTGCAGAGACTGAAGTTGGGCCGATTAAATGAATAGATAGCGAGCTCCTTGGCTACTTCCAACTTCTTTTGTAGGTTAACAATTCATTGTGCAGTGGATCGGTACTTCTTTATTTCCCCTCTATCAAGTTCAAGTTGAACCGTTCCGCCTCGTAACTACCTGGGACCACGGCAATTTTCGTTTCAAATGCGATCCCTGGGACGCGACAGGACACCACCCTTGAGACGCTTGAATTACAACCATAATCCTACGATGATCGTTCCAAATTTATTTGAATCGATCTGCTAAGGAGTCAGATTGTACCAGCAGGGAGGTGAAAAATTACTAAGGTGACCCCGAGCCCGAAAGCTGCGCAGTGTTGAATCTGACTCAGCGCTTGCTCAGCATCGATCGCGAATCATGTGACCGTGCTGTATATATAACTTCCGCCACGGCGTTTATCTGCTATCAAGATCTCTCGTCGACCATGTCCGCCACAGAAATAAAATCCGTCGTCGTCGATTCTGGCATCTCCGTCTTCTACCGCACCGCGTCCCCGGTGGATAAGCCGACGGCCCCGACCGTTCTCCTCCTCCATGGATACCCCACCTCGTCCCACCAGTACCGCAACCTCATCCCCCTGCTAGCGCAGCACTACCGCGTCTTCGCGCCGGACCTCCCCGGTTTCGGGTTCACGACCGTCCCCGCAGAGCGCAACTACAAATACACCTTCGCGGCACTCGCCGCTACCATCGGCGCGTTCCTCGACGCGCTGTCTATCACCTCCTTCGCGGTCTACATCTTCGACTACGGCGCGCCCGTTCTGCTCCGGCTCGCACTTGAGCGCCCAGACGCGATCAAGGCAATCATCTCGCAGAATGGCAACGCCTACACAGAGGGGCTCGGCGCCGCATGGGCGCCGATCCAGAAGTACTGGGCCACGGGTGCGGCTGAAGACCGCGCAGTCGTCAAGGAGAACGTGCTCTCCTTCGAGGCGACGAAATGGCAGTACACCGAGGGCACGCGCGAGCCCGAGAGCATCGCGCCCGAGTCGTACACACTCGACTGGGCGCTCCTGCAGCGCCCCGGCAACTTCGACATCCAGCTCGATCTGTTCAAGGATTACGAGAACAATGTCAAGCTGTATCCGCAGTTCCAGGAGTACTTCCGCAAAAGCCAGGTGCCGCTACTTGCGGTGTGGGGCAAGAACGATGCGTTCTTCATCCCGCCCGGTGCGGAGGCGTACAAGCGCGATCTGCCCAAGGCGAAGGTCGTTCTATTAGATGCGGGGCACTTTGCGGGCGAGACGGAGACGGGCGAGGTCGCGGGGCTCATGTTGGAATTTTTGAAGGAGGTGCTGTGAAAGAAAGAAAAACAGTTGTAGAAATGGGTAGCCATCAGTAGGAAGATGTAAACTCGGTAGATTCGAATCAGCGTGCCACGCCATTCGACAGAGTGGCGGAACGTCAATTAAAATGAGAACTTCAGCAAGCCACCCATGATCTGGATTTCCTGCCTCGGTTTCCCACTATGGTCCTGGTACATCGCCAACAGATCCGACGCCTGTGCTCCTCCGTTCTGTGCGGCACAAAGAAAGTCAGGAGCGTAGTAAAATCCGAGTCCAATGCGGCACGTACCTCCTCCAGCCAATGAATAACGCCAGGCAGCTTCTCGTGCGATACAGGATCCAAAGGTATCCATGAGCTTTTAAGCGCCTCGTACAGCTCCGGGGATGGGTTCGCATTGCGGACGTGGAAGTCCCAGAAGTCGTTGGCATAGATGATATCCCTGGCGAAATACTTCAATACAACAAAAGTTGCGATCGAGAACTGGAACTTACTTTGCGTCGAGGGTTTGGCGGACCAAACACCACCGAGCAACGAAGTTGTGGTACTTCCCCGCGTCGAGCCACACCGTCCCGGCCCTCTTCAGAAGGGAATCCCGCAGAATCTGCCGAGGCCTCACATCCGAGTTGAATTTGATCGGCGAGTCGAGGTGCTCGAAATACGAGGAGATGGGCTTCAGCGCCGCGCTGACTTCCGCTTCCCACTTCAGGTCGAGAACGCGCGCGATTTGGAGAACGGAGGGACTGCCGTGGAATGCCATGGCGACACCGAGGATGGGACGGAGGCTGCGGTTTTTGGCGATGGCTTTGCGGAGGTCGTCGGGGAGAGGGGTGGGAGTTGTGGGATCGGTGGTGGGAGCAGAGTAAAAGTGATTTTCGTTCCGATTCCCGGCCACTTGGAGGATGGAGACGTTGGCGATGGAGCGGTTGGATATAGTCCCGTCGGAATTGATCAGAGGCAACACAGAATTGGACTCGGGTTTCGCGACGGTGTCCGTTATCGGACCAGACTGGGGGGACTGAGGAGCGTCTTGTGCAGGAGCTTGAAAATTGGTGTAAGATAGCGTTAAGAAAGGAATCAAGGAATCGCACCGGTCTTGTCGGCGTCCAGCGTGGGCTCTGAGCCCGGTGCAGCCAAATGTACACCGGGAGTATCATTGGGACTTTTACACTCCGGTTCACCGTCCGAAAGAATGCCGGCGGACAGGTCACCGTCATTGACGAGTTCTTCAGGAGATGCAGGCCGAGTAAGGTGGTGATTTCCATAGTCTGAAGAACGATCCGAGTCGGCGAAAAAACTGAATGAAGGCTGCCTGGTATCGATGAGACGGCCAGCCTCAAGATCGCGGGATTTGCTGCGAGGGTTTACTCGTGCGATCCAAGAATGCAAGCGCATGATTCGAAAGGGCATGCGAGAGAGCGGAAGAAGACGACACTGTTGTGAGCAAGAATGAGGGATTACTGGGGTATCCACAGGTCTTCAAGTTGTCTTCAAGGCCTTCAGAGCGTGTTGGTGGCGCGTACACGCGGCTACCAGCTGGTCGATCTCGAGATTCCGGTCTGACAGGCTCTTGAGGGTATCGAGTTCGTTAAAAGCCCACAAGATAAGACCAACGAGCGCTTGACGAGCGTTGTTTTGGTGAAGCCGGATTTTTTCGACATTGTGGTTTGTTTCGACATTGTGGTTTGTGCAAACCCGGCATTGCGGCAATGGCCGGTTCGGTGGCACGTGCCGAACACGAGTCCTTTCCTCCGACCACCACCGAACCACCACGACCCGTGTTCAACCTTGCCCAAGCGTTCTGCTAAATGGCGGCCGTATTTATTCAAGCTTTATCGAATATTTCCTGGATACCACAAGCCGATTGAAAACGGTCTTGAAACTCTTGCCACGAAGCCAAAGCTTGGATTCACGATCCCAGGACAGCGTGCAGCCCGCCGCCGCGTCCTGGCCTTTGTCTTTCTCCTGCACGAATCGATCTACGATTGCGTTAAAACTACTAGTGCCGATCTTGCGACCTCCCCAGAAATCGCGCCTCCATCTTATTTATATACAGTGGAACTGGTATAGTCCCCATCTATCTTCATCACCGAGACGGCTCCTTCAATCCTGCAATTGTTGAAGTTGCCAACCGTAGTGTGGAAACTGCTGCTCGTGAAACCCGCCAAATTTGGTAGCGGTGGGATGCCAGGGGCAATCGGTGGCGGCGTTCCTGAAGACGCCGTATCCACGCGGTGCAATGGTGGAGGCGGGCTGGCTGCCCCCGTGGACCCAGGCTCGCTGGGCTCAAGGCGCGCTTCTGGTCCTTTCTCTTGGCTTACAAGTATCCGGGCTATGTTTTCGTGAATATTTATCTGCGTTTTGAACTAGGACGACAGCGATTAGCCCCAAAGTCAGCTCGGCCTTCGGCGGCGTACCATGAACAGACGCAGTGTGTACTGGATTTTGCCTCGATAATCCTGGAGTGTTGATGCATCCACTCCGTTGTTCATCATGCGATGAAATAGGTTATGGGAACTGTGTTTCTCGACGAAATCTTTGATCTCTGTCAACAAGCTGTACATGCTCATTAATTCTTAGAAGACCAAACCTTGCCTGGAACAACGTACGAAAATAATCCGCGCAAGTCTTTCTTCATGTCGGACGATTGAACCCGGGATTTCCGGATCACGCCAACGAGGCCTTGGATATCCGTCGCAAGCTGCTGAAAACCCACTTTGTTGCTTCGTACTCGCTGAGTATCGGGGTAAAACTCGAACTAACGGTGAATCATTTGGCTTACTTGTACCATCGTCAGTATTGATTCCGCCAGCGATATCACTGCACCAGTGTATGGAACCGGGGCGAATTGTGCAGCAGTCGACATAATGGAAAGAAAGGTGCCAGTGGCCTCCAGGGCGGCTCCAGCCATAGCGGACGAGGGCATCGAGTCAGGTAATGAGGTTCGTGTGTGAGGAGGAGGAGCGGAGCTCGCATTATATTCATTCCTTCCACAGAGAGGCAGCCACGAGGCCAGTGCTCCGAGCCTGCCATGATCCGCAAGGTTGCTGGGCTGCGAGGCGCAATAGATCAGCATGCTCTTAGAGAGTTGCATGTGGCGTTCATTATCAGTGGATCTCGCCAAATATATCGCTGCCAAATGGCCACCAATATCCAACTTACGACTCCCTTTGTATTTACTGGCATCATGTCGAATCTTTCTAGGTAGAGACTGTTTTGATATTCCCTGGCTTTCCAGCGACCTGAACTCTGACCCTACCCGTCATACATCTCATACATCATCCGGTCCCAACCACGTCGCAACCGGGTTACCACTGGCAGCGTTGAGTTGAAACTTGAGTCTTGGTTGAGTCGCCGTCGACCCGACGATCAACCGCAATAGGGGGACGAATTCGACCGCACAGCTATTGTGCTGGCTTACCACAATTTTACGACCCCCTCAGCTTATTGATTGAGCGTAGTATCTACCCTTTGAACCTCGCGAAGCCAGCCATCAGGCATCAAATGATCCATCAAAAGATCAAATCATTTTTGTCTCTCTTTGATTTGTCTCTGATTCAGAACGTCCACCTTGGCCATTACCATTTTTGCGGCCTGCAGGTAAGACTGAAGCCGTGATAGTGTGGCTGAAATGCTCATCTACAGGACTTAGATGGACGAGCTCGGACTTTGCCACCGATGTGGTGTCGTTGTGGCCGGTGACACGGACACAGCAGCGACTTCAGCGACGGAGCTTACGCCGGAAGCACAACCCTGGCTCAGCGCTGACCCAAAAACACAACAGCCCATCCTTTTGAATTCCAATGAACCGCCTCTCGACTCCGACGTTCCCGTTGTACAATCTGCAATTTCACAAGCGGATAGACGATTGGCCCGTCTCGGGAACGAAATAGCGCAACTCCGAGATCGTTTGCAACGACTGGAGGAAGAACGAGACCGCTTGTCTCCGATCCGTTTGCATTAACCTTCCTCAAGTTCCCCCTGTTGGAGGAAATCTCACTTTATTTGCACCCGCACCACGACGGGAGAGGCCTCGCTCATCTCGAATCCTCGCTCGCCCGCTCGTCGTGCCCTATCCGAAAGCTTTGCTTCCAAGGGTGCAGTAACGCTCCCAGGATAGCTGAGGTCTTGCAGACGTTCCACTCCATCGTCGACTTGGCAATCATAACGGACACCCCTGCCGCAACTGCCAACACCGGAGTACTACTAGACATTCTCGACGAGAAGCCGCTCGGCAGCAGAGTAGTGGCTCCGCAGCAGAGTAGTGGCTCCGCAGCTATGCCGCTTGTCCTTTGGATGCACGGAAAAGGGTTCCTTGGACCACGAGCGATTCCGTGAGGTGGTGAAATACCGCTGGGAAGACGGTGTTTACTCCCTCGAAAGTGCGGCGCTGCTCTTAAATTCTGGTGACGGTCCCGACGCAGCGGTGCTTACTCTTCGAGAAGAGGGACTTGATTTTGTTTTCGTGGACGGATCGGACGCGTCTGTTGCCATGGATGGTTGGCGCTGCTACACGACGTACAACTAAATTTTATGCTCCAGTGGATTTGTACTGTAAATAATCCTGCGTCGTTACTCAGATCTCCCTAGCTGCCATACAGTCGATGCAGACGTGCGGTGCGCCCAACGCATATAATCAAGTTGACCAAATGGCTGATTAGCGCCGTAGCGGACTTGCCACAGGCTGACGTCCTGAGGATTCGTCGCCGTTCACATTTGCCTGACATTTCTTGACCATGACCATTTCAAAATTTCCCCCAACCATTCTATGTGGATGATCGCCATCAAACTCGTCTGATCTCCTTGTGATCAACTTGTGATTTCCTCTGATTTTCGGAGAGGCACCTTGCTACATCTCGCCTTCATCCGTCTTTGTCAAAGGCTCCGTGAAGCTCGGTTCCACAGTTGGTTCCACATGGATTTCGTGACAAGAATCTTGTAGCTATGAATCAAGCGGAATCAAGCCATTCGGCCCCGGGCGCAATCTTCGCGGCGGTACCTTGGCGATCACACAGATAAAGTTCCGTCCGTTTTTTTCTCCTGACTCGTTCACACCTTTCACCCGTTTTGCTTTCTCATGCTGCGGTACCAGCTCGAAGTCGCCGTCGCCCTCAGCGTTTCCGCTGTCTCTAGCTTGCTGTTGCTTTTTCTCAACAGAGCAAAAGAGGGAAAGATTCGCCTTGCAGATGACGCCGACGGGTCTGAAGAAATATATCCGGACGGGGACCCCTTCGACATCACCACAGCTGAGGATCTGGTGGATGGGTACCCGATAGAAGAGGAAGCGTTCTGGGCCAAGGTACGGAGGTTAACGCTGGTGGAAAACACGAATTCACCGTGCATCTCAGATGCGCACGAGAAAAATAATACTGTCCACAATGTTGGGTTTGGTAGTGCTGCTTCAAGCTGGTCGTCTTGGCCTCGGTGGCGACCTGACTATCTGGGTGATACATCTTTGCTTTGCTCTATATGTCTTCGGTGTCGCTGTCTTATCTGTTTTCCGCCAAACCGTGTCCCGGCACACTGAATCCGTCTGGCACTTGACCTCTTTGACGCTGGTATCCGCATCCTTGATGGGCTTCATCTCAATCCTTCCGGCTGAGAACCTCCCGGTGGCTATCGCTTCAAACGACTCCTTCCTTCTATCATTGTGGTACACCGAGTTTGGGCTTTACACTCTGGCGTCCTTTACGGCTATAACCACTTCTTATGGTCCCGCGCTGCACTACCCTCCCTCATCCATTTACTCGGAGAAAACTGCGTTGGCTATCACCAATAACGAAGAAAACAACGTCATCGCCGCCTATGGTACGGTACCACTTTGATTTGTTCCTGGTCAACCCTCATCCGTGTGTCAGGCGCCTCCCCATGGGACATTCTCTTTTTCTCCTACGCCACGAAAGTCGTGATGCTAGGCAACACTGCCGCGAGCCTCGAAATCGGAGACCTCCCGATCCTCACCGTCGACATGCGCGCGGCCTTCCACTACGCCGCGATGCGACGGATCTTGCGCTCAGTCTCGCTATCTGTCGGCTCATGGCGCCCACTCGCCGGCTCTGGCGCGACCCTCGCCTACCAGCTTGCCGCAGTCAATTATGCCGGGCTGCTCGCCATGTGTGCGCTTTCTTTCGTCGTGGGATCGCTTTTCTATATCCCGCCGTTCTTCATGAGTCGCGTGCTCATATATCTCCAAAACGACCCTCTGCGCGAACACACGGAGTGGGGGCTGGTGTGGGTTGTCTGCTTATTCACGTCGAATCTCATCCTGTTCTTGGGTGCGTGCTGGCCGTTATGCCAATTTGCGCGCATGCTGAATTGAAGGTGTTTTGCGCAGTCACTGGCCAGCTGTGGTTCCTCTCCTACACAACTCTACAGCCGCGCATCCGCGCGCAGCTCAACACTGCCCTTTTCGCCAAGACGCTCGTGCGCAAGGACGTCGCGTCGTCCGCCGCGTCGCCGGATGCGCCTCCCGCCGGTCAATACCTGACGGTAATAGGATCAATCCTTTCCACCAATTGGTGGAGGATAGGATTTATCCGTTACACCAAATCTCGGAGACCGTTAAAATTATTTCTGCTGTATTTGTGCTAGTATCCTATCTATCCTATTTGTATCCTATCGAAGCCATTCAATCCTATCCTAAGGAACCACCAGTCAGTTAAGCAGAGAATCGAATCCTATCATGTCGAATCCTATCCTATCCTATCCCTATTTGTAAGCACTAAGATAGGATACGATAGGATAGGATAGCAACGCACCCAGTTTCATGCTCGCACCCCAGCGTTGAAGCCGATGTGAATCCTATCCCATCCTATCCGTCAGTCGTCAGTGTAATAGGATAGAGTAGGATAGGACAGGATAGGATAGGATAGGATAGGATAGTGAAATTGGAATCCTAACCAGGCCACTCTACCTAATGCGCGCCTCGGAAATCTTCTGGCCCGCGCACACGTCTGCCCGATACCCTTTGTTGAAAGCAGCCCGCCGAGAGGCTGGTCGAAATTGGTGGCTTCACACTGATTGCCTCTTTAGGGAATTCGGTCTCCTTTTTAGGGAATTCGGTCTGTCACCAGAAACAACGATCTATTCTCGCATAATTACGACGCAAGGAACTAAAATAAGGCGGCACACGGGCCTCAACTGGCGTCAGCTGAAGGTTTGCATACGAGGAGCCGATGCTGCGTACCCGGAGTATCAATCCCTGTCTTCCCTATCCTCATGCTCGTCATCGTCGCTGTCGGGAGCTACGAGAAATCGAGTCAGGTAAAATTTCACGTCCAGCGGGATAAACTCACATTCGCGCCACTCCCTCTCGTAGTCGTCGTCCCAGGAATACCCCTTCGGCAAGTTGTCGGCATACTGCACGAGTCAGCTCCGAGTTTTAGCGTCATACGTGAATTTACTCACCTCAAAGTAAAAGAAGTAGCCAATCTGCCTCCCCGGGCGGAGCTTTCGTGGCGCTTTCGCGGCGGGCGGCTCAGCCGTCGAGCGTGTTACGCGACCCCCCGCCGTTTTGGCAGGCGCCGGCTTGGGCTTCTTAGCGGCAGGCAGCGGAGCAGGCGCGGTGTCCGCAGTCTTGCGCTTCTTCGACCCGGTGACGCCCGTGGCCGCGCCTCCTGCAGCCGACGAGCTCTTCTGCTTCCCGCCGGCACCGCTGGGTTTGCCTCCACCAAGTGTCTTCGGCTTGGGCCTTGCTCCCACAGCCCCCGCTTTCTTCTGCTTCTTCTTCTCGCCGCCCTCCCCCTCCTCGTCCGCCTTGCGTTTGCCGGTGTTCCCGCCCCCTTCATCGTCGCCGATGGACGACAGAGAAGATAGCGCGGAAGGCGCCGGCGACAGAGGTGGCACAGCTTTTGCAGCACCGCGCTGGTCCTTGTCCTTCTCGCTCCCTGAACCCTCGTCCGCCTTCCGCTGTCCACCGTTCCCCGTCCCTTCATCGTCCCCAGCGGTCGACCCAGTTTTCCCCTTCTTGACCTTTTTCTTCTTCCCCTTATCGCCCGCGCCCTTCTCGTCCGCGTTCTGTTGTCCGCCGTCCCCGCCCCCTTCATCGTCCCCGACTGGAGATGGAGTCGCTGGCGCTGGCGACGCAGGTGGAACAGCTGGAGCACCCAGGGCGTAGTCCGGTAGCCGGCTCCCCCCGGCGACGTTCTTCTTCGGGACCTTCGGGTCGCTGGAGTTGCTCTTTGCGCCGGACGGCTCGACGGCCTTGGCGGGGCCGACAGGCTTGACACCCTTCGCTATGTCGTCCTCGTCGACGGTGTCCGCGACCTCGGCCCTGGGGTCACGGAACACGAGCGCGCCCGGCTCCTCTGGATTCTGGTCCTTGGCAATCCGCTTGTAGAGCTCGTGCAAGGCCCCGGTATCCATGGTCGCGGGCCGAAACGTTTCCCAGACACCGTCCTCGTCGCCTTTCCCATCGGGCGCCATTTGCATTGAGAACACGATGTCGTCCATCGCGGCGGGAGTGGGATATGTTAACCATTCTGTTCTTATAGTCAGTCCGCAGCTCAAGCAATAGCGCAAGCCACTCACCATGAAGTCTATTGCCATACAATACCAGCAGGCGACGCACGTCGTTCGTCGACATGTCGTCGTTCCAATCGGGCAGCGCCGGTGAGCCTTCCTTCCCAACTAAGACTGTCAAGTCTGCCTCGTCTGCAATTTCTGCCACCCGAGCGTCAGTACATGCTACGACAGAAACGAGTGGTAGGACGTACGCGGTAGAACTTCCCCCGCCCATCGTTTGAAGGCGGCCACGAACTCCTTCGGCTCAGGAACGTCGAAGGCGGGCGCGTTTTCTGTCGGCTGCATAGACAATCTGAGTTCGTGTCAGTCGTGTAAATCGATTGTATGGACGATCCACATACTGGAACAACTTGAGTTTCCCATCCTCGTTACGAAAGCCCCCTGTTAACTGCAGGGCGATGTCCCCAAGGCCGCCCCAGCCCCAGCCCATCTTCTTCGTTAGCGCGCTAGCCAGCTGCTGAACAGCCTTTGATTGGTTTCTGTACAATACTATCAGCCACTGCACGTCACCATCTTCAGACCCACTTACTCGCGTATATGGCTCGCCGGTGGACCCTTCGCCAGCTCCTTGTTCGAGTCCTCCGCTCGCTTCTCAAACTCTTTCCGCGTCTTCTCATCAAGCGCAGCCCAACCCGCCGTCTTGGCTTCCCCCCAATACTTGAGATTCTGGCGCTGCACGCCCACATGCTCAGGCGGCGTCAGCGCCTTCGCATCCTCCGCCAGCTGCTTCCCGGCCTGCTTTACGTACTCCGCGAGGGCGGTGGTCGCTTTGGGTGGTTTCGTTGAAGCCTTCTCCACGACGGTTTCGCCACTCTTGACGATGCCGTTGTTGTAGCAGTAGCGCTTAATTGCCTGCATCCAAAGCCATGTCAGTTTGAGTCATGCCACTGCGTTCTGAACACTAACCTCACGAACGTCGTCCAGTCTGTAGTCGGTTTCGGGTGTGAACTTCTTAATGAACGGCGGCGCGACATTGTTGAGGACCCAGTTCTTCTTAAGCCCTTTGACGCCTGACTGGTTCTCCAATGTGCGCTCATAGTCGCGAAATTTTGGTAGGAATTCGTCCACGAACTTGCGTTGTTCGCCTTCCAGTTTGAACGTCGCTTTCGTGGCTCCGTCGGACATTGAGTTGAGTGAGTAACGAGGCGTAGATATCGATGTAAGAGAACGGAGAGGAGAAAGAAGAGAGAAAGGTTGTTATAAGAAAGCGTTCTTTGTTACATGCTTTGACCCTCGCGCCACTGGGAAAATACAATAGGACAGTGGGCGAACAAGGAGCATTGGCCAGCCGAAACGAACAATAAGAATGATGAATGGTACGGTAAAGACGAAGCGGAAGGCGAAAATGGGCTCAGAGCGATGGATAAGTAGGTGGATGGAACAAGGAGGTGGATGGAATAAGTAGAATATAAGGTGGAATAGAACGGGTAGAAGGTAATCATGGCCGGGAAACGGAGCGCACAGCCCAAGTGTGGTCGTCGAAGGTGGAGCGAAACAAATTGAGCTCCTTCAAGTGGGCGTGGGCGACGAGGCGCACTGTAAGTGGAGTCAGCGCGTGAAGTGGGCCACATTTGACCACGTACCAGGCATATACCCCGTCCCGGATTCGTTTGAGCGACGCACAGTCGAGCCCATATCGATGGACCCAAAGTCGACATCGTCCATGAAAGAGAGAGGCAGGAGTGGGATGACGTGACGGGATCTGATCCGTCTTCGCGGTACCGTGACTCGAACACGTCAAAAAAAAAAAAGGCGAAGAACGCAGTATCCCGCAGGCGCTCCTTCGGCCCGTACAACGCGCCGACCACGCCGCCCTGCGCAGTCGTTCCCGCAGAGCTCTCCCCCGCCCCGCAGAACGCGCCCTCCACGGTCGAGCCAAACCCCACGCTCAAGGAGCCGCAGGAGATGGGGTCAGGACAGATACCAAAATAAGGGAAGAATTGCCTCGAGAAGTGCAGTTACGATAGCATATGGTATGTCGACAATTACAGTCAATAGCAAACGAGGTAGCGTAAAGAACAGTGTATGCAGAATAACTGAAACACAGACGAAATCAGGTAAGGTGCGAAAGATGTTCCTCCCAGTCAATAAGGTCGGAAACGCCCCGGTAACGTAGAAGTATTGTACAACCGCGGCGGACGGGAATGGCGCTGTCCCATTTGACGGTCGACCACCAACCCTTGCCTGTCGTGCGATTGCCTCGACGAACCGGGATGAAGCGCTGCACGGTGTTCCCCATCTCGAAGGAATGCGCCCCCAACGAGACTTTATTGTCTGCCAGCCTCAGGCCCCAGTCGGCGCGCGGATACACCGTGAGTCTGGTTGGCACTGAGCCCTTCTGCAGTTCCGTTAGCTGGTACTTAAGCAATAGAAGGAAAGTACTTTACCTCTGTCCAGCAAACCGCTGCTACCGGATTCGACACATCCACCTCTATTCCGGCTGGAGACGGTGGCGGCGTGGGCGGTGGTGTCGGCGGAACAGCGGGGCTGCCATGCCGACCGGACGAGAGCACCGGAGCGGGAGAGGGCGGAGGCGACGGCGGAACCGCAGGACTGCATTGGCGAGGAGGTGACGGTGGTACGGGTGGGCTACGACCACGCGTTGATAACGGTGGAGGTGAGTTACGGCGCCCGAGATTTACATGCGCGCGCTCGGAAGTCCTAGCGACAGGCGGCGATCCACTGCGGGACAGAGGCACAGGCGGGCTCCGTCGCGCCAAGGCAGAGGATTGGCGAGTACGAGAAGTGGGGATTCGGGGCATTGCGTTTCAGTGCGATCTCGCTCGCCTCTTGCTTTAAGCCTTGGGAGGGGTCAAAGCGAGGTGCGTTTATTGTGGCTGGACAATAAGTCAGAGATGATCAATAAGTCAGAGATGCGCTTGGATCTCACCCGTCAAAGCTCGAACAATAACCGACGCCCAGGTCCATCCACGCGCTGTCCGACGACGCTGAGCCTCGGCGACGACGCTCGAGTCTCTGCGAATAGCAGTCCCATCGAGTCTCTGCGGTGCCCGCTGAGCCTCGACGGTCGTGACGATTTTTCGAGCCCGGTATTGCGGAGATTGGAACCAATGCTTGCTGCACCCTGTAGTGCAGTATCGTGGGTCAAAATATGTGGAGATGAGGAGATAAAAAGACGCACCAGCTAGGAAATGATACCCACTGCCGATGCCCCCAGCCATTCAAGGCCAGCTCAATGAGCAAGCCGGACAGACGCATGGTCATCCTGTCGACACACAGTCGAGCGCTACCGACACATAGTCGAGGTAGTTGAGCGCTACCGACACACAGTCGAGGTAGTCGAGGCAGAAATCAAGACACGACATTTGTTGTTCACTCTTTACCAAAAGCCTTCACACATCCAAAAAGGGAATAAGCAAAAAATATACATTTCCGTGATTTATTCTACAAGTGCCAAGTGCACTGATTCTTCGTAGTATTATACAGTAGGCCCTGGCAGGGCACTACACTACACTAACACGATATAGCAGGTAAGGAAGTAACGTAGATATCGTAGGATTCGAAGCGGCGTATCAATATTGCATTACGGGGAGGAGGCGCATGGGCACGACGGCGGCGCGACCGAAGTAATAGAAAAATGTCTGCGTGTAGTTCTGAGCGACATGATCCTCCAGCTGCTCCATCTCCGTCGAGTTCCAGTCCCTGTCATCCTGAGCCTTTGCGATCAACGACGACGGAGGGCGCGGATACCAAGCCCCCATCAGCCGTGCCAAGCGCAAGACGAAGGGATGGCGCATCTCGAGCGACGGGGAGGCCATGCCCTCTTCCGCAAGCGCAAGGGGCATCCCCAGCAGCACCCCGCCTGCAAAACATTCCCGACAAAGCTCGCCACGGTCCATAGTCGATGCGCGACGATCGAGCGCAAGCAGCTCAAAGCGGAAGTTGCTCTCCGCAAGGAGCCACAGAAGCTGCTGCGCGCGGTCGGTCGTGATGGGCTGGGCGGTACTCAGGGCGCTCGACACCGCGCTGGCCGCGTCGCTCACGCCACAGGCGTGAAATGCGCCACCGAGCACGTTTTGGATCCCGGCGGCACGTCTGGCAACCGCCGACACTCCTCCAAAACCGCGACGACGACTACCGCCGCCACCGCCGCCACGACCGCCGCCACGACCGCCACCACGACCGCCACCACGACCGCCACCACGACCGCCACCACGACCGCCACGACCGCCACGACCTCCACTGGATTCCCCGTCGCTCTGCCCCCCCACTCGAATCCATCGCCGATCCTGCAGCAACATGCCCTTGCAAGACATCGCGCCATTCTTGGCTGCCCAGGAGCTCGCGCGGGGTCCTCGTGGTCGCCGAGTCGGTAGAACAGCGCGTCCATGATCAAATTCAAGCGTTTGAGCTGCGTCTGACGGCGGGCAGGGTCTTCTGACGACACCACCAGTGCCGGCTCTGGTAAGACGTATCCGGTCCTGGAAGACTTCGAGGCCGCCGGGCGCTCGACGGTAACGTCCACCAGTCTGAGCGCCGTTTTCCACGAGGCGATGGCGGGCGGCATTTCAGGCACGTCGAGGAGCTCAAACTTATCGCGCCCCCCGCTCCCGCGCGCAGAAGTCGAGGAACGAGCGGGGCCGGCGTCTGAAACGACATGAGCGTCATCCTCGTCGCAGAGACAGTACGAACTTACCGACGCGGCCAGATGACGGGCGAAGGGGAGACGAACTGGGGCCACCGGAGCTGCCGGAAGGACCCGCGGCGCTTGCAGTCAACGGTCGGGGGTCTAGGAGTACGGTGAGATCGATGCGCAGGGATACAATGAAATTATCACTCACAAGGATCGTGCCGTTTCGAAGGCGAGTCCTGCTGCGCATCCACCGCGACAGATTGGCCCTGCTCCGCCGACTGAAAAGGGTCCTTGTACCACGCCATGGTGCTGGTGAGCCTGTGTATCAAGTCGATCTTGGAATCGGTGTCGGGCTTGGTTTTGTGGCGCCGACAGTCTGGCGCGGGCGCGACCTCGAGTACGTCCGAGCTCTGCAACGGTGTAGTGGTAGACAGGATGTTCGGCTTGGAGGCTTCGAAGTACCAGCTCGGTCTCAGCAACCAATAAGGGATTCCCGCTCTTTTGAACTGCTGAGCGATCGCCAGATCGGTGGTAAACACCCCCACGCAGTGCTGAGCAGCCGGTGGAGGGCTGTCCGACGGCGTATCCATCAAGGGCTTGAACTCGGCGAGGTATCGGAGCATCCCCTCGCTCTCCAGAAACAAGCGCTGAACCGCGGTGACATTTGACACCATCTGGAGGAAGGGGCACGGCAAACATTGCAGACGTTCGAATGCGAGGCGCAACTGCTGGACCATTGAGGCAAGAGGACTACTTCGAGTGGCGCCTTTCGCCATGTAGTCCTTGTACGACGCGTACAATTTGTCAATTGGGGCTCCGAGTTGGGCGAGTCGGTTGCTCCTTAGCTTGCCCAAGCCTCGCGTTGCCGTTCTGTCCAAATCTGGGGTGAGGAAGTCATCGGCGCCGGGGTTCCACCACATAATGGAGACCTCGCGCTTGTCGCCCAAGGGCTTCTTGCGGATGGCTCCCAGATGGCACCGGTGAGCGCTGTAATTCTGCGGCCACAGGGTCGGGTCGTCCTCTCCAAAACGCAGATCCGCGCGGACGAAGAGCTCGTGCGTGTCTTTCTGCTTCTCGCTCAGCGGCGGCGCAGGAATATAATTCGCATTTGTCGTAACGAAATAGGGCTCCGCGTCAAAGCGCATGACGGCGCCGACTGACCCGTCCCAGGGCCCGAGTGGCACTAAATGCACGACTTCAGATGCTGCGCAGATGAAAGCTGACGATGTACTCACAATCCCCCTGTTTGTACTTGGTAAGATTCAGACCGGGCGTTTCCTGAAACCCTCCCGTGCTGCTTTCTGTAGGAGAGAATATCCAGAGTGAGCGCTATCCGGTCGAAAAGGAATCTTGCTCACGATTCATAGGCGGGGCGATTCCTACATGAAAACTGATAAGCGGAGGGAGCATTGCCCCCATTGAACGCCGACCCATAGTCGAGGCGTTGTGGTCCGGACTCAGAGTCGACGGACATTCCTTGAGTGCTCGGTGGCATGGTGGTCAGTGGCAAGACGCGGAGCTGTGTGTGCATGTTTGCATTCGACGTTATTATCTTTGGGTAGACTATCTTTGCGAATAGATTTTTCAGAAAATCTTCAATCGGCCATTCAATCCAAAGATATTGTATAGCGGATTTGACATAAGTACAAGCAAGATGTTCGTAATTGACGGACGTTGGCGTTCTCAAAATGTAATAAATGTGATACAAACGATGATTGATTATGCCTCTTCTTCCGAATCTGAGAGCTCATCTATTTCTTCGTCCGAATCCTCCACCAGTATCACCTCGCCGTCTTCAGGCTTGCGGGTAAGCTTCGGACGCTTGGAATCCCGTCCACCCTCCACAAGCTGAAATCCTTCGCCCAGGACTGACGAGCGCCCAGTGCTCAACTTCCGCTTGAGGGAGGAGGTCGCCGATGATACCGCCTTCAACGGGGAGGGGGAAGGGGGCTTGGAGGTGCGCGGCCGTGTCGACGGGGAAGATCTAGCCTTCGAGGGCGGCTTGGAGGCGGTCGGCTGTATCGGCGATAGCTCTACGAGACTAATGAGCTCCCTGTGAAACATCAGAAGGGAACAAAGCTTACTTGGTGCCTCGAGGTCGAGGAGAACTTGGATCGTGTCCTCGATTTCTTGATTCTTGTCGGCCGCTGAAACCAAGTAAGTACGAAGCAAGTGCAAGAGTATCACGGCATACTCAGCGGTGTGAGAACGCCTCCTGGATAGGCGGAAGTGTACGCCGCAACCAGCCCATCCAATGCGAGCTGCAGCGGAGTTTTTGCTGTGGCTGTGGGCACATAACCGACATGCGCACGCGTATCTTCGGCGGAGGAGTCGTTCGTCGTCATTGTCGAAGGATTGGTGAATAATTAGTGGAGGTGCGGACATTCAGGCGAACCCCCAGCTTTTATATCTGAACAGATGTGGCGGTGAGACAAAGCAAAGGGAATCCAACGTATTGTGTCTCACCTGCCAGCTTGGGCCTGCAGCTTGGACCTCCATCACATGTTTTGTCTTCTGTCTGAGTTTGTATGCAAAATCGCTTGGGCCGCTGAAAGTCGCGTACCTTATTGTTGTCGACGATCAAGTGGTCTCGGCGGCTAAGGAGGGCTCTTGCAAGGGCCTCTTCGCACGGGCAAACAAGACGGGCGAGGCGCAAAATTGAGTAAAAAACATTGTCAAGAAAGCAAGGTCTACAGCGCGTAAGTAAACTATCTACCGCTTGGATTGGTGCTACAGTTTCCTGTTGGGCAGAGCAACGTATTTAACGAGAGCCCGGCACTTGTTTTCGTCGTCCGCAATTGTATCATCTAAGTTAATTCGATTCAGTCGTGCCAGTCAGATCAATCGAATGAAAGTGGCATACGATGGGAGCCCTCAAGTCGTTCGTGAATGGTCTTATCGGCCTTGAAACCGCAGACGCAGTCTCGGTTGAACGTCAGTTTGACCGGGTGCTGGTGCTCGTTGTGACGCGTCTGCAGGTCTGCGCTCAGATGTCAGTTAAATCGGGCATAGCAGTTGATGCGAACGTACCGCGGCGGTATTTCACTATGAACTTGAGAGCCCTCAGTACTTTGGGATCCCTTCTTTCCGCGGCGATGAGCCTGCGTTCGTGGGCCAGCTTGGCACGCAGATGATGATGGTAGAGTCTGGTGGCACTCTCGCGCAGTAGCGTGGCTGCTCGCATGTAAGTGAGCCAGATTGAGTATCGGCATAACGCAGACGCACCGCGGTGGAGGTCCAGCTTGAGAATGTGCTCGCGGATCTTCTTTAGTTCGTCGTTCCTTCTTTCCACGGCCACTTGCCCGCGGTCGTGCACCAGCTTGAACCTGCGGCGGTTTTCGAGGCAAGTACAAGGGCATCTGCTGCGGCGTTCGGGAAAACGATGGAATCTCAGAACGAATGGCTTACTTTGGGATCATCTTGGTTTGGGAGCGGACTGTTGGAGGCAAGAAATCACTGCTGAGGACGCTATAGGCGGAGGCTTTTGTAGCTTCTGTGCGCTTGTATCATCCAAGTGGGAGAACAAAAGAGGACAAAAGCCACCTGGAACAAAAGACGCTTGAGCCCGATCGACGACGTGGCATGAGGAAACAAGGGCGACGCAAAGTCGAGCCCAATTCGTAGCATGGGCGTCGCATCGCAGTGCGAAGGAGCGCGGTCGCGACGACGCAAAGTCGAGCCGCGAGCGTAGAGGGCGACACACAGTCGCCCTCGTTGTCGTGGTGGGGGTGGTGGTGGTGGTCAGTGATTAGAATCTGATTGTGATCACGATCATCATTCACGCTCACGTGCACGTCGCGTCTTGGGTTACCAGACGTTGGTTGACAGGGCCGATTCTTTATTATCAATTGAAGAACGAGTCATTCATATGTGAGGAATTCAAACATGCGGAATAACTATTGGCTCGGACGACAAACGGGTTGTAAACTTGTAAATAGTTGTTGACGGACGCTACACGTATTTGACAATCGGGACATATTAAACAAGACCTGGGGATGAGTTTTCGCGCCGCGCCCAGAAATCATGGCTTCCGTCGTCAATGTTATCCCCTAAGTCATTTGAGTGTCGCAGTGAGAAGGATGATACTATTCACATACGGCGCGAGCCTTCAGCCATCTGTCTCGTTGAACCAACAGCAGGGTTGAGCTCCGCCCCTTCACGTTCCGCCCGTTCCCCGTCTACAACTAGTGGGCTTTTAGTTTGTATATCACAATGTAAGCCAGGTCGACGCACAGTGCTGAAATGGGGCTTGGTGAGCGCTGGCGTTGGTGCGCCATCCAGTCTCCACCCCTTCCCCGCATGTTTCGTGATGGTTAAGCGAACGCGGGGCATAGTGGCATTGGTTCCGATGTGCGTGGTGATGGTGCTTGGGCATAAGATCTGCTGGTGCGTGATCAACGGGACAATGTATTGAGGAACAGCCGCTTACAATTCCCTCCAGGGAACAGCTCGTTCCAGCGGTCGGCGAACTCTTGGTTCCAGCCCTCCCGACGAGGTAGTTCCTCATTCCCTGATATCGCGTGAAAATCAGGCCTTGAGATGTTGTGCAGAGAGAACGACATACGTTTGAGCGCTTCCGCTAGCTGGGCGTCCAGCACTTGCAAACGGTCGATCGTACTAGCCAACTCAACGGCCACTAACTCTTCCTCCTCAACTGCGCGATCCTGATTTGCAGGATCGCGGCTCGCGATAACTGCGGTGTTCAGTTCAGCCAAGGTGGGTGGTTTATACGGAGGGAATCACATACGCTCGAGCGGTGCGGGTTCAATTTCCTCCGCGTCTCCTGGTTGAAATGAGGGGCGAGGAAAGGGCCAGCAAGAACAGTTGCTTACCATGGGGCGGTGCATCTGGGTTTGCGGCAGCGGGCATCTTGGAGTTGAGGAAGTCGAGGTGCAGAAAACAAGAGATCCCCAGGCTTTAAGTGATGCGAAAGCCTCCGTAATCGGTGTTGATGGCGCAATACACAATACTTGAGGACAAAAGAGACAAAAGACAAAAGCAAAAGCTTCAAGCGACCCGCCGATCGGACATGGGGTGATCGTTCGGGACTCGACATGTCCCATGAATGAGTTCAGCGGTGGACGCAGAGCCGACAGCGCAGGCTGGACACAAAGTCGACAGCGAGGCTGGGAGATAAGTTGGTGACAAGGCTGAGATGCTGTGTGACTTGTTGATGTCTGTTGTCCTTGACACGATCACATGGTCCGGCTCGCCAGTGGAATGGTCAGAATTGCAACTCGCAATGACAAAGGGACTCGAGTCGGGAACCTAGGTCTGCGGATGTGCGGAAGATTTTATATTTTGCTCCTGCTATGAAAACGTTATTCTATTTGGAAAGAAAAGAAAGATAAAAGAAAGATCTTCTCGTTGTTCGATCGTTCTTCAACGCAGCTCATCTCCACCTCTCTGCGCTTTCACCGATGCATACCGGCACATTCCCTTCAGTTCCCTTCATGTTCCTACTAAGGGGTACGTGAATCAGTATTTTTTATCTCGCTCCAGGAACACAAGATTTGTAGAGACTTGCTTGACAGTTGTGAGCTCGTCGGTATTGACTTGGTGTCGGTGTGGGTAGTCATCCTTGCTTTGAGCTGACTGGTATCCGCTACAATGTACGTCAATCGCCGTTTCATTCAATTTCGGTCAAATTCTTACCTTGCCTTAACTTCTCCCTTTCGACTTGGAATTCATCCGCCCATTCGGCTTCCGCTACAAGGTAAGTCGATCCTCTTTTTTTCATTTCATTTTACTCCCGCGATTTCGTCACTTTCCCGAACTTCTCTCCTTGACTGTGCGTCAAGTTCTGGGATTTTGCGTCTGAGTAAACCCTAGCTCGTCGTCCCTCTCACCGTTTGCGGGCAAGGTCAGCAATTTCGTTCCGTTTCTGCCGTATTTCCGAGATATCAGTAGAAAACTTGTGTTCTGTCCTCCGATCTCTGTATGTCTCCGTGTATTCGTTGATCCTCCCGCAAGTCGTTCCTTACCTGAACTTTTCTGCCTTTTGTGCTCCAACCGAATCGTCTTCCGCTACCAGGTAAGCATCTTTTCGCTCCTCCTCCTACTTCTTGTACTTGCCTGAACTTGTCTCCCTTTGACTTTGCGTCAGGGTCTCGGACTTTGCGTCCGAGCATATCTGAACTCCGCCGACCCTTCGCGCCCGCTTGTAAGTGATTTCTATTCCTTTCTTCTGGTTCTCGAACTACCCATAGGGACTTCGTGTGCGGTCTTGGACTCTGCTCAAACCGAATCATCTTCCGCTACCAGGTAAGCATCTTTTCGTTTCTGCTCATACTTCCTTACTTGCCTGAACTTGTCTCCCTTTGACTTTGCGTCAGGGTCTCGGACTCTGCGCCCGAGGGAATTCCAATCGTCTCTACCTTTTGCGCCCGAGACTGTAAGTGATTTTTCTTCAGTTCTTCTGTGTTCTCTGAATACCCATAGCGCGCTCTTGAACCGAATGCCTCACAACATGGACCCTTACGCGGCCAGCTTGCTGGAGGAAACTCGAAAGAAGACGATGGCCGCGCTGTAAGTATTCCGAATGTAGACCGTGCGTGCACTTACCTCCACAGTTGCCGCCTCGCCGCGCGCGCACCGATCGAAGCCGCGGAGGCCTATCTAAACCTCCGTCCGTACAAAGAACGCCCGGGTTTCGTCTACACACATTTGCGTCCCAACTGGGAAGTCCTTGACAATGCGCCGAACCTGGCGATGGGCCAGTTGGATTGGGTAGATATCAAAGTAGGGAAAGCGGAAGATATGGAGGACCGCCAGTTGGGTTACGAGTCGACTTGCGTGGGCGAGCCTATTGCCTGGGCCTTTTGTTACGAAACCTCGCGTCCCAAACTCATCGGTAAGTCGCTTCATCGCGTCTTTATTTAATAAACATTGTATGTGCCCTAGAACGATTGACTCATCTCACCTTGTGGGAGATGGGAGCCAAGCGCGTCCCGTACGCTTGTCGGGGTTGCGGAGTTCACCACCGCGAGCATTTTTCGGAGGCGGTGTCGGGCGGATTGGAAATAGTCGCTTTGATTATCGAGTATTGGATGCGGAAAATTGGGGAGCAGCCGACGAGGATTCTTCTTGATGATTGAACATTATGTAGATGGTTGTATATTGTGTGCTGCTGGACTTGACAAGTGTATGTTCTCAGAAATTCTCGTTGAAGCAAAAATGAAGTTTGATTTGAACGCATTCGGACAGTTGTAGAATAACAGAAACATGATGTGGCAGGGCGCAACGTCAGTAACGATTCGCTAGTAGTTCCCGGAGTAACACGACTTCGCGATAGAAATTAGTTCCAAGTGCATGTAAGCGAAATGTCAAGTTCACTCACTATCATAGTATCCATTCGGGTTACGCGGAACCCTCAGACTCAACGGAAAGCGTGGATTGATGGATGCGGGGAGCGTCGGTTCCCTCGTGAAAATGTTTGGTTTGCCGCACTGCTGGGGTCATAAGTACTTCGCATCTAGGTATTGGCCAGAGATACGCACGCTCCAATTGAGAGCTTCACGCCTGCGATTCCCCTCAGAGAAGGGGTTACAATGCATTCAGATAACAAATGACGCGTTAAACTTGCAAGTCAGCAAATGGACCACATCAGATGCGCGACACAATACCTGAGGACAACAGAGACAAAAGACAAAAGCCGCCCGCCCGATCGGACATGGGGTGATCGTTCGGTAGCGCATGAAGGAGTTAAGCAGTGGACGCAGACCCGACAGCGGAGGCTGGACGCAAAGTCGACAGCAGAGGCTGGACACAAAGCCGACAGCGGAGGCGGGTGAGAAGTTGATGATCGTTCGGTAGCGCATGAAGGAGTTAAGCAGTGGACGCAGACCCGACGCGGAGGCTGGACGCAAAGTCGACAGCAGAAGTGGGTGATAGTTGGGTGACAAGCCTAAGATGCGGTGTGATTTGTTGATGTCTGTTGTGCGTGGCACGATCACATGATCGAACGCGTCTCCCCATGCCCAGAACTGCAACTCGCAAAGGCAAAAGGACAAGTGTATAATATTCAAATTCCGGTAGCTAATTCTGTGGATGTGCGCAGTTCTATATATTCTGGTGCTGCTATGGAAATGTAGTTCTAGTGGAAACGAAAAAGATGATGTTCCTCGCTGTTCAACTGTTATTCAATGCAGCCTACCTCCACCTCTCTGCGCTTTCGCCAATAGATGTTGGCACATTCTGAGCCCACTCATTTTCCTCCCAAGGGGTACGTGAATTACTGACTCTTTTTCTCGCTTCTGGCACAGGTTCGTCGGTCTCGACTTGGTGTCGGTCTGGCTGACTTGGTTTGAGCTGACAGGTTTCCGCTACAAGGTAAGTTAATTGTCGTTTCATTCAGTTTCGGTGGATTCCTCACCTTGACTTATCTTCTTCTTTCGAGTTTGATACTTGGTATCCCATCCATCCGCCCTCCGCCCACTTGGCTTCCGCTACAAGGTAAGTCAATCGTCTGTAGGTTCATTCCTCAATTCCTTACTTATCTGAGCTCTCCGCCCACTCGGCTTCCGCTACAAGGTAAGTCGATCGTCTTCAGGTTCATCTCTCAATTCGCTACTTATCTGAGCTCATCCCATCCCTTTGACTTTGTGTCGGGGTCTTGGACTCTGCGTCCGAATTTATCTCAATCTAGCCCCACCGTTTGACACCCACTGTAAGTGATTTCCATTCATCCCTCGTCTTCCCGAAATACCTTTGAGCAGTTTGTGGCCGTTCTTGCTCTCTGTCCGAGTGAACTCTTTACCGTTTGCGCCGACTGCGAGTGAGTTTTTCGTGTTTCTCCTGATTTCACGACGGGGCAAGACGACAGTTCAGATGCCTCACAACATGGACCCTTTCCCGGCCAGCTTGCCGGAGCAAACACGAAAGAATATGATGGCTGCGCTGTAAGTATTTCGAATGTGGACCGTGCGTGTACTTACCTCCACAGTTGCCGCCTCGCCGCGCGCGCACCGATCGAAGCCGCAGAGGCCTATCTAAACCTCCTCCGTCCGTACAAAGAACACCCGGGGTTCGTCTACACACACCTGCGTCCAAACTGGGAAGTCCTCGACAATGCGCCGAACGTTCCGATGGGCCAGTTGGATTGGGTAGACATCAAAGTGGGGAAAGCGGAAGATATGGAGGACCGCCAGTTGGGTTACGAGTCGACTTGCGTGGGCGAGCCTATTTCCTGGGCCTTTTGCTACGAAACCTCGCGTCCCAAACTTATCGGTAAGTCCCTTCATCGCGTCCTTATTTAATAACATTGTATTTGCGCTAGAACGATTGACTCATCTCACCTTGTGGGAGATGGGAGCGAAGCGCGTCCCGTACGCTTGTCGAGGTTGCGGAGTTCGCCACCGCGAGCATTTCTCGGAGGCGGTGTCGGGCGGATTGGAAATAGTCGCTTTTGATTATCGAGTATTGGATGCGAAAAATCGGGGAGCAACCGACGAGGATTCTTCTTGATGAGTAAATGTTATGTAGTTGCAGGTGTTTGTATATTGGTAGGGTGCTGCTGGACTTCACAGGTGTATGTTTTGAAACAAGAACGAAGTTGAATTGAACGCATTGGGACAGTTGTACAATAACACAAACATGATGTGGCGAGACGCAGCGTCAGCAACGCATCGCTAGTAGTTCCCGCAACACCACTTTGAAATAGCAGTTAGTCCCCACGGCTTGTTGGGTAGCGCATGAAGGAGTTAAGCAGTGGGCAGCGGAGGCTGGACGCAAAGTCGACAGCAGAGGCTGGACACAAAGTCGACAGCGGAGGCGGGTGAGAGGTTGATGACAAGCCTGATATGCGGTGTCTTTTGTTGGTATGTGTTGTGCTTGCCACGATCACATGATCCGACGCGCCTCAGAATCGCAACCCGCAAAGGCAAAAGACAAGTTTATTTAAATTGGCATAAGTAGGACTGTTCATGAGGTTTTATCTTTTGTATGAAGATTTTTTCTATTCGAAAAGAAAAGAAAGATGTTCTCGGTAACGGTGAGGCTGGCAGTGTTCGTCTCCATCTCTCTGCGCTGTTGCCGATGAAAATCGGCGCATCCCCTTCACTTCCCCACGTATAAGCCCACTCATTTTCCTACCAAGGGGTACGTGGATTTTTTTTTCTCGCTCCGACAACACGAGACTCATAGAGATTTGCTTGACAGTTTCGACTCCGTCGGTCTCAATCTGGCATCGGTGTGGGTGACTTGCTTTGAACCGACTGGTTTCCCGCTGCGAGGTAAGTTAATATCCGTCGCATTCCCAATCCGTTGCCTTACCTTAGTACCTGAACTTCTCCTTTCGACTTTGCGTCAAGGGCTTGGACTTTGCGTCCGAGGAAACCCAATTGCGAAGCGTCCGGCCCTACCGTGTTTCATCTTGTCGAGTACTCAGTAGACCATTCGTAGCCAGTCCATTCGCGGACTTCGTATCCTATCCGCCCACTCGTATTCCGCTACAAAGTAAGTCAATCGTCTTTTCGTTCACTCAATTCGTTACTTATCTGCACTCATCCCCTTCCTTTGACTTTGTGTCGGGGTCTCGGACTCTGCGCCCGACTGAAACCCAATCTTCTCTAGCTTTGGCGCCCGCTGTAAGTGATTTTATTCAGTTCTTCTGTGTTCTCTGAATATCCATAGCGCGTTCTTGGGCTCTCTTCGAACCGGATCCGCAACAAGGGATTCGTAACTTCCCAGAACTTATTCCTTTGACTTTGCGTCGGGTTCTTGGACTCTGCGTTCAAGCACTGCAACCACTGTAAGTGCTTTTATTCGTTTCTTCCGTCTTTCCGAGGTGTCCCAGTCAGATGCCTCACAATATGGACCCTTTCGCGGCCAGCTTGGTGGAAGAAACACGAAAGAAGATGCTGGGCGCGCTGTAAGTATTAGTATTTCGAATGTGGACCGTGCGTGCACTTACCTCCGTAGCTGCCGCCTTGCCTCGCGCGCACCGATCGAAGCCGCCGAGGCTTATGTCAACCTACGCCCTTACAAAGAGCGCCCCGGATTCGTGTACACCCACAGGCGCCCCAACTGGGAGGTTCTCGACGATGCCCCGAATGTTCCTGTGGCGCAGTTGGATTGGGTGGACAT
Organism: Mycena polygramma; assembly: GCA_029449255.1. NCBI lineage: Eukaryota > Fungi > Basidiomycota > Agaricomycetes > Agaricales > Mycenaceae > Mycena > Mycena polygramma. Next base: position 97,401 of record JARKID010000237.1, read on the forward strand.
TAAGGTCGGACAAGCTGTAGACCTGGAGGAGCGCCAGCTCGACTACGAGCTCGATTGTGTCGACGAGCCCATTGGCTGGGTGTTCTGCTATGAAACGTCGCGTCCAAAACTCATAGGTATGCTTTACTCCCAATATTTAACATGTATTTTATGCGTACTAGAGCGACTGACCCATTTGACGTTGTGGGAGATGGGGGCAAAGCGCGTCCCGTATCCTTGTCGCGGTTGCGGAGTCCGCCATCGTGAGCATTTTTCCGAGGTGATCTCGGGCGGCGTGGAGGTTGTGGGGTTGATTATCGAATACTGGATGCGTCGGATTGGCGAGCAGCCAACGAGAATTCTTCTTGACGAATAAATGTACTTCTTCTTGGTGAACAACTGTACCTCAGGAGTGGGGGTATCGATTTTTATTGTGTGCTTTGGCAACATGTATCGGAAAGAAAAAGGGGGTTTATTTCGTTCGGCCAGGCGTACAAGAAGATAGAAATATTGTTCGGAGGCGCGTCATCAGTAACGCATCGCGAGCATATCTCGCAGCAAGACGACTTCGAATTAATACTGAGCTCTCGCAGCTTGCACGACATTATGACTCCACTCACTATCATAGTATCCATTCGGGTTACGCGGAACCCTCAGACTCAACGGAAAGCGTGGATTGGTGGAAGCGGGCAGCCTTGCTACGGCGTCAGCTCCCTCGTGAAAAAGTTTGGTCTGCCGCACTGCTGGGGGTGATAAACACTTCGTATGTAGAGATTGGACAGAGATACGTACGCTTCAATTCAAGATCTTCACGCCTGGGATCCCCCTCAGAGAAGGGGTTGCAAACAATGCATGTGTACCGCGGCTTCGACATCTCCGCTTCAATCTTCTGGACGTCATGATCGAACCGGCGACGGAGGGCCTTGGCGACTGAGGCGTGGAAAGCCATACGTTTGAAGTGCGGGTCCCAGCCATCGCCGCCGGAGAAGGGGTATCCAAATTCGGCCTGGAATTCTTGAGCTACGAATGCATTGATATGATGAACCCTCCAAACTTGCCGACAAGACAACAAGAACATACCAGCAGCAAGATAACGTATCATCGCTGGATCATCGTGTTGGTCGGCGGGCACTGAATGGGAAGCCTCTAAGTACAAAGGAACAATGTGGGCGAAGGAGTTGAACGCACCAGCAGCCTCCCAGGCGCACATCATCGCCGCTACACGAGCACGCGGAGCTCTCTTGCCCAAAGCTGGATTTGCGATAGCGCCTCGTTGCCGCGACCGACGCGACTTTGAACCAGAAGTTGTACGAGGCATAGGGTGAAACACGAGAGGAAAAGAATTAGATTAGGGAAGAGACCACAAGAGTATGCGAACCGGCATTATATGTCTTTGACGATGAGACCCAATTGTGCATGCGTGCAGTTATTGTGTCGATCGCTTGGGCCAAGGAGATCGGTATTGCCGAGGATCGACGCACAGTCAGATCGGCCGCCGACGCAAAGTCGAAGCGGACATGGCGACACAAAGTCAGCCATGGACAATAACGGTGGTGAGAGTCTGAGACAAGAGACAAGAGGGAGATTGCCGGCGCGACACGTGGTGGCTGTACCGGGGCGAATTGATCCGCCGCATCCTTCACCTCATCCTCGACCACGTCCCGTCGACTTTGTGTCCGGGCCTCAGACTCTGCGTCTGAGACAATGATTCTCCACCAGGCCGCTTGACTATGTGTCGCGCGCTCCCGCACGAGAGAAACTCCACGGACTGTCAACTCTTAATGGTCAAAGCTGAACAATACGCTTGGACCTTCAAAGCGATTCATTCCACGTCGCTTGGGCAGCTCCTTCCCTTAAAAAGACCCCAATTCGCTCTCTACGTACCAGCAACATGACCGATCCAGCATCTCGCACCCCCTCCCCGCCTTTGATCCCCACATGCCTGGAGGATCTGGAAGTCAAACTTCCTCCCTCTGCCGAGGCTCGCATGCTCATGGAGCTAGCTGCGGCTCTCAACAGATCCCACTTCACCTTCTCCCGGTGTCCCTACGGCCATCGCCATTATTTCCAATTCGAGGACGGCGAGGGACTCATCTCCGCAATCGGCACATATTCCTTGCGTTGTCCAGGACCGACCGACGCTCTGGCAGCCAACCATGGTGCTCTCGGCCAGAGATGCTCCACCCAATACGGAAGATTCTCTCTGGGGAAGGAGCAGGTCGAGAAACTCCTGACGCTCCGCGACAAATTCAAGAACCAAGCCGACGGTGCCCGGAAACTTAACAAATACTTCAAGAAACTTGACGGCGCCATAGCGAAGTACTACTTCGATGGACCATCCACTCCCCTGCCCCCCGCTGCTGCTGCATGGATTTGTACGTGTGTTGTTTTGCGCTTCCCTTCCTGTACTAACCTTGTCTACGCTGACAGCTTCGGAACTCGAGACCGCTAGGGTTATTCTGGAGCGCATTGACACAGGATACATACCCGAGGATCCTGAGGTCGTGTACGACATCGGTGAGCTTATCTTGTTTCTGAAGAACGCCTTTCATAAGCTCATATCTTACAGACGAATTGCCACAACCAGATCGCAAATGGAACCAGCGAATTGAAAGTGACGACTGCAACTCCGATGGCGAGTATGACGATACCAGTAAGCGTTCACTTTCCATCTTCCTGGCTGTTCGTGTCTGACGTTCTGGCTTCGCACAGATCTCTGTCCCACGGAAGAAAGTCTCCCAATGCTATTTCCTACGTTGGAGGATGGAACTCGGGGTGCGTATCAAGTTATATAACAACGCCTCTCCTTAATCTGTGTGTAGTCTGCCACCTCCGCATCACGATATTCCACACGCATGAGACAAACCCGTATCATGCTATGCTCTGCGTGCCCAACATGCAAGCGTTCCGGTTCCGTGACTACGCGCTTCCAACGCATTTGTCGAAAGCCACCTTTTACTTTTACGTCGTGACCGATGAAAAGTATGTGCCGGTCCCCGACACCATCGACCTCACTGGACGCGGGGGGCTCCTCGTTTTCCTCCAAAGCAAGCTGGTATCAGGTCAATCCTGGGTTTCACGCCAATCCTGGCTTCGTCGCAAATGGGAGGAGCGCGCTCGTGACTTGGCGGGCTGGGAGAAGCAAGGTGCGGATTTTGTCGGGTTCACTACCCCCAACGCTCAACTTTTCATAGAGTCATCCATGGCATTCTCGTCTCCGCAGCCGTCCTCGTCGTCATCGCCAGTGAAATTCCCAACCACCGCATCCATCATTGGTAGTGGGACGCAACTCCGCACCAAACGAAAGGCAAGCCAAGAGTCGCCGGCCAGCCAGGAATCCCCTTCAGCCGCCAAGAAACTCCGGCTGGCACCTGTTGTGGTTGTCGCTGCCCCCGCGCCGCCCTCAGCCGTCGGTTCCCCCGCGCCGCCCTCCTCGCCTGTTGGAACTGCGTCAAAGCCATGGATTATCCCGTCATCGTCGTCCGGCTGCGTTATCGAGATTCCATCGGACTCTGATGACTCCGACGTTGAGATACTATAATGCTTGTATACCTACCTGCTCAGATGTTGAATACTTAGTCTATGCTTATGAATGAACCTAGTTTGTGAACGATTTTCTTGTGTGAATTGCGATTGCAAGTATCAACGGTGCCGAACGCTGATTTTAAGTAAAATAAAATTCAAATGCCTCAGTCAATCACTCAGTTTGGTGAAGTCAAACGTCAACGGTATTGAACCCAGATTACCAAGTCAAATAAAATTCGATTTTTCTCAGTTGATCGGTCAGTCTGGTGAGGTGAAAGATGCGTCTTCATTTAGTTGAGTGTACATAGCGCGACAAAGAAGTAACGGTATACGTAGGTAAATGTACACAGCGCGACAAGTAAGTATTCGTAGGTGGGTAGATGTGTCACAAGATATTGGAAATATTACACCAGCGAGCGCGTGTGCGAATCATGCCAGGCGAGGGCAGCCTTCAAGTCAGGGACGATTTTGAACTTGATATCCTTCGTTTTGGCGGCCGCCGCTTCTGCGTGGGCGCTGTAGACGGGTGATTAGTCTATCAAAAAGACGAATGGGAGGAATGACTTGCACCCCGCGGAAAATCTCCCCCTCAGACGTTACAAACCACGGGTCAGCTGCGGCCGCAGTTCCGGAGCCCGACGCGACTGGAGTAGCCGGCGCAATTGGGGCAGCCGACCCCCCGCCAGAGACAGATGCATTGGCAGCCAACGGCCGCGAGCAGGGCGGGGTTTTGCCAATGTACTGACGAGGGGCGCCGCAGGTGACCTCAGCGGTGGCGGTGGCGACACGCGGCAAAGCGGTTTTGGAAGAGGAGGTAGCTTTATAAGGCGCGGCGGTGGTGCGGGAGCGCGAGACGGTCGCAGGCGCAGCGGTATGGGCGCGCGAGACGCCAGAAGTACGTGCAGCGGTCCCCTGGACGCGCTTGGGTTTGGATCTGCTCTTGCTGAGGGTGATAACCGCTGCTTCGTGCTCGCAAGCAGGGCCGCGCGGGTATCTGGATTGCTGGACGCCATGATTGTACGTCGTCAGGTCATAGGGAGTCGTGATTGAAGGCTTGGCACGCAGGGAATGGCGCTGAGGCATCTTATGACAGTGCCCCAGGCACCACTGGGCGATAGCGTCCCCGAGCGAGTATAAACCCATGCGCTTCACCACGCTGGCGCACGGGTGAAGCCTCAAAAAGATATCGCAGTCCTTCCTGAATAAAGGTAAGCACGATGCATGGAACAATGAAGGCGAGAACTTACTCGTCTGTGAAAACTCGCCCCTCACCCAAGTGCGTGGCCAGATAATAGTACTTCGTGCGGTCGTACTCGTAGTTTTGCAAGCCGGGGAAGGACGCGCCAGGAAAGAACCGTGCTTGGCAGAAGGGATAACCGTAGTGATTGCTGGGGCCGTCGTGGGCATCGACGATGCCGTTCTGCTTGAGAGCCGCCGAGTCGGCGGTTCGCGTGGATCGACGCACAGTCAGATCTTCCGCTGACACACAGTCAAAGCGGGGTGGAGCAAGCGCTGGAGGCGCAATGACAGCCATGGACAATACGGGAAGAGACAAGACGTTGTGACCTGCGGACTGCGTAATCAAGGCTGTGCCGGGCCGAATTGATCCGCCGCTGTCGTGTCCTCCACCGCCATGTCCCGTCGACTATGGGTCCGGGATTCACCTGCTGTAGACTCTGCGTCCAGCGTGAACTTTTCTCTGACTTTTGCGCTTTTTGCGCTCGACTATGTATCGCGCATTTGCTGGACCGTTGGGCGCCGGTCCGTTATTGTTGGACCTAATTGTTAGACCGAGCTTTGGCCCGCGCTTGGACCTTGGACTGTCTGTCCAAGCGAGACGCTTGGATTTCCACGACTTATAAACGCGGCCAGCTCTTTTGGACCTCCAACTTCTTCGCCTGCTCTCACAAACACCCCTGTTACGACTATGCTACCTGCTTTCCGTCCATCTCCTATCCCTGTGCCTATCAACTCCTCCTCAACTCGGAGGCGGCTGTTGTTCCACTCCATGCCTAGCCATCTTCGTCCTCGTCTTTCGGATCACCCTTTAACGTGCGCTCATGGCTGCGTGTGTTTCTTCGATATGGACATTTCAAGCGCGCGCTTCTGCGATGTCTACACCTGGGTCGATGTCAGTCCCGCTCAAATTCATATCCCGCGTTGTCTCACCAAATCTTGTCAGTGCTCAGTCTGCGCTCAGGCTGATCCCGACCCCAGCGGCAGCGGCCCCCGACGTGTCACTTGGCTCACCAACCTCAGCGCCGTTGAACGACAGGAGATGGCGAAGATCATGACTTTTTGGGACACTAATCTCAACGGCGAGCAGAGGCTACGATTGCTCGGCAAGTTGGAGGAGCGTCTTGGGATTGTTACGGGGCCCCGTGAGATAACGGTGCACCTTTTTATGGAGGTGCGTCAGTTGATTTTCCCCTTACAATGTTTGACGGGAGCGCGACAGCCATATGTCCCTGCCATTTGCGAGCGCGTGTGTGTCCCCGATCGCCGTCGGTTCTCCTTCGATACCACATCCCTGTTTGGTCTCAGCAACGCCGGCGGGGCGCACCCGACAATGTATGAGCGTTATGAACTGAATGGCGACACATTCACTGCGGGACTCGCGCGTTCTTGGCCGGATCGATATCTCTCACTGCGGAACTATCCTTATCTATAGGCGGGAGGGATTGCAAGATTGGGAATGCCCTGGGCTATTCGACCTTCGCCGAGATCTACAAGAAATGCACTACGGTTCGCTGGTATTATTCTCGTTTGCCTCTCTCGCTGACTTGAATTCAATTTCAGGTCGAGACGCTAGAACCCCGGACAACGGCCTGATAGAGGGCATTTTCGAGGGGTTAGGCGATGAATAATCGAGTCGCACATCTTTACTCATAATCAATGGCTTGTATTTCATCTTAAACATGACTGGTACTTGTGAAACAACAATTGCGCGAAAAAACAAAGCTCAGCATGGTAGAGTTCATTTTCGAGGGGTCATGCGACGAACAATTGGTTCGCGCATCTTTACTCTTAATCAATGCCTTCCATGCCATCTTAAACATCAATTCGTCCTTTTGAAAGAACAATTGCGCGAAAAAACGAAGCTCAGCATCAAGCAGTTGTCGGATTTGCGATGCGCCAGATCGCGCTCCATGCCCCACGTGATCGTGTTGCATCAGCGTCACGGCCGAGGGATCATTGATCAGATCGACCCTCACTCTTCCCAAACCACCACCATCCCGTCGACTATGGGTCCGGGCAGGCTTCGACTATGCGTCGAGGTAGACTTTGACTGTGTGTCGGTCGTTACGCCGTTCTTGTGCGCACTCCCGCGCACTGGTACTCATCAAGAGTATCATCAATGGTCAAAGCCCTGGTCAAAGCAAGAACAAAAGGGCGTACAAGACAAGAGAGCGCAGGCGTTAAAAGGGGACCTTGCTCCCCTCCGCAATCCTGCATCCACTCAGCCGATATGCCCAAAGTTGACACTCTACGCCCCGCGCACTCCACCCCACATCGCCCGCCCACGTACGCATCAGCGCTGCGCAGAAGAACCAAAGCTCCAGCGGATAGCTTTCTCGATTTCGACACACCCATCACGACGATCATCTGGATTAATGTTCGTCGTTTTCATATTAAATTTTCGAATCTTGCTCACGATAGAGTCAGAACGAAGAGGCCCCAGTTCAAATAATCACCTACCCGCGCGAAGACCTACGAGTACGCCTTTCGGATCACAAGATTGCCCTCGCAGCAGTCGGCTTCGAGCAGCAAGAGAACGCGATGCCATACCGCTGGTACCTTGGAGAGAGTAGCGGTACCTGGTGGCGCTGCAACTGGGACACCCCGTTGCGAGTATCCGGCCGCGGCGACACACTTCTGCTCGGTCGCAAGGGCGTCACCCAGGCGACTGACTTTCACCTTCACATGCCGCACCTCCTGACCCGCGATGTTTCTCCCCCGCCCGAGCTACGTTACACGGATCGGTCGCTCCTACGCCGGGCCGCCGACCACGTCTCTGATCGTTTCTTGGACTTCCACACCCAGATACCCACCATGATATGGACCAAGGTGCGATACGCGGTTGTGTCTGGCCTTCTTTCGCAAATTCTGACACTCCTCTTTACAGGAAGGCGCAGAGCCTGTGCAGATTGTCCTTTACCCGCGCGAGGACCTTCGTGTGCGTTTGTGCGACCATGCAGAGGCGCTTGCGGCCGTCGGCTTCACTCAAGACGACGTTAAGTATCCTCAGCGGCATCTTCGGGAGGACGGCGTCGGAGTGTGGCGCCCTTTTGCTTGGGATACCCCGCTGAAGATATCCGCGGCGGGGGACGCGCTCTTGATCGGCGCCCCAGATGTCGAGGACCACAAGGATTTCCGTATTCACGAACCCCATATGCAGCGACTAGTTTAATTCTTCCCAATTTGATCTTCTTTTGTTCCTCGCCGCAAGATCGGTTTCTCTGTTATTGTTTGGATTTCCCGATCGAGGAGTTTGTTGTGTCGCAAGCAGACCCAATCCGGCCTATTGTGTTCGCTTGGACCGAGCCGGTGTCAGCTACTACCGAGTTGGGTAGCAAAGAAGTTTACACTGGAGTGTCGTTATCCAAGTGGCTTCTTGGTGGGGTCTTATCCGAAGTAGATTTGATGTACGTCTTATTTCAATTGAAGTTCTCCGTCAAACTATTTAGGTAGTTGATGGGTTTGTAGGTCCGCGGGGAATCTGACTGTGTAGATCGAGTGATAGAAACTGTCAGGTGTGACCAAATTTTATCGTAACTGACTGAAATAACTCTGCTCACCGATCGAAGGGATTGGCAAGATTTCTGCAGGAATTCCGTATTCCTGGGTGTCGCGGTAAGTTCTTCTTCAGGAATTCCTTATTCCTGGGTTCCGGGTAATTTCTCAGTGGATTCTCAGGTGTGGCTTATGTAATCAGACGACGCTGACGGGCTTCTGGCAGGCAGGTAGGTAACTCAGGGGTATTTCTGGGGTGTAGTTGTAGCTTAGGAATGCACAACCTACGGTTTCAGGCAACTCAGAGGGGCTTAGAGGAACAAAAGTTGTTCCTGGCAGGGAGATTTGAAGGGGGAAAACTGGTTTTCATTAGTGGAATCAGAGCTCCTTATATACTATTTAGTATTTCCTTTTTGGGCCACTTGTTTCATCCTAGTCACGGAGAAGCCCAGCTTTCCTGACTCTTACTGACTCTTACTGACTCTTACTGACTCTTCCTGACTCTTCCTGACTCTTTCTGAGTCAGAGCTTCAGTCTTCTTTTGACTCTTCTTGACTCTTGTCTTTGATGAGGTTTCAAGTGGTTTTAAATGAAATGCCGCAAGTTAGGGGCTTTTTGATCCCTCTGATGCGATTGATGATGAATTGATGGCCGATCTGATGGAAACCAAATTAGTTTCTGTAATCGTTGTAGCCTGCAAAGTAGCACTTAGAATTGTAAACTAGGAAATGATCCATTCAGCTCCTTTTTCTTGTTTTGAACATGTTCTGACTACCATTTTAATGGGAGTCTGACATCCGCGGGGAACAAACTTCAACCGTCCTCGGTTGATTTCTGGATTTGCCTTTGCTATCTACAAGATTCGATAATATGAAACAAAACTACTCTGCTTTGCGAAGGACCTTCGCGTTGAAAGACCTAACCCGTCCCCGAACATGCTGAAAGAAGGGAACATTATACGACTCCCTGTCCATCTGAACCATCATAAGCTTCTTTGCGGCTTTGTTGTCCCATTCCACAAAAACCGTGCCTTCTTTGTACATTTTGGCATGGCCAATAATCCAGTTAGATCCCATGGTGCCATGGCTGGTGACAACCATTCCGGGTTGGAGTCGAGTAGAGGCGGTGGTCATGACAAAGTGGTAAGGGCGGGTGTGAGTGACGGAGATAATAGCGCGGGGAACGGATGGATTTCAGTGCGACGAATAGTGAAGTCGAAGCTGTCTTCCGTGGTGGCCCGTTTGAGAGTGAAATTTTCTGCGCGAAGCACCTCGTATACTTTCTTGTTAGGTTCCCCTCGCATGCCGGGAAGTTCGTCTTCCAACTCGACTGCATCAAACTCGTCAAGGCGAGTGAACAAATTAGACTCCGCTGTATTCGAGTTGGGAGGATAGTTCCCGCCCAGGGCAGCGATGGGGGAAAGCGAAGCAAATTCGGGTGGCGGAGGGACTATATGGAGTTGGGAGTAGTAATGAATTCTTTCAGCCGATTCCCGGCGTCGCTCCGTTTCTGTGTTCACAGTCTTTGAGCAGGCCCTTGGTGAGTTTTCTGCGGGAGTAAACCGTGAGGGGAAGGAACATACACTGGTTCGTTCGATACTGATTCGAATAGATGTCTCTGTCGCTGGGCTTTGGTCATGGGTGCTGTAATGGACACGCCGTTGAAGCCACTTCTTCATTGTGGGTAGTTAAGTCGCAGTCGTGGTGCTTGGTGAAGACAAAGAGGTTGTATTTTTGAATCGAAGTTATGTCCCTGCATGTTGAACAAGCTTAAACTTTAGTATGATCTCCGCTTGTGATGGCCGTTTTGAATTCTGTGTTCGGCTTTGATTCTTGATGGCTTATTCTTGAGGCGGCAGCAGCTCTCTTTTACCAAGTTGAAGATTGAGTAGCTCTTGTTCATTTTTACAAGTAAACACATATTTCTCTCGAGACATTGATCTACAAAAAAATGAAACATACATGATAGAATTTTTCGTGAAGCACAGCGTGATATTGGCGTATCAAAAATGCGTAAAATATTGTAGACAAAGTGAGGGAGGGAACTGGAGTGAGCGCATGCTAGAGTGTCTCCCGACCGGAGCTAGATTTGCCCGCCCGGCCCACGAAAGCGCCTTGGCAGTGATGAGCATGTGGAATAAAAAAGGCGAGGTGACGGGGATACCTTCTGACTACCTGCGACGTTCCTCCCCTGCCTCCTCCTTGTTCCTCACGAACCTGCTGGTGCTTGCGCAGGCTTTCTTCGACATCGTGAATGGTCCAATGGCGCGTCATCTGGAAGTACTCCCATCCTCCACGATAAAGGGGATCGACGTGGAATGGGAAGCCCTCGGGCTCGAAGACGAAAGTACTGCCTGCTGCACCGGTGAAATTGGGGTCGATGGCGCCGAGATGCATAATGCGAAGTTGAGAGGGTGGCATCAAGAGAAGGATAGGTCCGCAATCCAAGTTGGCCCATTCACATTCGACGGCGACCAAGTCAGGGAAATCCCAAGCATGACCTTTCAGGCATTTAACAACGATGACTTTGTCGAAGGCACCCCCGCATTGATATGCGAGGCCGGTGCTGACACGTTCCGCGGGCGAGGCAGGAATCCAGCGGTATCGGGGGAGGATGGCTAGCTTGTCTGGTGCACTTCGTTCTACGCACAAGACCCCGCCGCAAGCTTTGAGGTGGAGGATGGCAGGCATGGGAGTTGGGGTGGTTCGAAGTCATTCTGACGAATTTATACGGGATTGAATGGAGGGGGAGGTAGAAGGGCATGCGGCGACTGGTTTCCTGGAACCTGCCGGCGGCGACCTGAGTCCTGGTTCAGGGCCCCGTGTGGCGTTTTATAGGCTTTTTGGGACGTAAGGGGACGGCATATATTCTGTGTTTAGGTGGCTCCCGGGTACAGAAGAATGAAATGTCGTCTTTGCAGCGTGAAGAGAGTGTTCCTGATTCGTAAAAAGGCTTTGGTTAAGAAGAGAAAGTGACAAGGTGTAACAGATTTGTGACTAGTGTACATATTTGGTAGCTACATTTTTGTTCGAGAGCTTTTTCACAGATATTTGTTCTGCATACTAAGAAAGGGTTTGGTATAAGTTGGGAATTAGGTAAATGTGAAGAGGTAGGCTCACGATTTTCGGGCAGGGAGGTGAATTTTTAGCTGATTTTTAGAAAGATGATTCTTCGTCTGATCCCACTGAATCGGTTTCCTGAACTTCTTCTCCTTCCTCCTCCGAAGAGTCTTCTGGACTAACATGTCGAGAATAATTCCAAAGTCCTACTCCGTAGTTGTATGGAGTAGGCAGGTTGTCCATCCGATCTCGAACGCGGAAGAATGGGGAGTTTCCGCAGTACTGTGTGTCGGGAGTTGGTTCGGGGAGGAAAGTCGGGTGGACTAGAATATTGGCCGCGAGGAGAATGCGGGGCAGCATGATCCCATTTATCTCGTATTGAGCCTCAATTACTGTGCACCAAGGTTTCTCGGTGTCGATCCATGATTTTTACGAAGAATGACCAGACGCCCATCTCCGTTGGTGAGCTGGAGCAGGCGATCCCGCTGTACAAATCCAGCATCGTCTGGGCCGAGAATGGCATATCGAGAGACGTGTGAAGCTAAGCCCACCACGACGTCTGCCAGAATTACTGGTACTCCCAGCATTACCGGCAAAAAAGGAGGGGTAATCTGTACTTCTGGGTGCGACCAAGGAGGTGATACGGGCTAATTCAGCCGGTGAAGGTGCGGTGCTGCGAGTGGCTGGAGCGGAAACGGGTGGCATAGGAGGGTCCAGGGCGGGAGAATGAGGCGGCAGTACTAGATGGGATAGGGATGCGGGGATGATCTCCCTTCCTGAATCCTGTAGTGGTTGCCTGGAATATTTGGTGGAATGGGTATGGACAATTCTTCTTGCTCCAGGGTGCGGATAGCATCTGGCAAGGCTGCAAATATGATAGGTGATTCATTGACGGAGTCTGTGTACCAC